>VZDJ01000351.1:1052240-1086960 GCA_008694505.1 Cyanoderma ruficeps
AAAAAGAAAAAGAAAAAGAAAAAGAAAAAGAAAAAGAAAAAGAAAAAGAAAAAGAAAAAGAAAAAGAAAAAGAAAAAGAAAAAGAAAAAGAAAAAGAAAAAGAAAAAGAAAAAGAAAAAGAAGAAAAAAAAAAGCCATTTTGTCTTAAAATCACTGAATGCCAACCAACAGAGTTTTGGGGAGGTGATCCAAACCAAATGTAAAGCTTTCTTCAGGAACACTGGAGCCAGCCACCTTCTTGGGCTGCCCAGATGTAAGGTAAAAAGTATAGGTGTCCATCCAAAAAAATACCATCTGGGGTCTCACCTGTAAATGCCATTGGGAAGATGTGGAAGGAACTCATCAAAGACCTCAGGATCACCTTTCCCTGCTGTGGCTTCCACTACCCAAACCATCAGGAGCTCGCAGGAAACTTCATCTCCCCCAAGAGTCACTAGTTTTGATTGCCTCTTCTATCTCACCTGAATGTATTTGCCCCATCTCCAGAAACACTCAAGGTCAGGTTTGATTTGGCCTCGAGCAACCTGTCCTAGTCCAAGGTGTTGGAATGAGATGAGCTTCAAGGCCCTTTCCAACCCAAACCACTCTGGGATCCCGTGATTCTGTGCACTCAGGGGGAGATGGGATCACCACAGCATCACTCCTGAGCGTGCCTTTAGGCATCTGTGCTTGGCACAAAGCCCTCAGCAGGTGAGAGCCCTGCCAGGGAATGCCCCGCTGCCTTGCCTGCCTCCCACCTTCCCTTCTTCCCCATCCCTGCACCCAAAAGCAGCCAGGCTGAGGAGCAGAGCACAGCCACAGGCGCTCCAATCCCTCCAAGAAAAGGCACTGCCTCCACTCCCACCTTCCTCCTCACCCCCAACTCAGCTCCCTGGGACAGAGTGTTTTCCCTCTAACGCTCCACGAGGCAGAACATCCCCCCCCCTGCTCCTGCTCCGCTCAAGCCCGAGGGAGGGTGCAGCCAGAGTAAATTACTTAGAAGAGAAGGGGGGGGGGGAAAAGTAAAATAACCACAGCAGACAAAGGCTTCTTGTCTCAAAACCCTGACTCAGCCAGCACATCGGGCAGGTTGGCACCGTGCTCAGGTGATGCTGCCTGGGCAGGGGCTGTGCTGGGGTTGCTCTGGGAACCCCATTGCAGAACCCCCCCCACAAAATACAGACCCCCAGGGTTCACCCAGACACCCAGATCTTAGCAGGTGGGTAGAACCCAGGATTCCACATTTAGGGAGATGTGTAGGACCCGAAAGGTTTGGCTCTGACTGCTCCAGCAGGACGTGAGTTTTTTTTTTCAACAGGTTGAACTTGTAATTGCGTATTTTTCTCCCCTATATGAAAAAAAAAAAGAGGAGGAGGAGGAGTAGAATGGACTAATTTATCAAGTGCAGCCAAACACCAGGCTGGACTCAGTCAGTGACACTTTCTATAATGGCATTCCAGTTTGTCCTCCTAAATAATTATTATTTTAATGAGCTCTTTTGCTCCAGCAGTAGTTTGTAGCCCCCGCACTTTCTCAGGTCCTTCTGTGCTTCAGTTTGATTTTTAAAAATTTCCAGCGTAACGTTTTTATTAACAAAAAGAAAAAGTATAGCGGGCCTGCTTCCCTCCTGGCTTGCAGGGGAGCAGGTAATGAATCTCTGAGCACAGGAGTCATCTCAGCTCTTATCTCCACAGCCTCGCTGTTCCTAAACCTGCTTATTTAAAAAAAAAAAAACAAACCTCCCCCATCATGAGATAATGGGAAAAGAGAAAGTCGGCAAAGAAACCAAAAGGCAATCAGGATCTTTACAGAAGCAGGGGGAGCACCACGATTTCCACCCGTTCTCCTCCTGCTGGGGCAGGTCTTTAGGTCGAGATACCGTAAATGAGAAGAAGTCGCTTCAGGGAGTGCAATCATGAGAGATGTGCTCTACATCACAAAGTTATTTTGCAGAGCTCGGTCTTGCCAAAGGCTCCTCCATTTGGGTCGTGCTCAGCTTGCTGGGGAAGTGGTGGCAGCCCAGAGCTGGCACCCCCGTGATGGTGGTAGGGTGGCTGGGCCAGGTGGGCTGGGGGTGACTTGTACCCAAATTCCAGCTGCTCCAGGCCAAGGTGGTGGTCCTGCCTGTCTGCAGTGGGAAGGGCAGTGAGGCTCTGACCCTACAGCAAACCTCTGTGGGCCAGAATTGGCCCCCACCAGCCACAACACAGCTGGGGGTGAGGGCACACCCAGGCCACTACAACACAGCTTCTGACCCATCAAAACGCCAAGCCATGCTTACACCATCAACTCCTGGAGATTCCAAAAGGTGCAGTGGGTGCTGTGAAAACCTCTCCAAAGCTCAGCAGAACAGAACCAAAAGCTGGGGCAGCATCTTCCCTCACCCACCTCTGAACCCCAGACATCACCATGGGCTCCTGCTCATGGTGGGGACAGTGGCACCTCCTCAGTCCAAGTGCCAGAGCAGCCCCTGTCCCAGCTGGAGGATGGAGCAGACACGGCTGAAACAGTCAGGAGCAGGGAATGAGAGATGCACAGTCAGGAGAAGGAGAGATGGTGGGAGCCCCACACATCCACTCCCCCGTGTGAGCCTAACGAGTCTCATTAACAGGGAGGACTTTGTTCTGCAGCTGGGTGGGATGAGGGTGGAGGATGCAGAATCCTGACCTTTTCAGGCAAGGAAAGAGCCCTGGGAAAGTAACAGGCTCTGGAGGGGCTTGCAGCAAGGCAGTGTCATAGGCTGCTTTCTAGAGGGACAGCTTTGGAAGTTTACTCACAAACTTGCCCTAAACCAGGACAGGCAGGTTAGGGTAGGGGTGACATCCAGGACAAGGTGACCCAACCAGCCCACCACCTTTTAGGTTCCCTCCCCAGCACTCCAGGGCTGTGGGAGAAAAGAGTCACCAAACACTTAAAAGAGAGGTCAGAAAAGCAGCATCTGCAGTCCACACAGTTTCACTGGGAGACAGGAGGGAGAAGAGTTTATAATCAAGACTATCCAAAAGGGAGGTTTGGCTTAAAAACCTGCAAAACCTCAGCAAACCTGGTTAAAACACCAGCCTAACAAGGCTCAGCACGGCTCTCTCCTTCAGACTGGGGAAACAAATGTTACAGGTTTACACACTAATTTATTTCTACCCATTTAACAAATTAACGTGTCCCTCCCATCCCCCTTCCCCGGAGTAGCAGGCTCTGCAGCTCAGAGTCAGTGAAACTCCTACTTCCCAAAGCCTTGGAGATATGCTTGACCTTCATCACTGCCCTGCTTTAATTTCTGGCCTCCCTTTGCCAACCCTCCCCGATGGAAACCTGCCAGGCTCTCTCCCTCCCTGGGGACCATCCTTGCTGCTGTTTTGCTTGGGTTTTAATCACCTTCCACTTTGATGTCTCCAATATTTCACAGCCTTTCCCTGTGCCATCTCACCGGCCTTTTTGGGAGCACCAGATGGACCAGCCAGATTAGTCTTAGGAAATACCTACTCTCTTCTTGGTTTCTTCCCTACCCTGGGAAAAGCTTCAAAGCTGCTCTCCCTGCTGGCAGGATTCCTCAGAGGAAAGCTCCGTGGACAAGGCCAGCAAGCTCAGAGTCCCAGAATGGTTTGGGTTGGAAGAGACCTTAAAGCTCATCCAGTTCCACCCTCCTGGCATGGGCAGGGACACCTTCCTCTGTCCCAGGCTGCTTCAAGCCCTGTCCAACCTGGCCTTGGACACTTCCAGGGATCCAGGGGCAGCCACAGCTGCTCTGGGAAACCTGTGCCAGGGCTCCACCACTCTCCCAGGGAAGGATTTATTCCCAATTTCAAAACCAACCCTGCCCTCTGGCAGTGGGAAACCACTCCCTCTTGTCCTGTTCCTTCCATCCCTTGTCCCAAGTCCCTCTCCAGCTCTCCTGGAGCCACTTCAGACACTGGAAGGAGGTCTAAGCTCTCCCTGGAGTCTTCTCCAGGCTGAACTCTCCAACTGTCTGTGTCCAAGCAGCTTGGCATTATGGCTTTAGGTCCCATCCAGGCTTCACCAATTGCCCTGAACAGCCCAGCACCCACAGGCTGATACACCAAACCCCAGCTGTGCTTCCAAGAAGGTGCTCCCTCAACTCCGACAACCTCAACATTGTTTTAAACCCCTGAATAAAGAATAATCACTCCTCCTAGTTTCATTTATAGCTCTCGTTTTCGTTACCATTCCCAAACAACATCCAAGCCTTATCTGAGTGTTAAATTCCCAGCTTTGGAGGCATCCTCTGGCAGCCACTTTCACAGACTCAACCCAAGGGGAAAACATTTTCTCATGGACACAGCTGTTTCCTCAAACAGACCCTGTGTTATGAGATAGGGAGATCAGACAGTGTACTTTCTCTGGCCACTCATTAGCTTAGAGATCCCCTTTTCTCTGCCTCTGCTTGGCTCTGAGCCTCCCCCACAGCTTTTTCCAGCCTCTCTCTTGGTGATTTTTTTTCCCCTGGCTGGTAATTGTTCTCATTGCCCTTGGCTCACAGATGGTCCTTGGAGAGCTCACTGCTGATGTGGTGCCAGCTCTGCTCCATTCCAGCTGCTAAAGGGCATTGGGAGACCAGCTACCGCTGCACAGGGACCTTTCCTCTGCTCCCTCTGCCCTTCCACACCCAGGCAATCCCTGCAAAGGGATGTGCCCACCAGAGCTGCCACAGCTGGGCCACGTCTCAGCCCCATCCCAGCATCCAGGTCACCCTCCTGCCCCTCTGCCCCCCACACTAAGCCTCCCCATCCTATCCCAATCTCCCTACCCACCCTTCCTCCTTGACAGTCTCTCCTGCCATGCAGCTGAGTCACTTCCCCTCCTCCAGACCTTTCCTTCAAGCTTTCCCATCCCCTTTGGCTTGGGAGCACCCCTGCAGTCCCGGTCCCAGCAAACCTCTCCCACAGAGGGGAGCAGCCCCTGGGATGAAATCCTTGATGCTGAGGGTGACAAAACACCAGCACAGGTTTCCCAGAGCAGCTGTGGCTGCCCCTGGACCCCTGGCAGTGTCCAAGGCCAGGACGGACGGGGCTTGGAGCAACCTGGGATAGTGGAAGGTGTCCCTGCCCATGGCAGGGGGTGGAACTGGATGAGCTTTGAGGTCCCTTCCAACCCAAACCATCCCATAAATCCAGCCCCTGGGCTCTGGCCCCGCTCCACGGGGACAAACCGGGACTGCCACCCAGGCAGGAGGGATGTGAGTGGAAGAAAACAAGGGGGGAAAAAACACGGCAGAGCAGAGAGGAGGTGAAAGGAGGTCTTATTTTTCACCAAGCCAAGTTGTTTTTGGAGGCACAGACACTGGGTTCATTCATGAAGCAGCTAAGTGCAGGGTTTTCAACGGAAACAATGAATTAACAAGGATGAGCACCAACAGGATAAATGACCTTTTTTCCTGCCTCCCAAAGTGTCCTGTTTCTTTCCTAACCGAGCAGCCAACAGCTCATTTGGCTTCAAGGCACTCAGCCCCAGCGACCTGGTGCCTCTAGAAGCCCAAGGGCTTAGAGAGGAGCTTTCCACAGAGGAACCTCCTTCCCCGTGGCTCCACACCCTTCCCATCCAAAACCATGAGAGCTGGGGGCCGCAGAGGACTCCACATGGCATTTGGGGTGTGAAGCATGGATGTTGCCACCCAGCGAGGCAGCAGCCCCATGGCCAAAGTCAAGGCACGGTGGAACGAAGCCACACCACAGAAATTCCAGGCTGGAAATCGGGAACAGGCTCTTCACCCAGAGGGTGGTCAGGCACTGGAGCAGGCTCCCCAGGGGTGTGGTCACAGCCCCAAGCCTGACAGAGTTCAAGGAGCATTGGGATGATGCTCTTGTGTTTAGACAGTCCTGCAAGGAGTGGGGAAGTTGGACTCAATGATCCTTATGGGTTCCTTCCAATTTAGAATCACAGAATTGTTTAGATTGGAAAAGCCCTTTAAGACCATGGAGTCCAACCATTCCCCCAGCACTGCCCAGGCCACCACTGAGCCACGTCCCCAAGTGCCACATCCACACAGCTTTCAAACCCCTCCAGGGATGGGGACTCCATCACTGCCCTGAGCAGCTGTGCCAGGGCTGGACAGCCCTTTCCATAAGGAATTTTCCCTAATATGTAATCTAGACCTTCCCTGGCTGTCCCCTCCTGTCAGGGAGTTGTGCAGAGCCACAAGGTCCCCCCTGAGCCTCCTTTTCTCCAGGCTGAGTCCTCCCAGCTCCCTCTGCTGCTCCTGATGCTTCAGACCCTTCCCCAGCTCCGTTCTCTTCCCTGGACACACAAGAAATCCTGTGATACTCATGATTCTAAGATCCTGAACACCAATCCACAACTGGGACCCAAATGAACCCACGCATGGGAAAAAGATCCCAGTCCACTGAGAACCCAGCACCTTTCACCAGTGTGCAATTCCCCTTCAAAGGCTCGGAAGGGAAGTGGTTTGACTCGCAGTTTCTGCTATCTCAAAATCTGTCAGAGGGATACACTACCCTATGCTAACACAACGGATTAAAGCAGAAGATAAAATGCTGTTCCATTATCTATTTATTAAAAGCACCACTTGAACTGCTTTTATTCAGTGTACATCTCCCAGTAAAGAGGCACTCCTTGACGGTGTAAATCAGCGAGCAATTGTGTTTTAACAGCCTTTAGAATGGCATTTCCCCACGCTTTTAGACAGAGTATCAGACAGAAAACCTCTTCCAAAACTCACTTATCGTAACAGGCGAGATCACAGAGCTCTTTACTGCTCCTCTACCACCAAGACAAATACAAAATGGGCTTCTAAAACTCACAAAGCAGAGATCATTCCCATTTCTGCCGCATGAATATCCCTAATGATGGGACAAAATAAATAATTTTGCTAGCAGGGGAGAACTGTGCAGCTCCCTCTGACAGATGGGACTCCGGGTAGGTGATGAAATGCAGGATGCAGCTCCCAGCCCAACAATGCCACCTCTGTGGTAGCTGTGGGTTCTGTGGGAATCAGCTCTTACAGAGCCAGAAAGGATGAAGCCACTGTGAATCTAGCAGTTCTTTGAGCAAAAGGGGAAGAAGTGATGCCAAACTTTCAGCAAAAGATTTCAGGTGTGAATATAGCAATGCATGTGAACAGCACAACAAAAGGGAGGTTGCTGGATTCTCTCTGCTTCACCAGAATAAATTAGGCTTTTGCTTGGCTGGGCATATTTTTCCATGCCAAGAAACATTCCCCCTTACTTTTTGCCAGGCTCTACTGCTTTGGTATTCTAATTTTATTTACGAAGTGTTTCAATAAAGAAACCTGGAGCAAGAGCATTCACGAGCAGGTTGGATTTCACATGAAATGCTGGTGGAAGACAAGCACAGGAAGCTTCACCCTGAGCTGTGTAAGTCAGCAGAGTCTCCACTGTGGACATGAGCAAATGTCAGATCTGATCAAGGGAAGAGGGGAAAAGGGATGTAGCCACATGCATGGGGAAGGACACCCATAGTCTGGAAACTACGTGAGTGGATGGATGGATGGATGGATGGGCAGCCCTTGGGGAGCTGNGATGGATGGATGGATGGATGGATGGATGGATGGATCCTGACCACACTGCTGCTGTCAGAAGGACTTCAGCACTGTGGCAGATTCAATGCTGAGGCTGATGTCATTGCTCCTTCCTTTCCCGTGGCCACCTGCATTTCATCACCTACTGCAGATGACCTGGGGCACCCAGAGCCCAGCCATGCCCCCTGCAAGGACACCCCTCCTTGGGGTGGTTACCCAGCCCCATGCGCCTCAAACTTCTGGCCACCCTTACAAGAGCTAAATTCTGACAAACCTGAAAGAGCATTTCAAACCACAATCACTTCAAATTCAGAACGGTGACCTCCTTGGCAGGATCTCCCTTCAGCACAGCAGCCCCAAACAGGAGCTGACAGTGTTTGGCAACCTTTTGAACCAGCACTCAGGTCCCTTGGGTACTGAGGGGAGGGCTTCTCTCAACAGTGTGCAAGCTCCCTGGCTCTGACAGCCCTGCTCTTGGGCTGCCTGGGAGGGGACCAGCATCCCATCCCCTGTGTTCAGGGGTGTGAAAGGTCACTGGGGAAGGTGCACTTGTCACCAGGAATAAACCGCGACGGAGAAGTTGTGTCACGTCTTCTCCCCGGGAGGACAGAGCCTGCTGAAGTCAAGAGAAAATCTCTCCCGGTGCCAGCGGGGTTTGGATCTGTCCTGGAGCAGCCAGCAGAAATGCCAAGCAGTGAAACCTCTCCTAAATGGCCTTGGTTATCAGCTGGCACGGAGGGAGCCCCAGGGGACACCCAGGGCAGGTTTCCCTTCACACCGAGGTGCCACCCAGTGCAGCCCAAATATCTCTTTAACACAAGTCACCCCATTACCATAAAGCTTGGGCAATGCCTGCTTCCCACTCAGGCTAAATAAATCCCTTCCCTTTGCCTCCCCTGACAGCACATCTTATGCAGAACTATTCTGAGACAAGAGCACACCAGGGAGGACTGTGTTTGAGGGTCCAGCTCAGGGGAGCATGGCTGACCCCATGGCTGACCCCATGGCTGACCCCATGGCTGATCCCCTGTGCTCCTGAAGTGTTACAGTTTCCCAGATGAACCTCACAGTTTTCCACACTTTACCTTCAACTATAAGAATGATCTTAGAGAAGAATTTATTTCTCTCTGCAATGCGTACCAAACCAGAAGCAAAGCTACAGCAAGGGTGTCCCACATGGAAGGGATGCAAACCTTACCTGATCTGCTGGGAGGAAAAAACCAGGGCCAGCCAGCAGCAATGCCTCCCGTGGTTTTCCTGGCTCAGCAACGTCCCAGCAACCCGATCATGGGTCACAGACCCCCTGAATGAGATGTTCTGCAGGGGAAAAGATCACGTTCTGCCACGCTGAAGCCCGGGAGGAAGCAGCACAGCCCAGGGGGGTGATCAACAAGGCCAAGCTCAGCTCACAGCACTGGCAGGCAGAGGCTGACACAGGCAGGGGTGTCACCACATAAAGGACTGTCGAGCCCACGTCCGGCCCCTCTGCTCCTCCCTGAAATGTGGGTCAAGCCACAAGGTGACAGCCAGCGCTGAGGGAGCCATCCCTGCCCACCAAGGTGCTTCCAGCACTGTATCAAAAACTAAAGCCGAGCAATAAAAATTAAAAGAGAAGTAATATGGATCATAAAACCCAAGCACAAGACTAAAAAGTCCCCGGACACTGATGTATCGTTAAGACAGGGCATGAAACTCCCCTCGCAGCACTGACAGCTTTCCTTTCCGTGAGAAATTATCCCGGTTTCTGATTACTGTTTTGTCAAAGATGGGTCAGGCCTTTGTCACCTGGCTCTCCAGTGTTAAGGAAAAGAGGTGGTGGAAAGGCTTGGGACTTGTGTGTCACCCCTGTACACCACTTCTTGTGCCTCGCCCACCCACTGGGCTTTGTGGCTGAGACCATCAGTGCCTAAAACCATCACCTGCACACACCCCGGTCAGGAAGGATGCTATGGAGAAATGCTAATCAGATCCACAGAGCCATGGAAAGTTTTGGGCTGAAAATGAACTATTAAAGGCCACCTAGTCCAGCCCCCTTTCCATGGGCAGGATCACATTCCACTGGACCAGGGTGCTCCAAGTCCCAACATGGCCACAGATGGGGCATCCACTGCCTCTCCAATAACTGATAACAAAAATGACTGGCCCCAGCCTAACAAGGCTGCTGGGTTGAACTCTGATAAAGGAAAACATTATTTTGTTAAAAGTTATCCTTCCCCCAATCTTGCAATTGCTGGTATCCTCCCCCGTCCCAATATCCCATTGTTTTCTCACTACAGAAGGTCCCACTGCAACAGTAGGCCCCAGCACCAGAAGTTTTATGGGGGTAGAAGTCCAGATTTAATTATTTTGGACACGAAGCTGAGGTTTTAATCATCTCTGGTAACTGGAGGAGGGGGGGGGGGGAAAAAGCAGGAAACTCACTGCCTCCACCACCACTGCCCATGATTTCCATCCTCCACTGGTCCAGCCCTGCTGGCCCATTAACATCCCCTTCTTCTTCTAAGTACTGCCTGAGCACTCCTGCCTGCCCTCCTGCCCTCAATTAATCATGGCCTGTGGGAGAAGCAGGTAAGAAAGCACTCAAATTTAACTTCTCTCCACAGATGGTGAAAACAGAGCTCAACGAGACAAGAATGGGCAGAGGGGCTGGGCAAGGGCAGGGCAAGTAAGACAGCTGAGCCCCTCTTGCCCAAACATCCTTGCCCAGCTCTCCTCATCTCCCAACACTTCATGGAATTTTAAGAAATTTGCATGCCACAAGGTTTGATTCCCTGCTCTGAAGCAGGTTATCCTTGCAAACAAAACCTCCCCTCTACTGAATCCCAAAGCCACCAGGCCTCTCCCACCAGTCCCAACGGGGTGGATGTCCCCCCAGACACCCCCACCTCATGACACAAGGCAGAGGCTGAGCTCACGCAAGCTCTGCAGCTCCCAAATCCCATGGGAGCCTTGGAGACCACTGCATTAGGAGTCAGTGCATCTCAGAAGCAGCGGTGGAAGGAAACCTCCGGAAAGGCCAGGTTGGATGGGAGACTTGGAGCAACCTGGTCTAGTGGGAGGTGTCCCTGTCCATGGCAGAGGGTTTGGAACTAGATGAGCTTCAAGGTCCTTCCCAACCCAAGCCGTTCTGTGACTCCACAATAAATATCTCAGGCACCAAACAGCACCTCCAGCATCCGTGGGGATGCCAGAAACACAAGTGGTGCCTTCAGCAGGGTACCCAGCTCCTGGTTCCAGCTGCAAGGAGCCACAGGTCACCAACAGAGCAGCCCCGGCTTTACACAAAGGTGGTTTTGCTGGAACAAAAGCAAAGGCCACAGAAACAGGTTGATTTTTTTTTTTCCCCTCTCTTTTTCCTAAGATATGACTAAACTCCACGAGCAGGTAGTGCCTGGGCATCCTGCAAGCATCCTGCAAGCAGTGCTTTCAACACCAAGGAACAAAAGGCTGCGGTGGGGAGGAGAATGGTGGGAAACCTTGCGGGCTCCCGAGATTCATTTGAGACCTGGTGTTTGCAGCACAGGCTGTATTTCATCTTTTCATAAGTAACTCTTACCAGGAAACACTACAAAAAAGGGGGCATTTCAAGGCAGAAAAGTTGGTCGCCAAACGTAATTTTATTTTATTTTTTAAGCCTTTTGTTAGCAACTCTTCTGGGGAGCAAATCCAGCAGAGGCAATACAGTGCAGCGTGCACTCCTAAATTAGTTTCCAGGCACTTGGGATGCTTTATTATTCATTTCCTCCAAATATTAGGTAATGCCTTTCACCCCTTTCAAAGTCTATATGAGGGGTCTTTGATGCATTGTGGGACTTGAAAGTTTCAGGTCTAAAGAAGCATTTCTTTTAAGTCCTCCCTTTTATCAAGCATATTCTGTTCTGTTCGCTGTAATGCACACAATGGCATGAGAGTCTTGACCTGCTTCATGTCTGATGAGTTGAAATCTCAGATGCATAGGATAAAACAGCCATTCCTAGCAATGCAGCTTAAACACTCAGGGCTCTATTCAGGCAAATATTACCCAGGGGTCTGCCACGCCACTGAAAAGCTGCAGAAATTGGCTCCGTAGACGGCTGACCAATTCAGCAGTGAGAAATGACCCCGCCACATTAACTCCCCTTTTCATTTCACCCTGGGCGAGCCGGGGTCTGGAGGTAAGCGCAGCAGAAGGCGAGAGCCGGCTGAAGCCAGATTCATTTTCTTTATATAAAGTATTTCTTTCTTTTTTTNTTTTGTGTGCGTGTGTGACCATGAATGTCATTATGCGGATCTGCAAAAAAGAAGGAAAGTAATGACATTAGGGCACAGGCGCGGGAATCAGGGAGGTTTTTTTGTCTTACGGTGACACCGGGGGTGCTGTCACGTCTTCTTGGGCAGGCAGAATTTGTTTAGCTTTAAAAACACTGCAAATGTCTCAGAAAAGCAGGTCTCTGCCTCTGCTGAAGGTATGTGGACTTTGCTGGGCCACTTTACACCACCCAGCATCAGTCTCCTCCACGTGTTGACCAGAATTCATACCTCTTGTTCCATAATAATTTACCCTGTTCCATTATAATTTACCCTGGTTATCCTTTTTTTGGCCCTGTTTTTCCCTCTTTATACTGCAAGCTCACTTAAGAGATGGCTCCTGTCCAACAATACACTGGATCCAGTGCAGGGATGCAAAGTGAAACTTATCATTGCAAAAGCAAACGTATTTTGGTTCAGAATGCCATGTTTTCTGTCCTCTAGACAATAGCACCTACATGTTTTTACAGAAGTACCAGGTGGCTCTTTTAGGATATTAATCTCCTCTTATCAATCTCCTCCTGACAGGTTAGAACACAGAAAAAAAATGTTTAAAGGGCAATCTGGAAATGCAGGGGTAAAATTCAACGTAGGAGCTGGAGAGTTCCTAAATGGGCTGAAGCTGCTGGAATCTGCCTTCCATGTTTTATACCCCAGGAGCAAAAGATGCCTCTGGAACAAGTCAGAAAACAAATGTTCAGACTGTATGGAAAGATGTTTGTAAAAGAGACAGGTCCTGTTTTTTTGACTCCTCTTGCCTGCCCCAGTGCTACACCCTGGTATGACCTGCAATCCCATCCTGTCAGCCTGAGACCAGTCTTGGTAACCCCAGCATCTCACTGGGAAAAACATCCCTTAAGCTATATAAAAAGGAAGAAGTTCATTTTGCACGAGTAAAACCCAGCTGTGTCTTTCCTGATGCTGGCAAAACATCCAGCAGCACCTCCTGTAAAATGGGAATCCATGCATCTGCAGGGCCTGACCCTGGTGTGTGTGATTTTAGGATTAGCTCTAAAAGCAAATCAGACCCACAAGGATATAATCTCCCAAATCATCTACCTCCTCCAGGATGTTGCAGACCGGGAGAGGTGACCACAAGCCTGATTTTTGAAGGATGCTGAGCATCTCTTTCAGAGCTGGCATGCCAGTAGCAGCAACAGGTACCAAAACCAGTATGGTATAGACTGGACAGAGCTTTGAGCTACCTGGTCTAGTTAAGATGTCCCTGCTTATTGCAGAGGGGTTGGACAAATGTCTTTCAAAGGTCTCTTCCAACCCAAACTATTCTATTCTATNCCTATTCCTCTATTCCAGCTCTGACATTACCCACCTGGCTAGGAGGCTTTTTAGGGCCCTAAAATACCATCAGGACGCACATGGTTTGTGCCCCACATGCGAGTGGGGCAGTGCTGGTCTGCCAGAGGGCAGCTGACAAGTCACGATTGTGCACGCTACAAACCCTCTGAGCCGATAAGGAAACTCAAACAATGTGAAGATTTATCAGTTTTCAGGTGGAAATCCTTTCAGTCGAGACAACAATTCTATTCTTTTTGAGGTAAATGAAGTGTTTTTGCTTGGGGACCCCGTCAGGAGCAGAGGCAGCACAAGGATGGGACCCATCACTCACCAGTCAGCAGAAAGATGCTGACGGGGGTGTCTGCACAAATTTTTAAGGAGCCTGAAACAGCTCCTTTGAGAGAGGGAGACAGAGGAAAGGAAGCAAAACTGCAGGGGAAACGAAACCTATTTGTAAACCCCAGGCAGAGTTGACACAAGGCAGCTGGCACAGGAGTGCAGAGACGACAATGGAGCCTGATGGATAGTCCACAGGATTATCAGATACCCTCCAACTCAAACATGCTGAGGAACCAATTATTTAATGCTAAAGACAGCACAAACGGATGTTTAATAAGCTGGATCACTTCAGGATTGTTGGAGCTCAAGGGGCCAAACCCCCGCCAGTGGAAGTCTGGAAAGCCAGCATGATGAAATACCCGATGCTTCAGACACACCCCGGCCCTCCCAGTCATCACCATCTCTGCCAGGAGACTGGAGGGCATGGAGGGGAAACACAGCTGGAGCAGATGGGTGCAAGAGGTCCCCGGGGTGGGGAAGCACGTTCACCACTCCAGGCTGACAGCACTCAGCTCTGCAGTCAGTTGCCTTGCTGGTTGCCCTGTTTACAGGAGAAGGGGTTGCTGTTCTCAGGAACAGACTGGCTTTATTTTCTAGCTGATTGCAGAGAGGCAGCAGGGAAGCTGTAGGAGGTGTGGGAGACAGAAAGGAGTTTAGCCTGTGCTCCAGGCACTGATTAGAACCTGTTTTGGAGTCAGGGATGATTCCTGTGAACAAAGCACCCCTTCTCAAGCTCTTCTGCTGGCAGGGGTGTTGGGGGGAAAACAGGGTCTCAGCACCCTCCCTGGCCGCCTTGACAGGAGGGGACCCTGCAGACACACCATCCCCTCACCTGGGCTGCTCTAGCAGCCAGAGAAGGACAGACTTCTGCTCATCTTCGTGTGCTGACCAAACTAGATCAGATGCAACATGGGATAAAAAACATCTCCACTAACTATAAAGGGCCCCCACATTTTTAAATGTTAGAAGATAGCAATCTTCCTGAAACCATATTGTGTAAGTTTCTCCTTTCATTGTCACTCAAACTGTACTACAGGAGCTGAGGTGTGTCTTAAAAACCTGCATCTCCCCATGATCCAACCTCCACTCGCACTGTTCCTGTAGTCCAGGCTACAGCAGAGATGCAAGAATTGGTACAAGAAAGAAATTTTTTTGATGAGGACGGTGAGGCCCATGCTGCCCAGAGCTCTGGCTGCCCCTGGATCCCTGGAAGCGTCCAAGGCCAGGTTAGACAGGGCTTGGAGCAACCTGGGCCAGTGGAAGGTGTCTCTGCCCACAGCAGGGTGTTGAAATGAGCTTTAAAGGCCCCTTCCAACCCAAACCACGGTTCTACAATTCTGTGATAGCCCAGCACCGAGATGCTCCTCAGCATCCATGACACATGCACAGAGGGAAGATGTTAGAATTTGGTCCCTGAGGGATGGGAACCTGCAGGGGCTCACAGCATGGCTCTGCTAAGAGTTTGGCCAGCGTAAACCAGCAAGTTGCTCACGAGAAGACGGTGAAAACAACCCCAGCCTCGTACCTGACACAATACAAAATACCTCAGCTCAAAAACATCAGCTCAGGGTCTGGCTCGGGCGTATCTGAACCAGCTCAGATGATAAAAAAAGGATTCTCCTTTCTTCCTGTTCAAGACCTCTAGGCAAACGTCCAAGTCACAGCCTCCCGTGTGACAGCTGCAGAAAACAGGTCTGGAGAGGACCTTGAAATGCCACCCAGATTGCAGCCCCGTGACTGGGTCTGGACGGGGCCAAACACAACAACAGCCAAAAGCACTCCAAGCATCAACAAATATTGTTGCTTGTTGCACTCCTGTGCAGCTGGCAGCGTATCTGCTGCCTGCTCCTTCCAGCACTCAGCACTGGGAAACACATATATTGATGAGAGCATCTTCCACGGATTTACAGGAAGAGCAATTAGAGGTTTGGTCGTTGACGACAGCAGAGAATCGTGGTGGTGGTGGTAAAGATGATTTGTGCTGATCCATTAACACAGCAAACTACCTCCTCTCCCACAGGAAATCTCAATAACTGAAGGGCAGATCAGAACCCCAGGACCCCAGAAAGGTATCAGGACAACCACATCCTTCTCCCCAGCCTGCATCCTGCTTGCCAGCTCTCCCCACAAGGCTCACCCCGGTGCGTACTCACCAGTACCCTTGGTTTTGTTTCAAAATGGTGATGCTCCTTTTGCTCCTCTGACCATTTCCTAAGGAAAAACAGGGAGGGAAAAACACAAAACAAAACCCCTCATCAGATCCAGGACTGATTATGTGGTTAAGAAGGGCCAGCTGTGGAGAAGCCTCTGCCGGGACGATGAGAAAACACGGAGCCCGGGCCTGCTCCTGCTCTCCCACCACACGTGTTCCCACGGTCAGTTCCTCTGCTCATCACCCTTCCCCGTGTCACAACATCACCTAGCAACACCGTGCCACGGAGGTGCAAGCCCACCCCACCCTCCACTGTATCACATCTCCAGTGACAGCTGGGAGATGAACACCCCGGGAAGGGATCACACCGGAGCAGCTTTGGGCTGCTTCACCCATCCCACACCCCCCCCAGGTAAACATTACACTTTGACCACTCGGGATTATCAGCTTCCCGGGCTTCCTACACCCACAGCTGGGTTACCTGCAGTACAAACCCACACTCCACAAGTGCTGGGGTGCACAGACAGAAGGTGCCTGCCCAGCATCCTCCCAGCTCTGCCCATAAAGTTCCCTGTCCCTCATACTTTGGGAAAACCTTTCGGAGGAATGGGGCTCTACAGAGGCTCCTGGCCACCACCAGCACTTCCAAATGATGGATTCAGAGGGCTTGCATTTCCAGAAGCTGACACCTCCACGTGGGAGGCCCAGCTGCTTGGCTGGAGGTGGGCAGGACTCAGGGCCGATGAAGGAGACAGGCAGAAGGATGTTTTGGGGTGCTTTACTCCACTTCAGAACCATCTCAAGGTGTGAGACCCTCACCAGCAGGCAGCCACCATATCAACAGGATCCCTTAGGACAATTTGGGGGGCTGGCCCAGGCCTTCTCCTGGGTGAGGACAGAGAAGACCACTGTGGCTATTACAACACTGGGAACAGAGAATGCAGCAGTGCTCAGCTGGAAAATGCTCCTGTGGCTCAGCAGTCAGAAGGAAATGCACTGTTTGCATGCCAAAGAAGCCGTAATCTGGGATATTTCCCCCAAAATGGCACCACCAGCTCACACCTGTCCTTGAACCTGGGTTTGTACCTGAGTCCTGGCCAGGGGCAAGAGGTTCCCTCATACTCTTGGGAGCTGCAAGGGAAACAGGATCTCTCTGCCAAGGCTCAGTGGTGTGCAAAGCAAGGAACAGCCACTCATTGTGTGCAGCCTCTCCATTTTACAGGAGAAGCTTGAAACCAAGGCAAGGAGACGTTTGCTATCGTGGGGCAGCTGGAGATAGAGACACTGCTTTCTCTTCCCAGGTTCCCCAAGGGGTTCCTGAGTGAATCAATCACACAACCATCTCCTTTTCCTCTCCAGGCAGCCCTTGAGTGGGTTTACTAGTGCAGGGTCCACCAGCACTATTTCCTATTATTCATGACACGGGGAAGCAACTGGGATCCCTCTCCCAGCTTTTAGACAGAGCCACCGATCTTGATTCAGCCTTTATGGGATTCTCGTTCTCATTATTTTCATGGGAAAGTGTCAACAGCATTTTCCAAGTCAGGCTGACACCTGGATGACTATCCCAGGATGGAGAAACCAACAGTCTCTGATCACCCTACCCAACCTACTACCCTGAAAAATTACTGCTCAGCACACACACTCAAGGAACAGAGCACAACCCTTGAAGGGTAACCTTTGTGATGGCCTCTCCTTCTCCTGTGTCTACAATCACCAGCCTGAGGACATTTAGGCAGTCTGAGGACATTCAGGCAGCCCCAGGACCGTGATCAGCCCTGAGAACAGGACTTCCCTGCAGCCACGGAGTCCACGTGCATCCAGCTGCTGCGACTCTTCAGCAGGATCTCCCTCCTTAGCCAGAGCCCTGTTCAGATCTTGAACTCACAAGGAGCCACCACTGCCAAGGACTAATGCCCTGTTTGCCACTCAACAGCCAAAAGCCACCAGCAAGGGGGCAAAGAGCTTAATGCAGGCCACTGTCAACATGCCCACACTGGGCCAGCACCATTGTCTTTGTTTAGGGCAAAATTCACAGTGGAGGCTGCAAAAATCCTGCCACGGCTCCTGGCTTTATGGCAGAGCTCATGAGCTCTGCTTGGGTCAATGCACAACCTCCCTCTGGCACCAGGGCAGGGGCTGGCACCATGTTTCCCTTGAAAAGTGTTGGGCTTCAGCTCTAAATTCTACCTAAAGTCTCCTTTTCTCCACAATTCCCTCACTGCAGCTGCTCCCCAGAGCAAGGGGGGCTCAGCTTGCAGTGCAACATCTTGTAGTAGGCAGGTGGGGTTGGTGTCTTCTCACAAGGGATAGGACAAGAGGAACGGCCTCAAGGTGAGCCAGGGCAGGCTGAGACGGGATATGAGGAGAGATTTCCTCACAGAATGGGTTGTCCAGCCACGGCACAGGTTGCCCAGGGGGTCCCCACCCCTGGACGGATTTGAAAGCCATGTGCATGTGGCACCTGGGGACATGGGTCAGTGTGGCCCTGGCGGAGCTGGGGGAATGGTTGGACTCAACAGTCTTGGAGGACTTTTCCAACCTACATGGTTCTGTGATTCCATGATTCCACCTAAAACCATTCAAATTGCTCTTTGAGGCACAGAAGAATTCTCACGGGGCAATAAATGGGAGTTTCTGGGCTAAGAAAAGGCTGCACCTGAACCACAGTTTCGTTAACCTTCCAAGAAGGGTGACTGTGAATGAACACAGTCACGATCCACCCTCTGAACCAGAAGATGCTCTTGTAGCAGTTTCCAAAATAGGACGGGCCTTGCAGAGGGCAGCCCAGGCTTCATTCTCCCGTTCCCAAAACACACGTGCAATGAGAAGCTACAAATCAACCAGGCTTGCCTGTGGCTTCCCCTTCAGCCACAAGGTCCCTTTTAGCTCCTTGGGGTGGTTTGCAGAATGACTGGAACACGCCCTCCTGCAGATGACATTCAGGTTTCTAATTACCCTCCCTGAATACATCGCTGACGTGCCACATCAGCTCACCCGTGGGGCTGCTCCTCTCCCCACGTGCCCCAGCAGTGGAGCTTCTGCCTCTCCTCGGCACACTGACCTCCCCATCACCTGACTGGGCTGAGCTGCTGGGTTGGGAAAGACGATTCCCAAATTAACTGGTGATGTGGGATGCTCATCCTGCCCTTGAGGTCAAGCCCGTGTGAAGGACCAGCCTTTACCACAGAATCACAGGGCAGTTTGGGCTGGAAGGGACCTTTACAGGCCATCTAGCTCAACCCCCCTGCCACGAGCAGGGACATCTTCAGCTAGACCAGGTGGCTCAGAGCCCTGTCCAGCCTGACCTTGAATGTTTCCAGGGCTGGGGCATCCACAGCTTCCCTGGGAAACCTGTTCCAGTGTTTTGCCACTCACTGTAAAGCAACTACTTCCTAAGAGCTGATCTAAATTGATTCCCTTTCAATTTAAAACCATCACCCCTTGTCCTATTGCAACGCACCATATTAAGTTTTCCCCATCTTTCTTCTAAGCCTTCTTTAGGCACTGAGGTCTCCCAGGAGCCTTCTCTTTTCCAGGTGAACACCCCCACTCTCCCAGCCTGGCTCGTGCAGAGGGGCTCCAGACTTGGGAGCATCTCTGGACATTCCAACAGGTCCATGTCCATGCTGAGGACACTAGAGATTTCCCCAGGGTGTCTGCACTGGGAACAGCCCTGCCCTCAACAAACACTCACATATTTCCAGTGGACTTCCAAGGCTGCCATCCATGCTCTAGCCCTGACCAGCCAGCAGCTGGAACTCAGCTCACCTGAAGCACAGGACTGCCCTGGACTGACAGCCAGCACAGACCACGGGCATGCCCTCCCTGTGTCCAGGCCAGGGGCTGACCCCCAGGGACAGCCTGACAAACCTGCACCAGTCCCTGGCACACCAGGTAGGATTCAGCTCCAATTAAGGCATCTCAGCTGGGGTGCCCACGCAGATCCTGGTTTTAGTTGCCTTGATGCAGGTTCTCATTTCTACACTGGACTCCCTCAGCTACCCCAGACCCATACCTGGCCTTGCCAGACAAAACCCTGGACCTGCATCCCTCCTGACTGACAGATGGAGACTAAGAAATGTGTCCTAGGGTATAACTGGACACTTATGGCCAGCAGCTGAATTGTGACTACACGTGTGGTGGCTGCCCCAGCTGTTACTGCAGCCCATGGGGATGCAGTTGGCACGATTTTGGATGTTTGGTGAGCCATTCAGTTACTCAAACTTCAGTATCTCTTTTTCGGTGTGAAACACTCCACTGGCCAAACATCCACTGACTCTAAAAGGAGACTGGGCACCAAGTCAGTATTTTTATCTGCCACTGCAGCCTACCTCCAGCTCCTGGTCTAAGTGTCAACGGCTCCAAATTAAAACCCATTTGCATGGGATGGGGATGCCCTGCAGCTCTGCACTCTCAGGCCCCTGCTGTGATGAGCAGCACAATCATGGCACATCCACACTTCCAGGATGGTTCCAGTGCTTGTGTGCCTCCTGCATAATAGGACTGAAACAAATAAATTTGACAAAGAAAGGAGAAAGAGCAACTGATATGCAAATCCACGTCATAAATCATTCACCAAATCTGTTCTGCAGTTTGGAAATGATCTTGGAGGTTGCTTCCCAAGCGCTGTTTGCAAACCCTCTGTTAATCTGGGAAGCAGATGCTGCTACAGCAGGCAGTATTACAGGATCTTCAAGAAATCCCCATCAAATGTTACTTTAAAATGCCCATGACTTTTGCAATCAGTTCTTTTTAAATCTTCTTGGCATATCTGAAACCAAACATCACAAAAAAACCCTTTGCTGTGATTCAGCTGTAAGATGTCTAAGCCTGGAGAAGAGCTTATCTCACATCTCCTCCCATACCCAGGTGAACTCCAAATTCCTCCCAGAGGCTCTGTCCATTTCCTTCACATGCTCTAAAGAGTCTTTGACTTCCCCAGACTCTCCCTGAGCTTCACTAAAAGCCTGTGTTGCCTCAAGCAGGGCAGTGCTCTGGAGATACCCTCTGGTATCACAGGAGCCAAGTCATCCATGCCCCTGCAGCCAATCCCACATGGAAAACATACTCTGAAAATGTCCTGCCACACATGGACATTTCACTGCCTAGGAGAGTGTTTGGGATGATTACTGCTGGGGTTTTTTTTTATTGCTGGGGACTGTTTCTTCCAGCAAAAAAAAAAAAAAAAATGCCCTGAGACAGATCATCCCTCCCAGCTTGGAAAGAACTGAGTTTGTGGATCAGGCTCAGAAGGAGTGACCTGGCTGCACCTTTGGGCTGACTTCCTTTCCAATCTCCAACGCACAGTTTTCCCCTTCCTGTGTGAAAATGGAAACAACAGGGCCAGCTGTGGTTGGAAAGGGCTTTGAAATCTGCAGGTGAGAAGTGTAGGTACGACAGCGTCGCACCCTTCTAGAAATGAGGGGTGGGAAAGGCAGCAAAGTGGGGGAAAACCCCACGTAATAAATAATCCTCCACAAATTACATGAAATGAATGCATTAAGAAACCAGCCCTCCAAGAAGCAGGTGTTTCATTCTTTGCTGCTGATAGGATCAATATAAGAGAGGAAATTACCACCTTGTGCTCTGCAATACATCACACCGACTTTTCCTTTACAGACCCTAATGCTCCTGATTGCAGTGTCAATTTAAAATTTACCATAAAATGCAGAATCTCATAAACTTTACAACCTCAATCACACTCAGTCAGTGTTTTCACCCAAATCATATGCACAGGCATCCGCTTTGCTCTCCAAGGCAGACACACAACAACGTGCTGCTGACAGCAGATGGGAGAGCAGAGCAGGGCACCGCAGCTGGGATCTGCCTGTCCCAGGTAGCCTGGATGAAAAGAGAAGGAATCAGGTTGGAAAAGAAGCTGGAAAATGTACCCTCAGACCCCTGTGAGACAGTTCATCCCATGTCCAGCAGGATGAAGGACAGCCAGAACTATGATTTATGATGAAGGTGCTGAGGCCCTGCCACAGGGTGTCCAGAGAACCTCTGGCTGCCCCATCCCTGGGAGTGTCCAAGGCCAGGTCGGATGGGGCTTGGAGCAACCTGAGAGAGTAAAAGGTGTCCCTGCTCATGGCAGGGGGATGGAACCAGATGGCCTTTAAAGCCCAAACCATTCTGTGATTATATAATCAAATACAACACGACCTCAGGTGCAGCAGCTCTGGTGCCCTGGACACGCATCAGCATCCCACGGTGCTGAGCCAACCTCCTGCACTGGGACATGGTTCAAACATAGCTGGTTTGTGCCCTTTTGCAGGCTCGGATGAATATTCCGAGTCACTTCCCTAATCCTGGGTGTCTTTCAGAAATCTAAGCCCATGCAGCTCCTACAGAGAAGATGGAGTGAGTTTTTAATGAAGGGAAGGAGCACACAGCTATGCCCGTGCCATGAGCTGACCATTTGCTTTTGCAGGCATGGCTTGTACTCAGGAGTTGACAAGGGAGAAACTAATTAGGCTCCTAATTTTACTTCCTACATAAATCTAAGTCCTTTCGCTGTTGTCGGTATGACAGAAAACCCATTTCTCTGCAGGGTACAAAGGATTTTGGCCAAAGCATAACAAAAATATGCATATTTCAAGTTGCCATTCCCCAGGAGCCATAAAACTCCACTCAGTGTCTGCAGTCTGCATGCACCGTGTAAGCTCTGGCTTAAAATTCTCCCTCAGCTCAAAATTACAGGATATATCTGGGGAGAAAAGTAATTTTTTGCAATCAGCTGCTTGCCTTTGTGACTGACTGAAAGCGTGATCAGGCAGATGCTTAAAGATACAGCAAGGGTTAAACCTTGGGAGAGGACAGGCAGGACTTGGGGATGAAGTAGTTGATCAAAGGGTGGCTCAGAAGTTATTTAAAAGTAAACCAGAAAGTAGAAGTTCCCAGTGGTTGCCGCTGTAATTACAGTGCAGACAACGGAGCCGTGGTGCTGTTAAGGTTACTGGATTTTCCTAGCAGCTGTGTTTAATTTACTTAAAACATGCAAAGCCATCAGGTCAGATCCCATTAGCAGAATCTCTCCAGAGCACTGCAAGAGCTCGGCCAGCCCGCCACCCGGAGAAATGCTGAGGGCAAAACACAAGTGTAAAATATCCCTGGAAAAGTAAGACACCAACGCGCACTGCCACCCCCCTTGACTGCAGCAGGGGCTGGGTGGTCAGTCCTTCCTGCTCATCCAAGGACCTGTCACCTGTCCCTTTACTCCCACCATAAACCATCTATTGCCCCAGTCTCCTAAGATCACCAGAAACAGAAATCCGTGTGGATACCTTGTCTGGCTGTGATGGAGATGGATCTGGGATCAAGTATTCAGGGAAGTCCTCCGAGTGTGTTTTTGCTACAACCCAGGTTCTCTCTGTGTCCTGCAACTGCACAATGTCCCACCTGGACCCCTCTACTGCCCAAGCATCCCCTTGACTTCCATGCTGCCTTGGAGAGAAGACCCATTTGTCCTGAGTCAATGCTCAGAGCCCATCTTGGAGATGGGAGCTTGCTGGATTTGCGGGTCAGGATTCCCCCTCTGGAGCTTTGTTCACACATATATAATTCGGGACCACACGATTCACCAGGAGTCTTCCCAAAACACAACTACAAAAACTACAACCTCCTTGTCAGGGAAAAAAACAACAAAAAAACCTTCCTGAGATACTTTTCTGTTTCACTTTTGTTGTTGTTTTTCGTTCTTTTGACATTGGCTCAGCCCTCTCTTCACCGAAAGGAACATCAGGGTTTCATCCACTATTTGTGGCCCCTGCCAGCTCAATTCTGTTTCTAAAATTAGCATCCTGAGAGATGTAATTGCTAGAACAGGAGGTGTTAGGTCACGTTCCAGCCCCTGCACATCAGGCTGAGTGCTTCTGCAGCCACCTACAACCACCTCAGAGTCTGAACCTCAAACGTGTCCTGCTCCTCTGAGCCCAACAGAGTGATGCAGCTTGAAGTGGGTGCTGATACCAAAAAGAGGACTGAAGACAAGGAGAGATAACACACCACAGGCTCCCTTCTGCACATGACCCCCACATAAAGTCATTCCTACAGAGAAAGGGCCAATAAAGTAAAAAAAAATACTAAAAAAATACAAGCAAATATATTTCTCAGAGAAGCTGTGGCTGCCCCATCCCTGGAAGTGTCCAAGGCCAGGCTGGACAGGGCTTGGAGCAACCTGGGATAGTGAGAGGTGTCCTGCCCATGGCAGGGGGGGTGGAATTAGAAGATCTTTAAGGTTTCTCCCAACCCAAACCGTTCTGTGATTCTAACAGAATAGAATAGAACAAAGCAAAGAAAAAAAACCCAAAAAAACCCACAAAAAAACCCCACAAAAACAAAACAAAACAAAAAAAAACCCCAAACCAAATCAAACCAAACCAAAACAAAAAAACCCAAAACCCCCCCAAAAAACAAGCACCTAAGTAAAATATCACAACTAGTTGGAAAAAATGTGAAGAAATGAGTTTGTTTGTGGGAAATCTGAAAACATCTAACCAAGCTGCCTGACTCTCACTGTCATCAGAATCCCCCCTGAAATCAGCACCACGTGCAAGAAACCCCAGCCTGGCCCTGGAGTCCTTGGAACAGCTTAAAATCATTCTTCCAACATAAAACTCCAACATAAACTCATCCCTCATGTCTTAGAGAGGTGTGAGACTTATTTGCATAATAAATGACAAGGCAGGAATATAGATTCGTGTCAGATCACCCTCCCTTCCCTTTGAAAGAAACCTATTTATTCTGACTGAATCGTCTCTTCTCCAAATAAATGGTGTTTGTAGTCAGTTTGGCTGGCGCGATACACATTCTTTTGCATGCCTGTAATGAATTTTCACAGCCAGAGCCCTAATCCAGTCTAGTCATGGAGGGTTTATCACGACCTCTTATTTTATTTCTACCGGTAAATGGGAATTGCTTTCCTTATCGCTATCTAGAAGCACCTGAGTGATTTTTGCTTCATATTTCCTATCCCACTGGAATTCAGGATGCAGCGTTATCTGATGCTGTGCAATTGTCACTCATGTTAGCTGCCTTTTCATTTTAATTTGCTGGATTTATTGCTCTTTTTTTTTTTCTTCCCCCCCGCCCCCCCCCGAGAGATTTTACTTCAGATCTGAGTCCTTCCTTGCTCTTTTCCATCCTCCTGGTCAGATTTCTTGGGTGATCCTCAAGCAGCATCAAGGCTTGTCTTGCCTTCACCTGCCTGATGCCTTCGAGCAGCCCTGGGATAGTGGAAAGAGTCTCTGCCCATGGCAGGGGGTGGAAACAGATGAGCTCTGAGGTCCCTTCCAACCCAAACCATCATGTGAGGCCTTCCCTTGGCAGAGGACTCAGCCTCTGGGCTTGTCCCAGTCCATCCCACTGAGGAAGCATAAAACTATGCAGTGACAAGCAGGAATTATCCCTGACTTTGAGTCCAAACAAATCCAGGAGAGCAAGGGCTTGCCAGTATGGTCTCTGCTGAAAGCAGGTACGCAGCTCAGAGCTCCAGAAAACTGGACCTGCTGCTGCTGGAAAGGCACGAGAAGACCTGTAAATCCTGCAGATAACACTGTGATGGATCAGTAGTGGCAAGACATTAACCTTCACTCTTGAGGAGACACCCAAATGATAACACCTGTAGCCACGCCACTCCAGAGTTATCAGTCTTGTCACTCGTGAAGATAAATCTATCTGACCTAAGCCATCATCCTACACCACTCTGGCTTCCTTGCTCAAAATCCTCGTAGATACCAGCAGGGATCAGGAAAATCACACCTAATAATCAATGGAGAGCGTGCAACTATGCTCACATGGAAACCATTTCCTTCAGTACGTTAAAATAATTCTGCAGAGCCGGGGAAAAAACACGGTAGGCTTGAAAGCTGGTCTGCAGGGAAAGTGCTACATGTCAGTGACAACTGTGGAAGGGCAGAAAACAGCTACCAAAGCCTCAAGGAGCTGTCACGCACAGGAAAATGTAAGTTAATTAAAGCCACTTAAACAAATACATCTGGGACAGGGGCAGGGGATGTAGGGAGGGAGAGCGAAGTGATATTAAAAGCTCAGACACGTGGTGAATCCCAGACAGGAGGCAAGGAAACCTATTTGGCAGAATCCAGATGAGCTGTGCCAGAGGGGGCAGTGGGACCCCCTCTGCCCCAGGGGCAATGCCCACTTTTGGGCAGAGCACTGTCTCACAGCCCCACAGGGATGCACAGGCTCAGCAGATCCACCCCTCCTCTGGGAAACAGCACCCAGGCTCCACTGATGCTCTCCTGGACCAAACAGTGCCAGCTTGGAATCATAAATCCAACACTTCCCTTCCTAACGTCTTCCCCCCTGTCCTTACCACAGCATTCAGCTGAAATGAGGACCATGAGCAAAAGTGTAATGAGGTAAATCCACCTCAAACACACCACCAGGACCAACATCAGCTCCACCTTCCCTTGCTCCTCCTCTGAGCACAGTCTCCCCTGAGCCCCCAGAGCTGATCTGCCTCCTACTATGCTCAGAAGATGAGGAGCACAGGTTGCTCACACCAGCCCTGCCAAAACAAATCCACAAGAAGAAAGATTTGGATACGCTCTGTGTATTTTTATTTTTATTGCAATCAGCTCCCAGAGAAACTTAAAATGTTGGTTCTTTATGTATTCCTTCAAGCGTTGATTCAGAAGGGGAAACAGAACACCTACATGAGGCTGGGTCATGACAGAGATGCTGAGCTGGCCTCTTGAGATATTCCTGCTTGGGAAGCAGGGCTGGCCAGCCTCAGCGCAAGGCTGGCAGGAAGGGAAACAGGAAAGCAAATCCATCTGCACACCATCAAGCCCCTGCTGCAGGATGACAGCATGCAAGACTGCTGTCTGCAAGAGGAAGTCTTGCCATGGCATCAGCCCGACCCAGTTGGAGTGCACGGAAACACAGATGGAGTGAGGAGGATCCAGGCTTCCAAAGCAGCTCAGTTTCCCACCCGCCCTTAACTGATGGGATGGGGGTGATGCAGAAAACCCAACACCAACCCAGTGTGCTCCTCCAGGAAAATCCTAAAGCTGCTGGAATCTGGTTGTCTTGGTTAGCAGGGAGCTGAAGGAAGGAGTTAGTGAAGGACCTGGGTCACATAGGACAAGGTCTGAGATCTCCTTTAGCCCTCAGCATATTTTGTAACTCCAAACCAGGCTTATATACAGATCTTTTATTCCAACCCTGAGTAGATTAACCCTTCACAAGTCCCATGGCTCCAGGGAGAGCTCCCAGCCCCTGCCAGGGCCTCAAGGGGCTCCAGGAGAGCTGCACAGGGACTGGGGACAAGGCCTGCAGGGACAGGACACAGGGAATGGCTTCCCAGGGCCAGAGGGCAGGGCCAGCTGGGATCTGGGGAAGGAATTGCTGTGTGTGAGGGTGGGCAGGCCCTGGCACAGGGTGCCCAGAGCAGCTGTGGCTGCCCCTGGATCCCTGGAATGTCCAAAGCAAGGCTGGACAGGGCTTGGAGCAGCCTGGGACAGTGGAAGGTGTCCCTGCCCATGGCAGGGGGCGGCACTAGATGGGCTTTAAGGCCCCTTCAACCCAAACCATTCCTCAGTTCTGGGGCTCTGCAGACAGCATTAGAGCCTTGTTGAATGCGGCCCAGGACCACGGCCCCCTCTCTGCCTGCAGCTCTGGGCAGGCAGCCAAGGCCCCCCACCCATGCTCTGAACCCCTTCCCTCCCCAGGGTGACTTCCTTAACACATCCCAGCTGCCTGCCCCCACCCGACAAGGGCTGACAGATTTGTGCTGTCCCCTTAGGGTGGGGTAGGTACATTTATTTCCTCTTTGGAAAAAAAAAAAAAAAAAAAGGGAAAGAAAAAAAGGAAAAAAATGCAATTAACCTTTTCCTCTCCTCACTACAGGCAAGAAACTTCCCTGCCACAGAAATAGTTTGAGGACTAAGGTATCTGTTCCCACAGCTGCAGCAGTGCTATTCTGGCTTAGCTAAAATTAAAGAGCTGAAGTTGTATGTGGGCCTTCATGGAACTGTCACGGGGACCACAAGATTAGAGGGCCGGAGGGTGACCTGGGAGGCCAAGATCTATTCTCAGCTGCTCAAGGAATCCTCGTGTGTCCCAACATGTTTCTCCACCCCTGTTCAGTAAGAATCCTGAAATGGTTTGGATTGAAGGGACCGTAATATCCAGTTTCAACCCCTTGCCAGCGCCAGGGACACCTTCCACTATCTCAGGTGGCTCCAAGCCCTGTCCAACCTGGCCTTGGACACTTCCAAGGATCCAGGGGCAGCCACAGCTGCTCTGGGCACCCTCAGACAGGGCCTTCCCACCCACACCATGAAGACTTTCTTCATCACTCCTAGTCTGAATCTCCCTGCTTCTAATTTAAAACCATCAACCCTTTTCCTCTCACTACAGGTCCCACTAAAAACACCTTTCTTCAAAGCCTCCTTAAAGACTAACATATCTTGCCTGGCCACCTCCAGTGACCAAACATTACCCAAAGCTCCAAGAGCACAAAAAAACCAGGAAAGCACCAAGATAACCCCAACGTGCCAGCCGCCATCCATCCCCTCTCCCACCATGAGCAGTCCTCTGCCAACAACTGCGCTGGCTATTGTTGGTCACATAAAGCCCAGTCCAGCAGCCCCGCTGTCAGCATGCAGCTCATTACTCAGCCAAGGGTTTTGAAATGCTTGGAATATGAAAGGTGCCCCATCAGATCAAATTCAGCTTCGTTTGCTATTACAATGCAGTGCATTTCTTTTGTCTGCGACTTTTGATGATGCGCAATTGTTCCCCTCAGTCAGTATTTCGGAGTCATTAGCTGGAATTAGTAAAGTTCCCGCTGCAGGACTTTTCCAAGGCTCTGTTCTCGGGCTACAAAGAGTCGACGAGGAGTTGTCCTGCTTTCACTGAGCTGGAGGCACAGCGGGGAGCGTTCTGGGGGGAGCAGGCAGTCTGCTCAACTCCACTTTTCCCCTGCAGGCACCGGGAAATGCACGTGGCAGGAAAAGATGCTGTGGGTGGTCACAAAAGGGCCGGTGCTTCTCAGCCAGCAGGGAACCCCAGACCCTCTCACTCGGTACCTCTGCTGGGACCAGGGGAAGAGGGACACCTAACCGTGTCCATATTTAGGCAGCACATCCCGCAAAGTTCCGGTTTCTATGCCAGAAATTTCCCACTCCAAATCTAAAGGCATCAGACCTGAGGAAGTCACCTTTCCCTGGGTGAAGGGACCTCTACTTGGCATCTTCCTCAGTGAAAACACCTGGATGTGCCTGACCTTGTCCTCCGAGGTCTTGCTCATGCTACACCTTTCCAGCTGTACCAGAAGGGCTTTAGCATTGAGACCCTTTTTCCTGAAAGGATTTATAACATGGAGCATCCACTTCGCTGAGCAACCTGTGCCAGTGCCTCATCACCCCTATCACAAAAGATTTCTTCCTTCTACCTAGTGTGGATCTCCCCTCCTGCTGTAAAACTATTCCCTTTTGTCCTGTCCCTCCCTGCTTTGTCCCAAGTCCCTCTCCAGCTCTCCTGGAGACCCTCTAGGCACTGGCAGAGGCTCTGAGGTTTCCCTGGAGCCTTCTCTTCTCAAGGATGAGCACTCCAAGCTCTCCTGGTCTGTCCTCGGATTAATTTTGTGTTTGTCTCTGATAGAGGATTTGTTCCTACTCATGCTTGAGGATGTCCAGTAGAAAAAACAAGTGAAGAAGCTCCACAGGCTGTGCCCACCCGATGTCACTGTCCAGCCCCAAGGACACAGCTCAGGTCTGGGGACCACAGCAGCTCCAACTTGCACCCACCCCACCTGTGGGTGTAAATTCCAATTTACATTCCCAGTTCCAGCCACCCTACCAACTTTTCTGGATGCAATGTGGGCATTTGGCCACTACAACCCTGAAATAAAACTAGGATAAATAAAACAAACTTACAGGGACACCTTTGTGGAGAAGAGCTCAGCACTGAACCCAGCTCCTTTAGCAGCTGGTCACCTTTCACATAGGACTGTACTTCCATACCCGAAGGATTTCCCTGAAATTCATCTCATAGATCAGCCCACCTAACATTCACAACAGCATTTCCACTGGAACATGACCAAATGCAGACAATTCACACCTCTCACCTTTTAAAGTGAGCAAAGTATTTTTTAAAGTAACAGGCTACAATAGAGCAGCCTTCCCAGATTCCAGCCTAATCTAAAAACAACTTTATGGCTTCTAATTTTAGCACTAATCTTCCTTTGCTATGGTTGTGTGATTTCTAATTATTTTATCCCCAAGCTCTGCTTTGATGGATAGTTGTACCTTTTCCAATGCCAAATGACTTGTAAAGTGCCTTTAAAAAATATGCTGATCATTTCAGGTTCATTTCCAGTTCCTACACAAATAACATTCTCCTATATGGCTTCACTGTGGAAATATTATTATTGTTATTAAAATAATAGTAATAAAAGCAATACAATTTTAAAAGAAGAGCTCCACTCCTTAGGATGATCCCAATCTGCTCCTGCAAACACCACACATTTCTCTTAAAAGCTGATAAAGAGCAAAAAAATCTGTTATCGAGATACGGATCTCGTAACAACTTGGTGCCTTTGGCTTGGCGTGGCTCCCAGAACACTTTGCCTTTATCTATCCCTATTTTCAGGTCACAGCTCAGGGAAGAGCAACTGGCCACACCAAAACCTCAGGGGAGACTTTGCGAGGGGCGATGCGAGGCGGTGCCTCGATGCTCCCCCCGAGCTTTGCCTACCCAAAACTGCTGAATTCGGAGCAGCAAACTCCAGCCCTCGGCTGAAGATGTGTTGCAGGGGCTTAGGTTGAGCCTCCAGCCCAGGTTCCTCGCAGGCAGGCGTTTTCTCACCTTCCAGGCTCACCTGAAGCAACCTCTTGACCCTCCTAATTGCTGACCTGGATCAAACCTGGATCCAATTCTGCTGAATTTGAAACTGGCACAAAAAATTTATTGGGCAGGGGATGCTGCCTGAGGACTGTTTCAGGATGCTGAGGGAGCTGTCTGCCAGTGGCATGTCAAAGTAGGACCTGCCACTAGCAGCCAGCACCAGAGCAAGGGACACAGACACAGGGCCGGTGGATGTTCGTTGGGTTATTTCCTTCCCTAGGATTTATACTGAGCTCCGGTCAATTGGAAAACATCCACTTGACCCGCGACCTTTTTGTTTTAGTTATTCTCCAATCTTTGCCAGCAGCAGTTTAAACACAAAGCATATGACTTTTGGCACTGAGGGAGCACCCCATTCCCACAAATTCTGAGTGGATACGGAAAAACATCACACTGCAGCCCTGATGGTGAACGTATTTCTTCTTTCTCATTCTTCATTTTCCTCTCTTTCACTTTCTGGGCCTGTTTTATGACCTGTGCATTCTCCCTCCCCACTGGAAACATGAGCTTAGCCCCCCAATGCAATATTCAAGGGAGGAGGGCATGGGATTGTGGCGTTCTAATTCCCTGCACAAAGTTGTGGGACAGAGGATATGAAAAGGAGATTGTCAGAACAGGAAACAAGCCAGTCAACGTCCTCCTGCCTGGGTCCTGAAAATGTCACCACACAGAGCTGCAAGGGATGGAGAAAAGTCCTCTGCCCCTACATGGAATCCTACAGAGGATGCCCTGGGAGAGTGGACAGCAAGATACCCTGCCCTCATGCCACTCTGGTCTGAGAGCTGGGCTGTAACCTCTGCTGACACAGTGCAGTGCTGTTTTTTATTGACTTGGGGAAAAACTCAGCAAATCAGGTTAAAAATTATAACCCTCTATTGGCTGATGCTTCTAGCAGCACGGAGAATTTTGTACGGCATGTCATGCCGCTCAGGAAGTCAATCCTACAGGAAATCCTTCATCCTCAGTGCTTCAGAGTAACATCCACAGCATCCTGCTGGCTTCCTTCTTGCTCCTCTTAAAACCCACCCCTGAGATTCTCACCTCTTGAGCTCATGCTCTGTGTTTGGGCTGGCCTTGCTGGGATAAAACCACAAATCATGGGTCTAATCCTGCCCACACCCCCCAGGCAAGGCACCAAGCTGACATATCTCCATGAAGATGCAGAGCAGGACAATGCCAGGGCCCCGGGATCTTTGATTTCCATCTATCCACCTTGGAGCAAGGATTTAAAGTTCCTCAAAGGCACAACAGTGAGGCCAGGTCTGGAGGAGAGAATGAAGCTACTGTAAACCCAGACAAATAAGATGCTGGGTTTATTTTAAAACTACAGCTCCTGCAGCTGTAGTTTTCAAACAATTCTGAAAAGCCTGATCTGAACAAGCATCCTTGCCAACAAATACTAGTATTTTAAGCCTCTGACTGCTTTTGATGGGAGTGAATATCTTTTTTTTTTTAAAAGAATGATTGCTTGTTTTTACAGCTCTTAGCGAGTTAACTTCAAGAGAACTTTCCAAGCACAAGAGCTGGTGGCCATTACCAAAATGGTGATCCAGCAGTTCCAGGATCCCCCAACCCTGGAAATATTCAAGTTAAGTTGGATGGGACTCTGAGGAACCTGGTCTAGTTGAATATGTCCCATTACAAGGGGTTGGACTAGATGGTCTTTAGGATTCCTTCAACACAAACCATTCTGTGATTCCCCCTCTGGAAGCAAGGCTGGTATTTTGCTTTATGTTTGATGGATCCGTGGTTTTACTGTAGAGCCAAGCCACTGATCTAGAGTGACAACCTTCAGCAGGAAAAGAAAAAATCCACAGGTTCATGGGATGAACAACTAGGAATGTCATTTCAGATGGTCTGCATAGCCCAGAATAGCAAATTTCCCCTATCATCCAGGCAGAGAATTAGAATAATTACCTAGAGCCTGATCCTGGAAGGTGCTGAGTGCAGTCAAGTGGTCTCCGCTCATAGAGTTCAGTATCTCAGGGGGTCTCAGCAGGGTCAGTCTTGGAGCCTGGGCAAAACAAGATAGGTTGGTGTTAGTCCAGTTATTTGTAAATAAACCCACACAATCTATAATTTAAAAAAATAAACCCAAAACCATTCCGGCTCCACGTGCCAGCCACATTTTCCTGCACAGGGAATCAACCCAAGGGTCATGCAGACCATGGCTGAGGAGATGCTCTCCAACCCACAGGCCTTCTCTGCAGATCAGGATGGATGCTTGCAGCACACAGGAGAGAAATTACACCGGGATGTGTCCAGAAAGCTTCAATCCACACCCAGGAGCACCCACAGGGCATTCCCCAGGAGCGCCGCAGTTACCCAAGCCACTGCACCTGGTCACACTGCCACACCATCCCAGGGCTCACACACCATCCTGGCAGAGGACAAACCCCAGGGCTGCCTCGCCAAGCCTACAGGCAGCAGAAAACCTGGAGGTAAGAGAAGTTATCCGGGTTTCCAGGAAGATGAGGAACATTCCCCTCCCTGTGCTCCCCTGCACGCCGGCCCCGGGCGGGCATGGCTGTGCCAAGGGCAGGGTGAAGGGAGGGAAGGGGATGTCGAGGACAGGATGACAGAATCCTCCTCCCCGCAGCCCTTTGTTTTGGGAGGTCCCCTGGGACGTTTGGCTCAGGGTGGCCAAGTCCTCCTTGTTCCCCTACAAGGGGAACGGATGAGGGGAGGAAAACAATGCTCTCTTCTCAGCTGCCTAATGGAAGAACAAAAGCACAGTGATCCTTTCCAAAATTGTCTTTTGAGGAACAGACCACTGAGCCTGAAGGCCCAGTATTTCTTTATTTATTTTTGAACTCTGGCCTGGCAGCATCTTTCTGTCCTTCCTCTGGGCTCTTGCAGGATCTGCCCAGAGCCACAGGGGTCATGCAAGGCTTGCACAGACCCCAAACTCCAACAGGAATTCAACACCCAGCACCTGGCAGAGATGACAAAACCAAAGGCGAAGTTTCTTCACCAGACCCCACGACAAACACACCTCGGCCATGGGGTAGAAGGGGCAAGGCCAGGTTGGAACAACCCCGTCAGGTGGAAGGTGTCCCTGCCCATGGCAGGAGGTGGAACTGGATGGTTGAGAGGTCCCTTTCAACACAAACCATTCTCTGATTCTACAACAGCCCTGTTTCATCAGGGTGCATTTGGCAGGAAGGCTCTGCCCTAGCCTGATCCCACTGAAAACTGGGACCAAACCCCACTCAAGCCAAAACCAGTACGAAAAGCACCTTTGATTGTTGAGCTGAAAAGGCTGCTAGAGAGCAGAAGGGGATTTCTGCTGTGCTGATTGCTCATGGAAAGTCCCTGACTGGCCCACAACTGTGGAAAAAACGGAAAATAGAACTTTAATACCAAGTTGGTGGCAGGCTGTCTATTTTTCTCTCCTGTGACTAGTTGCCATGGATAGATTTCTGAGGTCGACCACACAATTGTTCACTGCACCGCTCCTATTAAACAGAGGATGAGCAAATCATCCCATTTGTACCGTACTTTAATTTCCAGAAATTCTTTGTTCGTTTGTTTGCTTAAATTATTTCTCTCATTTGAAGAAACAATGCAGTCTTACGAAGCGAGGGCCCAAATCTCCGGAGTCATCCTGCTGTGGTTCATTACTTCCACACTAGTTAACAAGGCCAGTAATTTCCCTAAGGTTTAATAGAAAATCCTCTTTCCAGAATGCAGAGAGACAGGACGTTTTAACAAACTCACTGTATCCCGGTTATGTCGTAGGTGAGGGATATCCTCAGCAAAGCACAGGTCCTCCTATGGGTTAGTGTAAAAATCAGGTAGCCTAAATGGAGCTTTTTTCATCCTAAATTACTCCCTCAGCTGGAGAAAGGGGACCAGAGGGCCCCATGTCCCTAGCTGCAGCTCCACTGGCAATGGGTTCCTGAAGCATCCCTCATCCCAAAATATAGAATAGTTGAAGCAGATTGTACTGGAGAGGCAGATCCAAGATGTACCTGGGATCGGCGTGGTGGAAGAGGTGGGCCTACAGCCCATTTCATTAATGATATGGATAGCAGAGCGCATGGAATCACCTGCCCATAAACTGCCCTGCTCGCTGGTTTTGCCAACCTATTTCCATGACCAAATCAGTAGGAAAAAAAAATCAAAAGCTGAAATAAACACAGGAGAAGAGCTTGTGAAAAAAAAGGCAAATACATTAAACATACAGACATATATATTGGAATAGCAGAATAATTTGGGTTGGAAGGGACCTTTAAAATAAAAAATACAAACTGAAGTATTTATATATATATATATAT
>VZDJ01000351.1:1097934-1165079 GCA_008694505.1 Cyanoderma ruficeps
AAAAAAAAAAAATAAAAAAAAAAGAGCATCTGCACTTTGCCACTCGGCACAGCTGTACCGTGACAGCACGGCTGTCTGGGGCGGGGGGAAAGGGAAGGGAGTCCATCACGCCACTGCAGGAGCTGCTGCTGACCTTCCAAGGAGCCTTCTTCGAGCTTCAGGGAGTGAAGTGAAAGGACTGGATAGGAAATTTCATCTTTCTCAGCGTTTTCCTTTGAACTGCTAAGCACGGAGGAGCATCTGAAAGCCCTCAAGAGGAGAAATCAATCACTCGCTTTCCAAGCAAGTGCCTACAGAACTTGTTTGGAGAGTCAACTGCTCATTTTCTCTTTATTCCATCAGAAGGGTTGCTCCCCTAGAAGTCCTGACCTTCGAGAGGAGGACAACCCACGACCCCCTCCATGAGGATCCACATGCTCCCAATGGGAGCCACCACTGGGTCCACCCTGCCTTGGACTAAAAGCATGAAAACATTCACGCTCTCCCATGAAATCCCACCTCTACTTCCAGCAGTGCTCCCTGTCACTGATGCCTCAGTAGTATTGACCCCAAAGTCTGTTTTTATCATGTATTTTAAGAAAATTTGGGTACTATTTCTTCTCAGGCATTCTGTGAGCAGGAACTCCCCACCCCTGTCACCGGGCGACATGGAGGTGTCCTGAATAAAGGCAAGATGCTGTTGTGGGACTGTTCCCACAACTGCATCAACCCCTGCGTGAGATGAGTAGGCAGGAGTGAAAAGCTGTTTTTCCTCTCCATCTTAAATTTCAAACTGAGAGGCCATCTGGGATCTCTTCTCCTCCTGCACTCCGTAACAGGAGCTGACATTAATCCAGTGGCAAAGAAGGAGCATCATCATGGATGTAAAGGCATCAGATCAGCCTTTGGAATTCCGATGCTCAGTCAATCCTCAGGAACAAGCTGCCTGGAGAAATGGTTCACATCCCACTCTGGAAACACGTAAAGCCAGGTTGGATGGGCACTTGAGCAACCTGATGTTTTTGAAGATGTCCTTGCCCATGACAGGGGGGATTGAAACTAGATGGTCTTGAAGATTCCCTCCAACCCAAACACTCCCATGACTCTCCTCCAAAGCACTCCAGAGCTGTTTGCAGGAGTTCCTTAACAGAAGATCAGGGAATGGTTTGGGTTGGGAGGCACCTAAAGGATGATCCAGTCCAACCCCCCTGCCCATGGGCAGGGACACCTTCCACTCTCCCAGGTTGCTCCAAGCCCTGTCCAGCCTGGCCTGAGACACTTCCAGGGATCCAGGGGCAGCCACAGCTGCTCTGGAAAGCCCAGAATGATGAGCAGGTTCAGCTTTTTCACCAGGTTTCACCATGTCACAGTGACAGACAGGACATGGCCTGGACAGCCACACCAGATGTGATTAGAAGTTGGTAATTAACTCATGATGCACGCAGCAGAGCAGCTTTTCTTGCTGCACAGCCCAGCTCTGGAGGGACACCCTGAGGAAAAAACCTTCCTCTGTCAATGTACAGGCATTTGGAGACAACCCAACAGCAGATCTCTTGACTGAAAGGGACGTTTTTTGTTTGTTTGTTGTGAACCACTGGTTGCCAGTGCAGGACCTCACACTGGGCATCTGTCCTACCACACAATTTGCACGACAGATGCTCTTTTGCCTTTCTAATTGTTGAAGCAAAGTGGGTACTGAATGAGGGCCTTTGAGGCCGGCAGGGGCTTCAAATATTGTCAGTGTCGAGCTAATTCTGCAGGGCTGTGTCTCCAGCTTCCTCCAGCCCCTCCATATTTATGTTACAGCCATCCTGATCCATTTTTGCTGACTGTGTCCTTGCCCTCCCTCTGCCCTCCCTCTACCCTCTGCAGAATTTCATTAATCCCACTTTGCTGGCCAGAGGGGGGACAAACATTCTCTTATTTTTATTTAATTCCTCCCCTCTCTCCCTCCGGCTTCAAAACACCTTCAGGGATCTCCCCCAGGTATCCACACATAACATCCCTCAGCGTGACCCAGGGAGAGGGAGCATTCTGGGGGCCAAATGCTTCTGCTAGATCTTAAATCCTGGTACCCAACCAGTACTGCTGGAGCACATTGAGCACCTGGCACCCGACTGCTGAGGAGCAGGAGCCCAGCCTAGGACCAGAAAGGATCTCACCATCATCATCACAATGCAAATCTCCTCTAGGGAAGACACAGTCCTTGAAGGCAGCAGGGTGAGGAGCCAGAGCTGCCAAAACAGAGTTCAAGTCCTGCAGTCAGTTTATGGAGGGCTACAAGTCACTTATCAAGGAAAGCCGGGGACAGATCTGAGCATCCTCCTCATCCAGCACCACCTTGCTCTGCACAGCACTGGCAAGATGGCTTTTCACAGCACGTAAGCTCCGGGGTGATACCTAAATGCTCCAAAGCACCAGCAAGAATGGCTGTGAGGAGGCCACCCAGGCTCCAGCTGTCTCCTCTCCTCACACAATCCACCGTCAGCAGAGACACGCTCCAAGGAGTTCTTCAAAAAAGGGAATTGGAAAGAATAACACGCTCGACTCTTATTTACCTGGGTGAGAGTTCGGCACTTCATGCCATCAGTCCTCTCAGAAATTCCAGCTTAACTGCTACAATGAAAAGGAAATATTTTTCTACACTGGGGTTATTAGATGTTGCCATAGTGGCATGCGTGGGTGTGCACTTCGATATTAGCTAAAGGCCCAGATCTGCAAAGATGCACATAAATCACTTGACTCCCATGAAAACAGCAGGAACAGTCATAAAATGACCCAAGTGCTGAGATCAGATCCACCCAGACAACTTCAGCGTGCGCTACCGAGGCGTAAAAGAGGGAGAAAGGAAAAGATGCATAAAATTTTTATTTCACCTCACGATGTTTCTGCACCAAGTACGTTTTCCTGTGCTGATGTAACACTTACTAAACTCTCCCTGTGTCCTCACAGCTGTGGTGGAGGGGTGTGGATGCTGGCTGGGGGCCCCCACGCTCAGCCTGGTGTCCCTGTTTCCCCTGGGGGTAACAGCAGGGATCTGACCACTCACTTCAACAACTGTGATGCCTTTCCCAACCCCTTCTCTCTTCTTTGCCTCTTCTCCCACCTTCCCGAAGAGCTGCAAAACATGCAAGCAAAGAGGTGAGGCTGGTCATGGAGACCAGGGGTTTAAGTAACAGAAAAGAGAGAGGCACAAACACCTCTTTTCATGGGAGGGAGTGGCTGGGGAGGAGGGAATAGGCTTTGTTGAGAGGTTTGAAGGCTTCCCACTCCTCACCTTCCACCCTTAGGTTCTGTCACTGCAACCTGGTCTAGTGGCAGGTGTCCCTACGTACGGCAGGGGCATGGAACTAGGTGATCCTTAAGATCCCTTCCAACATAAACTGTTGTAGGATTCTAGGACGGCTGAAGAGGACATTGGGAAACCACTGCAGGAAGGAAGTTCTTGACTCTCTCTGTGTCACTGCCCAACATCCATGGCAGACCCATGGCTCACCCCACCTGTCCAGCAGCACTCAGCTGACACAGACAACCTCCCACCCAGCAGCACTTACACACGGGATCCCTGCCAGCCACATGGCACACAGCAAGATTGTCACCAGCACATGGTATCTCATCTGGGCACAAAATCCCCCCCCCCATATAAAACAAATGTGTTAAAAAAATAAAAATTTGAACCACAGCATCCCAGGCCAGCTCCCTGCCACAGCTGCTCTGGCACCAACAACCCTCATAATAAAAGCTTCTGAGTCTTAGTTTTGTATTTTTCCTAAAGTGATGCTGGCTTATCTACTCCCCCCCCCACCCTACAAGCACCCAAGCGACACCTTCCACACATCCCCTCTGATCGCCTCCACAGCTCCTCCATGTGCTCTTTATGCAGGAACAATCAAGCTCTGCTCAACTTTTCCATTAACCCAAGCAGCCCTTAGTCATGTCTAACAAACTAACAAGTTGCTGTGTGTTTTAATTTGGTTCAAGACTCTTGTCTGCTTGGCTCAGACACATGCAAAAGGTCCCGTCCCTCAGTGCCTTGCAGTCAAACACTAGTGAGGCTGCTCCCTGTCCCTGCTCTGCCAAAGCTGGATAACTACATGAGATGCCAGACAGCTCAGGATTTATCCCAGGAGTGTCTGGCTGCATAGAGATCGCAGGCACCCTCAGAATTAATTTGTTTAAAAGCATCCACCCATCTGCAGTTGGGTGGCAACCACATGGCATGGCTCTACCATCACTAGTGTGTCTCCTATCACTGAAAATGTTTCCTCACTCAGGTCACTAGGATCTTTGGCAAGATACTTATTCTGAAGAAATCTAGGCACTTCAAATCATTCCTACTCCTCCAAGAAATCTGACCCTTACCCACTTCATGGTTCAAGAATTACTGATGGGACAGAGAAAGAGCCAGGTCTCAGATTTGTTTTCCTTGAGAAGCCAGATGAAAAAACGTTACGTGCAAACATGGCTTCAATCAATTAATTGATCATGCAATCAGCGCAAACATGGAAAAGCATGGTGCTAGCAGACTTTGAGGGATTTAGAACCACAGAACCAGAGAACTGTCTGGGTTGGAAGAAACCTTAAGGGTCACCCAGTTACAACCCCCGTGCCACCCCTTAGTCCATTTCCTTTGTCACTTAAGACACCAAAATAATCAAGAGTGGAAAAGTTAGTCAAGACCAATCAAGGGAAAGTCACCAAGCTGAGCTCCCTGAAGCATCTGGTAAGAGGCAGAAGCGCTCACTCATTATTTTACTGTCTCAGGCTACCTGCAGACTCAGGGAGGGGCTGCTACGCTCGGATTCATGGAGATAATTTTGCAGCCGCAGTCGTTAGGGATTCATTTAGAGCTTGCCTTTGTAAACCAGAAAGCTTAATAAAAAAAATACATGCAAGTCTCTGCACCTACAATTTCCAGCACATCACCTGCCCAGGGCATCATCTCCGCTCTAGTTTCAAAGGGAGGCATGATGACAGGAATATATGATGCTCATAAAGTCTTCATGAAAACAAGAGACCTCATCAAGTGAGAGCAACTAAGTGACACCACTGTAAGAAAAGCTGCAATGGGAGCCTGACACCTGAAAATACCAGGCAGGAACCCCTTCTTGAGAGCTGCTACCAGCCCCAAGCCAGCTCCATCTCAACATATCCTGCCCCAGTACGTCCCACATGGTATGAATCACCAGGTCAGAGCTTCAAAGGATTTGGTCCTTCAAGCACTGAGCCCCATATCCATGAGGATGCTTTACAGGAGGTCACCTGAGTCTCATCCTCAGCCAGGGGAGCACAATCCAGCCTTTCATTAACACCTGAGGCTGTATGGGAAACGTCAGGGCATGAACTAGAATAAACACAGGAGGAGATGGCAAAAAAGAGGTGAACAGCAGGTGTTGCACCCCACAACCTGCCCAAAACACGTCTGGAACAAACAGATTCAAAACCCTGAATCTTCCGCCCCCCTCCTCTGCCTTATCCCACTCTGATCCTCGCTCCCTTGGTCTCTCTCCAGTCTGCAGCATGTGGTGACTGTAATTATGGTTCACCTCACTGCTGCACAGCCACACCACCTCCAGGTACTTAACTTCTTTTAATCTTGCTTCATGTTTCAGTCCCTACAGCCCACTCGTGATGTCTGTTACTCTTCTTCCAACACCCTCAATTCATCAATAGCCATGTCAGGCTTTGACCTCCAATTTTCTAACTGCTCAGTTAAACCACTCTGCCACTGGCCCCGCTCCTGCCTTTGTTAAAAACGAGGGGGGAGCCTCATTTGCTTTCTTATTTGATCATCACTTCACTTCTGTGGTGTGCACTCTGTTTCCCCGTCTTGAAAACCCATCAACCAGCCCCATTCCAGGCTGGTGCTGGGGCTGTTGTTACCTTTAATGAGAGGGAATTATGGTTAATGCCTAATTTTAATTTTTCCCCCTCCTTTAATTTTTTTTTTTTTCAATAGCTTTCCCAGAAAAAGCAGCTTTGGCAGAGTGCTGCCACCTGAATGCTAATGAACGCCGAAGGGACCCGACGTGTCTGCCTCCCTGCCAGACATCAAATTGATTTTCAAATTGCTTTGATGACATAAGGTGGTTTCACAGTTTGGACCTGTGTGATTACCTGAGCATTTATCTCAGTGGGCTCTTCCACTTACCTGCTTTAAAATAACCCAGGCTGCTGGATTGGACCTTTGTGATGGGGGGTTATCGTCCCCCAGGCTGCGACCAGATCATGGGAACCCGGTCTGAATTTGGGTAATTTGGATATGCCTGAGCCCCAGCAAATGAGGGTGGAGGCCTGTTTGCAGCTGAGCATCAACTAAATCTTTAAGCCTTCCCATTTTGGAGGACAAGGAAGACCCCAAAGAAGGTGGCTGTGCCATCCCAGGAAACATTCAAGTCCTGGTGGGATGGGGCTCTGAGCATCCTGGTCTAATGGAAGACGTCCCTGCCCATCACGAGCGGACTAGATGGCCTTCACAAACCAAACCATTTTATGATTCCAAAATACAAATTTGGTTCAGTGCTAGGAAGGAGTTTCGGATGCCTAGCGAAATTAAAAAATGAATTTTACTTGGGGAATTTCCACTGCTGCGCGTGGGCCGGGACAGCATCGGACTTGCTGGCTGATGTTCTCTCCCAGGCCAAAAAGCACGAGGATCAAGAAGGAAGGACAATCAGGGAGTCAGAGGATGTTCTGAGGAGCCAGGAGCTCCCCATGGAGACATTGCAGAGCTCAGGCACACTCATCCCTCCCTCCAAAACACTCACCCCTCTGAGCGGATGCTGGATGGGAAGGAGGTGAGGCTGACAGAAGGAAAACATGATACAGGGATGGCTGAGACTCTCCTCCATGAGGAAAGACCCAATCCCAGGAGGAGAGGAACAGCGCCTGCCAAAGGGAAACCTGAGCAACGCGGCGTGCCGGGCGGCAGTTTCAAATCCACGGGGAAAGACAGCAAAGCAAGGCTGTCAAAAACACAACCCTGCCCTATTTGTAGGACAGGAGAACACCCAGGATTCACTGAGCCTCAGTTTACTGCCTGGTGAGCAGAGACCAGGTCACTGACCCTGCCCAGGCCGAAGGGATGCGAGACAGCTACTGTGCCAGCTGGTATCAGGACTCAACTCAGATAAAGGCATAAACTGCTGCAGGCTGAGCTCAGCCTCCAGATCAACATGGATCAGAGACTGGATTAAGGGGGAGTGAAGGGAAATACAAGCCACTCGCATTAACCTGTGGGTAACAGCAGCAGTGACCCCAAAGGTAGTATTTCTTTTATTCCCACGCACGGCTGTGTCTTGATGCGCGCAGCAGCTGGAATGCAAGGGGCTGGAGCACAATTTATGGAGTGCTTTGTGACGACAAGGGATGAGGGGAACAGCAGGACAGTATTTATTATTACTGTTTTACATTAAAAGGAGCACAGTTCATGGGTGGTTTACATTTCTGGGGCACCTTTCATCTCAAAAGATGACAGAAGCATCCAGCTAACAAGGGACGGGGCGTGCGTCAGCCCAAGCCTCACCACTGGATTTATCCAGGCTAATAAATACATGTATATATAAAAAACATATATGTAATATATATATTAGGGACTAGAGAAATTCAAATTACCACCTTTGAGTGCAGCCATTTACAGAATCACAAAAACACCATTCTCCCCAGACCTCTGAGTGAACCCTTGCTGTGCCCACATGAAGAAGTAATCAGCACTTAGCAGCATTTCTCTTCCCGCTTTGTATTGCCACACAGGCACTCACCATTTGCACTGTATAAAGAAAAAAATAAATCACAGGCACCCTAAATAGGCTCAAGGGTGGGTTGGTTGGTTGGGTTTTTTTTTTCAGCCAGACAAGCATGTGCTCCTTGGGCACAGATCCTGCTGGGTTTGGAGAAGGATAACTGTGGCACAGGCTGCAAGAGCAAGCCCTGACCACCCTGAAGACACCAACTTGGTGCACAAAGTGATGGATGGGAGATCCCAGTGTCCGTGAGGGCTCCACACCTGCCTCTGTGTGTGTGAGTGGAAAATGCTCTTGCTCAGATTTATTTGGTTTGCGTGGCCAGGCTTTGGTAGTTGCAGGGGTGGCTCCTGTGAGAAGCTGCCAGGAGCTTCCCCCATGTCCAGCAGAGCCAACGCCAGCCAGCTCCAGGACAGACCCCAAGGCCAAGCCCATCAGGAATGGTGGTGATGTGTCTGGGGCAACGGATTTAAGAAGAAAAAAAGTTGTTGCCCAGTTTTCACTGTGGCCAGAGAAGAGCAGGGTGAGAACACACGAGAGGAACTACTCTGCAGACACCAAGGACAAGGGAGAAGGAGGGGCACGAGCTGCTCCAGGTGCCAGAGCTGAGATTCTCCTGCAGCCCATGGAGGACACCAGGAATCAGAGATGGACCTGCAGGAGCCCACACCAGAGCAGGGGGATGCCTGAGAGGAGGCTGTGACCCCACGGAAAGCCTGTGAAAAGGGAAGCACATGCTGGGGCAGGGAAGGACTCCAACTCCTCTCCCTGAGCTGTGGCAGGACCATCATGTGATGGACTGACCAGAACCCTCATTCCCCGTCTCCCTGTGCTGCTGCAGGAGGAGGGAGGGGTGACAAAGAGTGTTTTAAGGTCTTTTTTTACTTCTCATTATCCTGCTCTGATTTTGTTGTTAACCAGTTGAAATAATATTCTGATGAATAATGTTCAAGCTGAATCTGTTTAGCCCACGATGGTATTTGGTGAGGGATCTCTCATGGTTCTTATCTCAACTGATGAATTCTTCACTATATTTTCTCTCCCAGTCCAGCTGTGGAGGGGAGTGAGAGAAATGCTTTGATGGGTGCCTGAAATCCAGCCAGGATCAACCCACTACACCAGGGGACATCTGAAGAGATATTGCCAGCAGGTCAAGTGAGAGGACTCTGTCCCTTTGCTCTGGTACAACCCCATCCGGAATCCCACGTGCAGCTCTGGGGTTCTCTGCACAGGAAAGACAAGGAGCTGCTGCAGCCACTCCAGAGGAGGCCACGGAGATGCTGCCAGGGCTGGAGCCCCTCTGCTCTGGAGCCAGCCTGGGACACCTGGGGCTCTTCACCTGCACAAGAGAAGGCTCCAGGGAGAGCTCCCAGCCCCTGCCAGGGCCTCAAGGGGCTCCAGGAGAGCTGCACAGGGACTGGGGACAAGGCCTGCAGGGACAGGACACAGGGAATGGCTTCCCAGGGCCAGAGGGCAGGGCCAGCTGGGATCTGGGGAAGGAATTGCTGTGTGTGAGGGTGGGCAGGCCCTGGCACAGGGTGCCCAGAGCAGCTGTGGCTGCCCCTGGATCCCTCTAAGTCCAAGGTCAGGTTAGATGGGACTGGGAGCAACCAGGTATAATGGAAGGTGTCCTTGGTCATGGTAAGAGATGGGACAAGATGGGCTTTAAGTTGATCTTTGGATTCCTTCCAATCTAAATCATCCTAGGGTTCTGATATCCTTCCCCACTGGGCAAAGTGGAGACATCTCCACCAACGACCAGTTGCAAACCCTGGTGCAGGAGGGACCTGCACAAAATATCCCAAGGGTGACAATTCAGCCTTGTTTTAGCATTAGGGCCACAGTAGCTAAAGCAAAACAACAGCCACCACGCAGAGCAGGAATGCTTTTACACCATCAGCTGCCCAAAAAAACCTCTAGATCCCATCCAAAGTTTGCCACTGCCACAGAAAATGAATTTTGCCTTGCACCCTGTAGCAAAGAGAGCTGCAGGTTGCCTTTTCCAGACGCAGCTGCTCGCAGTATGAGTAACAGAAAATGTGTTTTCCCCACATATGGGCACCCATCTGAAAGCCCTGCTACACCAACCTGACGGCAGAACCCAGCAAATGTTTGGTGACATTTCCCTATTGCTGTCTCACAGTTAAATAAGCTTATAAAAAAAAAATAAAAAATCCCTTGCTTTGGTGCCAGATAATTCTATTTTAACAGCACGAAAATCCTCCGGAGCTCAGCAGCAGAGAGTGAAGCAAGCCAGGTAAAAGTAACTGGGAGAAAAGCAAATATAAACCCCAGCATCTCCCCTCTCCTCCAGAGAACAGCAGTGCCTTGCTGTTAGCAATTAAAGAAACAAAAGCTACGAGGCTGCTGCCATCCCCCTGCACACAGCCCTTCCCAAACCTCGGATGTGGATGACAGCTACTGGATCCACACTGTGCAGAACGTTCCTCCAGAGGTTTGGGACCTCCATCCCGCCCGCCACGGCACTGACAGCTCCCAGTCGCCAGTGGCCACGGGAATTCTCTGGCAATTCCAGAGGGGTCACTCATCCCCTCCATGTGTCCCAACTCTCTCTGCCTCCCCCCTCCCCACCACACACTTTCTTTTGGGCTGCATTTGGAAGCTCAGCCTGTTAATTAGGGTAAGGGAAGTCAACATGTCCAGCCCTGACCTGCAGTGTGCTCAGCTCCTCTGTTTTTGTCCTCGCAAAAAGCCTGCCAGTGTTTTGGCAAGAGAGGGCTGCCCTCTGCCTCGTGGGACTAAATGGTAACACAGCAGAGAATTAGAGCCCCCAGACTGCTGAGGCATGGTTCAAATACGGGAGCAAGGTGCAAAGGATTTCATGCTCTGGTCTGAAAAATCAGCAGCTTTTTCAGAGTAATTTCTGGACAACCCTGTGATTTCTTTTTCTTTTTTTCCCCCCCCATTTTCATCTGTTTCCTGCCTATTGAATATGGCAGAGTTTTCCTCCAGAACACAGAATAAAATCAGTTGAGACTCACTGCGATGGGAAAACTCTTTTTATCATACCAATTCTTCAGACCTGGGGGAACGACTACAGTGGAGAAGGAGCCGAAGACAGAAACGAGCTGGGGGCTGATCCTCAAAGACCAATTAAGCCTCTGGCATCCCTCATTTTTGACGATGCTCCTCCCCGGGCTCCAGCAGGCAGCATGATGCATCTCCTGCCCAAAATGCTAAGGGAAGAACACACATTACTGCCTGCAAAGAGGGTACATCAAGATCAATGGCTCGCTGCAGACCCCGGCGTGGGAATGATGTCACCCCGCCGCCAGACGCGCGGCAACCAGCCCCACAAAGGAAAACATCTTGCATCACCGAGGTGTCTGCTGAGCTTACCCTCCAAAATAAAAAGAAAAAAGGGGAATTGGCCTGAAAAAAAATCACAGGCTTTGCTTTTAGGAGGGTGGGAAGATGGGCAATGCAGCAGCTCCGGATTGTAAAATCATAAACAGTTTGAGTGGGAAGGGACCACCCTGTTCCACCCCCTGCCATGGGCATGGACACCCTCCACCTTCCCAGGCTGCTCCAAACCCTGTCCAACCAGGCCTTGGACACTGCCAGGGGTGGGGAATCCACCACCTTGCTGTGCTTGGTGGGCTCAGTCAGGACAATGCTCCCCAAGCTGTGGTGCCAATGCCCCAAGGTGTCTCATCACCTCCCCCAGCCCTGGAATGATGCCTCAGTAACTCCTGCCAGTGGATTCATCAGGGCCTCACCTGTTTTACTCTGGAGCCCAGGATGGCCAGGAAGGGCTGGGATGCTGCCCTGGGCACCATGGGCAGCCCTACAGCCCTGCCATGAAATTCTGAATTTAGGGTCACCACACATCATGGGCTGTTTTATATGTTCCTGCACGAGTTTTTCCATCAGTCATTTTCACAAATTCCTAACCAGGGCGTTCCAGGAGCTAGAAGAGGTGAACAATTTTTTTTTTTTTTTTTTTAATCTAATGACATGTCCTACTTGTATTAAAAGTAGGAGGAAAATGTCTTGAGTCAATGAGAAACAGATCTGGGGGGAAGTGAAAGAGGTTCAGCGACACAGCAAAAAAAACAAAAAGAAAAGCTTGCCACCCCTCCACATTTTGTTTGAATCAAAATTAAATGTCTTAGTCCACTACTACCAAGTCCTGTTTAATCTTTCCTCCTTTTAACTGTTAATTGCAATTCCCAAACAAAAAGCTGAAAAGCTTCATTGAGAAGCTGTCAAAAAGAAAATGTTTTGGCATTTCCAAAATGACACATTTCATTCTGACATTTCACTTGAAATGCCTGGACATTAAAAATAAATTAGCTCCCCCTGGGGATTTTCAACATATCCAGTTGCCAAATTCAATTTAAGCTTATGAATAGTCCTGGCTTTCTGAAATCCAACTTTTGAATCCACAGAATCCCAGAATGGTTTAGACTGGAATAAGCCTTAAAGCTCATCTCCTTCCACCCCCTGCCATGGGCAGGGACTCCTTCCACTATCCCAGGGTGCTCCCAGCCCTGTCCAGCCTGGCCTTTCCAGGGACCCAGGGGTAGCCACATCTGCTTTGGAAAACCTGTGCCAGGGCCTCACCGCACTCACATCATGAAATTTCTTCCTAATATCCAATCTAAATCTACTTTAATTAACTTACACTGGAAGTTCAGTTCACTTTTGGTCCAGACAGTGACGCTGATACCCAAAACTTGATCTCCAGCCAACATCTCAAGCCTAGAAATATTTATACCTTATAACCTATAAACGTTATATATGAAGAGAATGAGTTAGCCTATGACCCAACAACAGCCTCTCAAATTATTTTAACATGTGTTTTGCTCCTAATATACCGCTGTCATTCATGGGGATTAATGGCTGTTATTAATCACCTCATTTGAAGGCACGGGAGAAAACCATCCCCCCCGTGCACAAGCCAGAGGGAACATTATTTATCTGCTATCACCAACACATAATAAAAGCAATTTCTGAGTAGATCTCACCTCATACACAGACGACCATGTCATGCCTTGAGTGATTTGCAAGGCTTTGGAGGCATGACAAAACCAGCCAGCAATGACAGCCAAGGGTATCGTCCCACAGCCTCTCCTCAGATGAGCAATACTCATGCAGATAAGCACATCCATCAGCCTGAGGCCTTGGGGAAGACTTCTGGGGACACAGTGGTCACACCCCTTCTGGCTTTCCAAGAGGTGGGACTCAGCAGAGACCCCAGAGCAGCTGCAGAGATCACCAGGAGCCCGGGCTCTCCAGCCTGGTGGAGCTGTCCTACAACTGTGTTTCTAGAAGATGTCACACGGAATCACCAAAGTTTTTGGGTTGGAAGGGCCTTTAAAGAACATTTTGTTCCAATGCCAACCACCATGGGAATGATACCCAGTAGGTCAGGTTGCTCCAGCCCTCATCCATCCTTGGACACTTCCACGGAATGGGAAGCCACAGCTTCTCTGGGAAACCTACGCCAGGGCCTCCCTACCCTGACAGCCAAGAATTCTTTCCCAAAGTCTGTTCTAAATCTCCCCTCTTTTAGTTGAAAACTAAAACCACTCCCCCTGGTCACACTCAGTGGTTCCAATCCAACTTGGATAGACAATTCCCTTTGGCTAAGGGAAACTTGCACCACTGGCTTAAATCCATCACCATGCTGTTGTGACCTCACTGGGTGACTGAGGGACCAAAGTCAATCCAGGCCAGGAGAACTTGCCCCCAGCCACCACCAGCAAGGCACCAACTTTCTTCCAACAGCAAAAAATCTGAACCCAGGATCAGCATCTCATCCCCACTTTGCTGTGGAGGCTCCAGGGGGTGGCTTTCCCTGTTTTTACTTTTTAACACTGTGGTTTACTCATACTGAAAGCACTTAGCACCGAAGACGGATCTGAGAACAGGACAGTCCACAAACTCCCACTCTCCTGGATGTCTGTAATATCAGGTGCAAACCAAAACATCCTTGCACTCTCCTGAGCAGGGGCTATGGTGGGTCTGAAACTCCAGCTCTGCTCCAGCACAAGCTTCACATCAAACTGCACACTTAAGAAAAACTTACATGTTTATACACCCTGCTTGCACAGCACGGTGCTTGTAGGCTAGAGGCTCGAGTTCCTTCTTCTGATTCACTCCTTGAGTGAGTTAAATTATTTATTTGAACTCAAATCCACATGAGGTACAGAACAGCTCGGGCTTCGGCTCAGTGCCAGCTGCACTCCCATTGTCCACCATATAAAAGCAGGTATCCTGGCACGGACACAGGAGGTATGAAATACAGAAGATGACAAAACACTGCTTTTGTAAGACACCTGCAGAAAAAAGAACTAATGCAGTAGGGAAAGGAAAAAAAAAAAAAAGGGAAAAAAAAAGAAAATAAAGAGAAAGAAGATCTATATTTTGCTTTTCTCTCCTGTTGTCCTTTCTCCGGATCCCTTTACCTCTTACTTTTTTTGAGGTTAGGGACAGAAGAACCAGCCTCTTCACATTCAGCCTTTTCTCCATTCCCCACACACTGCTGTATTTAATCCATGCCCTGAAGCTCAGCCAATATCCCTTATTAAATGAAGTTGGCTCTTCATCTGCTGAACTACAAAAAAAAATTAAAAAGCAATCTTATGAGAAATATTGGGCTTCTGGGAATCCTAAAATGATTTGTGTTGGAAGGGACCTGAAAGCTCATCCAGTTCCACCCCCTGCCATGGGCAGGGACACCTTCCACAATCCCAGGTTGCTCCAAGCCCTGTCCAGCCTGAGCTTGGACATTTCCAGGGATCCAAGGGCAGCCACAGCTGCTCTGGGCACCCTGTGCCAGGGCCTCCCCACCCTCACACACAGCAATTCCTTCCCAGTATCTAATGTGAACCCGCCCTCTATCACTGTAATATTCCTAAAGAGGCCCGTTCCTTTCCTCTGGACTCCTAAACTAAGAATCAATCTGTTGGTATGGAGTCAGATCTGGGCTCTCCATCAACTCGAATCCTCCAGCTGAAAAGCAAGCACGTGAAGGAAATCCTCTTGGGCACGCCAGGTGCGTTAGTGCTGGACCAATGCACTAAGGTGGCATATCCAAGGCTTGATGCACTAAAGGTTCCTCGACTCTTTTCTGCAAGAAGCAGCCCTGGCCTTGTTGATTGGCACAGCAGATAATTTTGGTAACTGTTTTGCTCATGTAGAAGTTCTCTGTCATTCCAGGCGAGCGGAGTATACCCTGCATCCTACAGCACAACGGGATTTCTCCAATCCCACATCCAGAAACACCCCATGCATGAGCCCCTCCTTCCTAAAGGAGGAATGGCAAAGAAGAGCTCCAGGCTTTGGCAAAGGGGGTCCTGGATACGCCTAGATATTTAAGGAATAACACAAATGCACTTTCTCCCAAGCAGTACCTGATGAGCTCTGCTCAAGATCACATCCAAGGAGCAACAGCCCCTGGAGTACAGTGGAGTACAAATGGTCTCTAACAGAGTATTTGGCTGTTCCATCAGTATGAATCCCCTCAGCAGCTCAGTTGTGGGAGGCTCATGAAATCCCTCTCTTTTTCCCCACTGTACCAGTGAAAGGTCTTCAGCAATTTCCATCCAAACAACTGTCCTTTGTGAATAACAGGACCATTCATGGAGTATAATTTTATGACCTCATTCAAGCAATTTTAGCCAAATTGTGCTTCCTCTCTTGAAGAGCTGCCTTTGGTGAGGAGTGATTGTTTGCAACCACAGAAGCAACAAAAATACACATTCTCTACTTCCACAATGTGGTCTATTTTTTTTTCTTATTTTTTTCTTTTCCTCGTTTATTTCCAAAATACCTGCTGTCTGTCAGAATGATGCTTTTCCTCTGACAGAGCCTATAACCATCACTCACTCAAAGATCATGGCATCTCACAAGAGTTCAGTGGAAAACGAGAGGAAAAAACTCCCTGGGTACATAACTGAAGTTTTCATTTGAGGATAGGGGAGTGGATTAACTGAAAGAAAATTAAATCAGCTCTCTGCTGGTACGAGCAGGTGCAAATTCCAACACAGAGCCAAAGCCACATCCACACCCATCTCTCTGAAAGCAGCAGGATTATCACTGCAGGAAATAACACCACAGAATGGTTTGGGCTGGAGGGGACCTTAAAGTTCATCCACTCCCACCCCCTGCCATGGGCAGGGATGCCTTCCACTACCCCAGGTTGCTCCAAGCCCCATCCAGCCTGGCCTTGGACACTTCCAGGGACCCAGGGGCAGCCACAGCTTCTCTGGGAAACCCATGCCAATGTCAAAGTTCACGTTAGGATGTAGGGAATAGTGCTTTAATCACTAGACTGACAAAGGGACAAAATATACTGTAAAATTAAGGTGGAATGGGCCTAGGGTGGCTTGATAGGAAAATGAAATAGTTATCCTGGATCTATGCCCCATTGTCCCCCCCAATGTTCTCTCACATCTATATCCCTCTGCCTGTCTCCTCTCACATGGTGAACTCCAGGATGCTGATAGCATCCTGCGTTCTCTCAGCCTGGAATCCCACCTCCTGCCAGGACCTATCTGCAGAGAAGAGGCTGGCCCCTGTCTGTAGCCCCGGTTCCGTGCCTGAGGTGTTCTGGCTCTCTGAAATTCTTTTCCAGGGAATTTTCTGTGAACAGGAGAAATGTTTGTGTAACTGTACCTATGTTTTTCATTCCTTTTCCTAGGAGGGACTTCTTGATGTCCCTCTGCTCTGACCAGTGTGATTGAAGACGTTTGCCTTTGTTTCACCAAACTGGTCTGTGTAAAATAGTATAAAAGGGAGACGCATCCCATAAATAAAGGAGTCATTTTCAGCCTTCTGAATCTCAGAGTCTGTGTTGTTGTAGTGTAAAACAGCATCACCCATCTTCTATCTCCTTTCTATCCCCAAATTTAACACCCAGTTTTGCCTCACACCAAGCTCTGCATCTCAAGTCATTCCACGCCATCCCATTCCCCTTACCACAAACACTGTCACAGTCAAAGCATAAAAAAGAAGGGAGAAATAGAGATGGAGAGAGAGAGAGATCTCCTCCAGCACATATCTGTGACAGGAGCCATTCATGTGCCTGTAGACCAGCAGAAAAGAATTCACCAGCTGGAGAAGGCTCACCAAATGACAGCACGAAGGGAAACCATGGCCATGACACAAACAACCACTTCCCAAGCTACTAAAGACAGAATAAAACACAAGAACAGCTTCTTGTCTGGCCTCTGCCTGCAGCAGGCCAGCAACAGACTTGAGCAAAACCCTGGTTGCATTCCAGGTCTGATGCATTTAGGGAAGATGCATGCTGTCCCTAAAAGACCCTGCCACCCCAGGCACAGCACACACTGTCACAGACACCCTTTGGCTCTCACAGTTACTAAATTTACTAAAAAGACTAAGCAAAAATGCGCTTCCCAGCAATAAAACCCTTCTCTGATGGCATCACTGGAGACCTCACTTGTGCATTAATTCAGAGGCTGCCCATTACCTATTAATTAGAGGACACTATTATGCAAATAATGACAATTAATTAAACCTTCACTTATTAATCCAATACAGTCTCTTCCTTGCTGTTCTCAAATACACCCCAGGCAAGCAGCTACAATTTTTTTAACTATAAAAGTGACAGTCTATGGGCTGACACTTCTTTAAAGAATGTCTTTAATATCAAAATAAAGTAAAACTGCCTCGTCTCCTGAGTGCAACTGCAATAATGAGATGCTAAACCCAATCCCTCCCAGCCTACAGGGTTGAGGCAGATGGGATGTTTCCTTCCCAAAAACCTCATCCTTCTCCTAGGAGACTACTTCTCCCCACTGAGCATATCTGGGCACACACAGTCCTAGCTTGATGTTTCCCTGGCTTTCACCCAAGTCAGCTTTATGGGAAACACAGAGCTCCTGGGAACCACAGAACCATAGAATTGCAGGTTGGAAGAGATCTTTAAAGGTCATCTAGTCCAGCATCCCTGCCACGGGCAGGGACATCTTCAACTACACCTGGCTCAGAGTCCTGCCTGAACTGGTCTTGAGTATTTTCAGGGATGGGGCATCCACCAGTTCTCTAGGCAGCATCGGGAGGCATCCCTCTTCTTCCTCTTCCGACAGCCACAGCTTTGCACTGCCTAACAACAACCTCTGTGGCAGGGAGAAGGCACCTCCTGAGCCACAGCCGCCTCCTGAAATGAGGAGCACCACCTTCTCTGACTGCCACACGTCTTGCTGTGCTCGTGTGTGTGTGCTCTGCTCCACACCACAGACCTACAACACGACCCCAAGACAATTTTCAAGAGCCACACTCACTGTCACCGCGGAAAATCGCCCTCCGGCTCGTGTTTTACCCCTTGCATTTCTTTTTCCTACCAGACAGGGCCCTTGTTTTTTTTTTTCCCAGGCTGTGTGTGCAGAGCCAGGGTACGGCAGGCAGGGCTGGGAGTGCTCTTCCTCACCGATGTCATCGTCCGCCAGCGCGCGGGACGGGGGTGCCTTGCTCTGCAGCTCCTGACGTGACTCAGAACAGCCTGGGAATTACACTTGGAATAAGTGATTAAAAGCCCTGACTTACTCCTCCGTTACCACGCAGAGGCAAAAGCTCTCAGCAGCACAGATCAGAGCCTGCGCTCTTCTAAATAGGAGTAAAATGAGGAGAACCGAGAGCCGGTGCTCCTCCGGACTGCTCCCTGGGTATGTGGAGGTGGGGGAAAAAGGGCTTGGAAAACCCTCAGAAGGGAATCACCAGCACGCTCTTCATCACCCTCTGAACCCCAACACGGAGTCACCTCCTTCAAAAAGCCCTTCTCCAACTCACCAGCCTCCTCCTGGCCAGTAACTGCAGGCAGTGGCTCTTTGGAAAAACCAAAGACACTGCAGTCATTTTGAAATGGAGGCGCCCGGAGCCTCAATCATATGTTACATCTATCTCAAACATTAAAATAAGCAGCTTGGATTTTCTTGGTAGGGAGGGAATCCTGGTGGGAAGAAGGAAACAGGACTTCAGAGGAGGAATTGCAGAGCAAAGGAAGGGTTTGAAGGGGAAGGGAGGAGCCCCCTTGACTAGGAGCAAAAAACTACAGCAAAATAAACTTGCTCAGATGGTCTCTTGGGGATTTGTGGCCTGAAATTCCAGCCACCTCCACCCACAGACGAGCAAAGAGCTGGAGCAGCAGAGACCTGAAAGATCCACCCTCGGCAGTCTGTGATCATGGGCATCAGCTGGCTCTACAAATCACAATCACAAGGAGTATCTTGGCCAATTCCCCCCTATTTTTTCTGAAAAAGCTCCACGCTGCTGCAGCCCCATATTTCCAGGTGCTTCACAAACCTCCAAGAGCTTGGAAGAAAAGTACTGTCCCTGCCTTCCCCAGTTGGAAAAAAAGAGCCCAGGAATTCAATTAGCATATAAGAATGCTCAAGCCTATGTGCTCGAGTCTCCCACATGGAATTAACTTACGGGCTTCACAGCTGAGGACCAGGTAAACAAGAGATTCCAGCCCTTATTTAGGCACCCACCAAAATCAATTTCATGCAACTCAGCCTAGAGTGGCTTGCTCAAGGTCATGCATGGAGCCTGAGCAGAAATTAATTGTGAAGAACCCAAAGATGATTTAAAAGGGAGAATAAAAGCACTCTCCTTCCCAGATCTGAATTACTTTGCATTAACCCAAGCCTGTTCTGTCCTGAAGCACCAACCCAGCCGTGGAGCAGCTCAAGCCTTGCCCTTTGCTCACCAGCCGAAATGAGCCCCAGGGCAACATTCAGCTCCAGCCTTCTGTCAGGACAGACTGAGCTGGGTGCTCCTGCCTTGGCTGCCAATTCCATACCCCAAAACCTCCATTTCTGGAGCCATTCCCACCTCCCACCAGACACACCACACGCAGCGATGATGCCCAGTGGGATCAGAGAATCCCAGAAGAATTCAAGCTGGAAAAGAGCTCACAGATCATCGAGTCCAACCTGTGCCAGACCCTCACCTTGTCACCAGCCCAGAGCACTGAGTGCCACATCCAGGAATTCCCTGGACACCTCCAGGGATGGGGACTCCAACACCTCCCTGGGCAGCCCCTTCCGATGTCTGACCACCCTTTTCATGAAGATGGACACTCCTTGGCCATAGTTAGGTTAACTGGATGACCAGCAGTCTAAGGCTCCCCATCTCCCTTTCACTGCCCAAAAACCCTTTCAATTACCTCTTCCCTTCCAGATGATTGTCCCACCCATGCCAATCCATCGCTGCCTTCTATAACGTTTTCGAGGGTCAAAGTAGCAAACTTTGGAGCTCCTTGTATTTTAAAAGAAAGGGGGAAAATCCAAGCCATTTGCTATTTCGAGTCTGGCATTTTGTGCAAGTTTTATGAGGTGACTATCTAAAAGCCAGGATAGTTAGTTAAGTCAGGATCATTTCACTGCAGACCTTAACATCCTCCACCTCCTCAAGGACAGAGACATCAGAAGAACCACAGCTGCTGGCTTTGGGCACTGCCTGAATGTTGTGTTCTTACAATTCCCTCACCATATTACAGAGAGGTCCACAGACCTTGCCAAGGAGGGCATATTGTCATGCTAGGCCAGCTACTAGTGCTTCACTTGCAACATCAAAAACAATCCCTGCCCTGGAAAAGGAGAGAGATGCTCCACAAGCAAGGCAGTGGAAACACAAAACCTGGAGTGACCTGTTGTGGTCACACAGGCAGGTAGTGGCCAAAGGAGGGAAAACACCCCAGAGTCCCTCCAGGGAACCCTCACCTCCTGGGATGAATCACAGCCCTCAACATCATTTTTTTGCCATTTGTCCTCACCTTATTTCCTCCCACAAGTTGGCCTGTCTGTGTTCACCTGTTCTTCAGCAAGTATGGGGATTTGCAGCATTCCCAGCTGCAAGTGAGAGCTGAATGATACCGGGAACCAGGAGGAATCATAGACAGGTTAGAGTTGGAAGAGGCATTTAAATGACATCTAATCCAACCTCCTGCCATGAACAGGGACATCAACTAGCCTTGCTGCTCATTCAATGTGGCCTTGGATGCTTCCAGCGATGGAGCATACACTGTGCCAGTGTTTCACCAGCCTCATTGTAAAAACCTTCACCATTTTGCCTACTTTAAACAGACTCTCTTTTAGGCTAAAACTGTTATCTCTTGTCCTATTGCAACAGGCCCTGCTAAGGACTCTGTCCCCATCTTTCCCGTAGACCCTTCAGGCACTGGAAGGGGCTCCAAGGTCTCCCTGGAGAGAGAGGATGAATGCTCCCAGCTCTCCCACGGCAGAGATGCTCCATCTTACCCCAGTCTCCTGCAAGCCAGGGTGATCTCAGCAAGCTCCAGCACGTGGCAGAGGGACACACCACGCTCCCACACCACACGGGGCAGGGGTCCAACATGAATATTAAAGTGTGTGCAGCGGTGCCTGCGTGTGCCTTGGCGATGGTGACAGCACAGCCTGTGCAGCCACCCCCTCCCAGACTCACCCCAGCACCTCCCCATCTCCTCCAACACCAAGCACAGCCCTGCCAGGATGTAAATCCACACCAGCTCCCAACGCCTTCATCGCTCAGCCCCGTCCATCTGCCTTCCCACTCGGGCACCACAAAATGGGAAACAGCCTTGAAATAATGACTATAATTACAGTCTGGTAGGTCTTAAAAGTAGCAGAGAAAGACAGCCCTCCTCTTCATGACATTCCCAGTGCAACGCATCACAGCAAATGGCCCAAGGGAAATGTGTGGAACTGGATGTAAATATTTTGATGTGCTCATGATAAAGCTTTTCAGTACTTGCTGTCCACTGCCAAAAAAATTGGGCTGCTCCCCATGCCTGCATCCCTACCCAGGCATCCACCCTCATCTGCCGTACACCAGGGGCCCTGCAAAATCCACCTGCTCCTAGGAGTATTTACGACTTTCCACTGAAAGAGGGCTGTGTTCCTTTTCTGTTTCATTTAAAATAAAATAAAAAAATTAGAGAGTGGACAGGCGGCTAGGAATTTCTGAGGTTTGACAGCCCATAATCAGAGATGCACTCTCCTGAAATAGAAGGAAACAAGAAGGAAACAAGCCCCTGAACTGCTCCCCGTTCATTTTTAGCAGGCAAACCAGGTGAGCACAGCAACTGCTATTTACCCTCTGAGTCACGGGAAGCAGCACCCAGAACAGATGCTTTTCCAACGCTTTGCAAGACTTAAAAAAAAATAAAAAATAAAAATAAAAAAAATTATACAAACGATTTGAGGCAANTCTCTCTTCCCAGCTTTTCCCCCATATTCCCCATGCAGCAGTCACACACAGATGGTTTCAGTGTGGCTGGTACCTACCTGCTCGTGGGCATCTGCTGCTTCTCAGCCTGGATGAGGGCTGGGAATATTGCTCAAAGACATCACCCCCTCTTTCCCACAGTATGGACAAAGCCAGTCGAACACTTTATCAGCTGTAAGCACCACTCACTTTTCCAGGTATGACATGCCCCACACTCAGAAGTCTGCGGCAGTTTCACAGCACTGTATGGAATTGCTCCCTTGCAGCCTGTTTCTGCTGCTTTCCTTCCCATTCCCTCTACCAATCCACCATCGACCTCATCACCATCAGCCCAGACACCTTCCTGCCATCCAGCCTCCCCTACACACCCCTAGACATCAAGATCCAGCCCTCGCCCCATCCTTATTCCCACATGATGGAAAGCTGCTTTTATTCTGCTTTTCCCTTTATTTTCCCTCACATGTTCTTCCCCAGCCCTCTGATCCCTCGTTTCCTGTACTCTTGGTCCTTCCCTAAAAATCCCAGTAAGTTTTAGACATCCCTGGAAACCCCTGAGAGCATCTTATAGCAAGCTTTACACAATCCCATAACACTCTTCTCCCTAAAACTATAATAAACTCACTCCTACCAAGGAGACAACCACGCCCTTTAGCTCACGTGGCTTTCCAGAAAGAATTCCTCACCTGGACACCCACAGGTGGGTTTTATTCCAGGGTCAAGGTTCTACCCTTGCAAGGTCCCTTCCCCTTGCAGAGTCACAACTCCACTGGCACAGAAGCCAAACTGGAAGCACACACCCGGGACTCCCTCCTTTGTTTTACATCAAAAAGGCACAGGACTGAGCCCAGAAATCACCCAGGCCCACGTGTCTGGGACATAATCTACAATGCCACACCACAGTGAGCAGAAGCTCCTTCAAAAGGTTCCTGTAAACCAAGGATGCTCGTTGTGGCAGCTGCAAGCAGCAGCAACCTTCTGCTGGAAAAGGGCAGCCAATAAAACTCCCCAGAAATGGTGGTTTGGTCCTGCTGCAGCCAAAAGACCTGGGCTTGTCAGGCAAGAGAGCTCTCCCCAATCCCAGAATTATCAACCCTTCATTTACCACCAGGGTGTAACCTTTAAATACATCTCCTTCAGGTTCATCACTGCTGAGCACAACCATGCCACCACTGCTGGAAGAGGATGAGATGAAATCATGGCAGACCTACCGAAAAACCACGTGAACAGAGCTCCTGGAGAGCACTGGGTGCTTCCCAGTCCAACCTCGAGCCAAGACCAGTGGTGGGAGCAAGGAAAAAAAAAAAATCAAGATTTGAGGTTGCTGAAGCAGAGCAGACCAGACAGTCAACATCAAGCGATGTTTGCTACCGCAAATCTGCCAGCAAAGAAAGGGAAAGCCCACCTGATAAATACCTCAGGGCTGTGAGACTCAGCACATCTGGGGAGTGGGAGAGAGGAGGGCAGAGGACACAAACTGGGACCTGCTGGAAAATGTCTGCAGGAACTGGTTTCCTACAGAAAACAGGGTCTCTAACAACAACCCTCTTTGTAAAGACGGCTCTAAGTGCTGCTCAGGAGCTTTGTTTTCAAAAATTTCACTCCAAGTCGAGGTGTGCTGTTGGGAAGGAAGACTGATGTGCCTCTGCCCCTGCTCAGACTACATCTCCCTGCTCAGAGCATGGGACACAAGAGCCCTCCCACACCACCAACAGCATCTTGTTCTTTGCCTTCCTCTGTCCTGAACTTGTGCTACCTGGCAGGTATCACACACTTCTTCAACCCCTCTCCCCCCTGCCCAGGCTGCAGCAGGGGGAGAGTGAGCCCCAGGCATCAACTGGGGTGCAAGATCCCGGAAAGATCCTGGTCACACCACCCTGTGATATTGCCTCTGTGGTTTGTATAAATAAACTGATGGGGACCCGAGGAGTAGAAGGGGATTTCAGAGAGGAAAAACCCAGTGACAGATCTACAGCTTGAGTAATCTCTACCAGGCTCTGCCACTGTCACCAGCCAAGGATCTTCTCCCAGGGTATGGGGCCACCACGAGCTCTTCCCCTGCACGTTTTTCCCCAGTCTCAGAAGCAGAGAGGTTTACAGACACAAACACCTCTGGCTCCCCAGAAAAGAAATGAGTTTTTGGGAAGTGCACCACACCTCCAAAAGACCCATGTTGTTCACCCCACTCCATGTCCTGGCATGCCAGCACCCAACACACACAAAGTACAGCCTCAAGCCCAAAAAACACACTATTACCTAAACCCTCCATCCCCACCCCACACACTGAGAAGACCACAGGCATCACTCTCCAGGGCATGTCTGGCTATAGGGGTTAAACTTTATGGCCTGAAAACTAACATTTTAAACCCAAAAGAGGAGGTGGAGGGGCGTGACAACGTCCCATGCCCCAAGCTGCATGCTCCTACACTCAGGGAAATCTCACCTGAATTCTTACACAAACCCACCCAAGCCCCGCAGGTGCACCAAGGAAATTTAAAAAAAAAAAAAACAACCAAGAAAAACCCCCCAAAAACTGAAAAAGTGATAATAAAACCAGAGAAAACGAAAACTGAACCTAATAAAATGAAAATGCAAACTACCTCCTGCAATATGACGGCTCCCTGGATCAGTTGCTGTACGTCCTCGGGAGGTTTTGGGGAGGACACCTCCACATCAGCAAGCAACCAACAGTACCGAAATGACTGCACCCCATCTTCTGCCTGCAAAAGCTCCAGCTGGTGGGATTTTTTTTAATTTTTTTTTTTTTTCCCCTCACAGCAGTTTGACTCAGAGGTCTGGCCAGACTCACAGCTCTCAAATTCGTTTAATAAATCATCTCCTAACCCCGCCCAGAAGCAAAAGGCAAATCTCTGTCTCCCAGGCACCTCCTGATTGGACCAACGTGCCTCTTGCTAATGACCCTGCGAGGAATAGCACGGCTCGAGTGACGTGTTTATGAAGATAAATATTTTAACTTCACAGTTTAGAGCTGTAAACTCGTTCCAGCCAGAGAGTCTCTTTAAGTTGGTTCCGGGAGAAAAATGCCTCGATAATTAAATTTTTAATTTTTTTTTCAATTTTTTTTTTTTTTTAAGCTATGAAGTATTAATTGCAGTGAAATACGTGGCGTGTCTTTCAGGTGCAATTAGTAGCTGCTGGTGGATGAATTAAAAAAACCTGGCTGGTGAAGCCCAGGGAAGGGATGGGAGTGATTCCTCCCCTCAGCAGAGGGAATGCAGCACTCTGCCCTATCTAATCTCACTATAGCAACGGGAAGACCTTGGCAACCCCGATCTTTACAGTTATTAAGATGGGAGCGGGAAGAGTCGGGAGCACAGTGCCGAGGGATGCTCGGCCCAGAGCCCGGCTGCCGGGGAAATAAAGCATCCTGTCTGTGCCTGGGGGGGATGCAGGGTCTGCCAAGCTCTCGGGGGGGGCAGCAGTCCAAGGCTGGCTCCCCAAAACTTTTTTTGGGGGTGGCTTTTTATGCATTTCCTCATCACACCCTGGAGAAGGATCTCCAACTCCTGCTGCTTGGACCTGCTGGAGGAAGCCACATAAATACTCCAAGGGCTGGAGCCCCTTCTGCTTTGGAATCAGGCTGGGAGAGCTGGGGGGTTCACCTGGAGAAGAGAGCCCCTTTTGCTCTCTTACAGCACCTGCCAGTAGCTGAAAGAGGTTTCTAAGGAAGATGGGGACAAACTCTTCAGTTTGTCAATTTCGCAATGATGATTTTAAATTTAGAGAAGGTAGGTTCCAACTAGGTAGTAGGATGGAATTTTTATGCTGAGGATGGTGAGGCCCCGGCACAGGTTGCCCAGGAAAGTTGTGGCTGCTCCACCCCTGGAAGTGTTCAGGGTCAGGCTGGGTGGGGCTCTGAGCAATCTGGTCTTTTTCAAGACATCTCTCCCCATTGAAGGAGGTTGGAGAAGATGATCTTCCAACCCTATTGAATTATTCCCTAATTCCCCCAAGGATGTGGGAAGATAGTGCTCTTAGGACCAGGGGTCAAGTCTGCATATGCAGCTGCTGTCCCTCAGCCCCAGATTCAGCCACAAGGACATGCCCAAACAGGATGGGGACAAGGAGGCTCCCCCCAGAACTACCACCCACCCTGGGGCTGCCAGCAACCTGCCCCACTGCCATCTCCAGAGATTGCTCACTCTCAGCTCTCGCCAGGATGATTCACACTCAAATGCAAAGGCATAAAGTGCTCAGATCAGTTCATTGCAAAATAGTACATCCTGGTGACTGCCTGGCCCAGAGCCACTCCAGTCCCAGGCTCCCAGACAGCGGGGACAGCCCCAGGGCTAACCCGGAGGCCACCAGCTCCTGCCCACAGCTTGGTCCCACCTGGACAGAGCAGAGAGCTGTGGGACTTCTCCCCTATCAAAGAGGGATACTTCGCTAAGACCTCATCAGTCCTGCAGCCCCCTAAAAGAGGATTTCAGGCTGCTAGAATCCCAAATCCCAGACCCTACAGCTCCCTGACCAGCCCTGAGTGTTTCCCACCCATTCTGCTGCACCAGCTCACCACGACAGGCACCCACCAGAACGGGCTACTGACTCAGGGCGGGTTACCTGGGGACCCTCCAAGGCTCAGCTGCTTCTACTACCATTCACACTGCCAGTAAAATAACACTAATAATCCATTACAAACTTCCAAGGCAGCACGAGTCACTCTTTTTGGCGGCAGAAGTTGCGTGTCTCTCTAGCACTGCTCTTCTTGGCACCTCAAAGACCTGGGATCCTCCCACAGCTTCCTCTACCATCAATTCCCACACAAATTCATCTGTTTCCTTCCTTCCAGCAGCCTGATTAGCCCCAAATTTCTTCAGCAGGCTCTAAAGAACTACCCCACGACCCAGCCCTAACAGAGGTGCACATCCCCAGCTCACAGCAGCTGGGACAGCCCTTGGTGCTCCATGCTACTCTCTGCCCCCCAGACAGTGCTGGCACTTTCCTCACCATAAAGTCCCCAGCTGATTCCAGACACATTCCTTCTGATCCCAGTGTTAACTCCTCCAGGGTCTTACCAGCAGTACAACACAGAGCAGGCAACTGGGCCAACTCCAGACAGAACTAGATGCTGCTGGTCATTTTTTGCAAGGAAAAGAAAGAGAAGAAGCCCACACTTAGCTCTACTGGGTAAAAAACATCAAGGCCAGGCTGTGTTAAAATACCATTATGAATGGAGAAGCAGCAGGAAAAACATGGCTAGATTAGAAAAAGCAATATGATTCCCATTCAAGAAGGTGTAGAAAACTTTGATCCGTGATTCCCACCCCTCAGCCAGCTCTTGAGATGGTGAATATTGGCCAGATTCCATGGAGCTCTTCAGATGGTGAATATTGACCAAATTCCATGGACCTCTGCTGACAGTCAACCACACACCCAACCCCTTAGGACTCTTCCGAGCGTACAAAAGAGGTTTTGCTTATTTTATTTTTCTACTTTTAACTGGGCTGGAAAGCACCTGAGTCGAAACACGCAGCACCCTTGGTGCGCAATAAAACCAAAAGCTCTCAGGAGATAAATTTCAGGATTTTAATAACTTCTGACCTTATCTGGCCAAAACCAGCATGCTGCCACCCTCGCTGTGTCCCCTCCACCCTGGCAGGGACCAGGGCTGCCAGCAGGCTGTCCCAGCAGTGGGAATGCTGCTGGGTGGTAAATCCAGAGACAGTGTGTCATCCCAAGGGCCTGTTCCAGCCTCAGACACCCGCCAGCAGCAGGGACCAGCAGGTCCCTTTATCCTGTCACCGGTGACTAACAGCATCCCTGGCATGACGGTACCACAAAAATACAGGTGATGGGAAATGGCCCTTTTCCAAGGAGGGACGGATCCTTTATTACATCCTGTTTATCTCCCATATTACTGAAGGGAAATGCCATGAAGCATGCGATCCTTTCAGGTTCTCTGAATCCACTTAGATTTTATCTCTGGAGCTGGAGCTTTCCAGGAATGAAATAGCTGCAAGACACAATGTGGATGAAACGAAATCAAATAGAGAGTCTCCAACATGAAAGGCAAACTAAAAGGATGACAGCACTAGTTATACGGAAGGAGAAATAAGGAGGAAAGGAAATTAAAAGCAATTAAAGGGAATTAATTAGAAGGTATGATGGAGCTATGAAAGAGGAAAAACAGCTCTGCAGAGTTCACTAAATACCCCCAAACTTTTAATTGTCACACTTGGAACTGCAAGCCCTGGAGGTTCAAAACCCCCCTGGCAGTTTCCAAATGAAAAAAATTCCCATGGCTTAAACAAATCACTTCTTTGCCTCTAAGTCTGAATGGCAGACAAGATTCTGAGCTTCCACTCCAAACCACAAAGACAAAAGTGCATCCTGCTCCCCCCTTCAGTCCATTGGCCAAGGTGGACAGCCCACTCCATCATCTGAGACCAGAAGTTGGGACTTCAAGTTGAATGTTGATGCTGCAGTCCCAAGATTTGGGCTGAATCATTTGCATCTACCCAATGTTCCCGGTAGGGTTTTCACAGGGCCCTGGGGGTTTTGGGGCCACCGTCTGTGCTTGAAGTCACCAGGATGAGACTTGCTGCCGGGTTAGTCCTGGGGGAGACTCCTGGGGGAGCACCTCACCCCTCATCAAAATCCACTGTCTGTATTTCCACTAAAACATAACAGTCCTTTCCACAGGGCCACAGCATGGTTTGGGGTGGAAGGAGCCTCACACACCATTTCAACCATCAGCAGGGGCACTTTCCACTATCCCAGGTTACCCCAAGCCCTGTCCAGCCTGGCCTGGAACTTCTCCAGGGACGGGGTAGCCACAGCTTGTCTGGGCAACCTGTGCCCAGACAAAAACCTGATCATCCCCAGTTCTGAACCAGAATCAAGATCTAAATCAGAACATTGCCATGCAAAGGGCTGCAGAGAGCAGGAGTCCCCCGTTTCTCCAGGACTTTCCTTTGCCAGCCACCTTGGTTTTAACCCTGGGAAGTGAGGAAGTTCCCTCTGGAGATCAAAAAGTCCCTCGTTAAGGGAATAGTGGCGATGGCTGGGGAGGAGCAACACGAGGTCGTAAAAAAAAAAAGCAGGCAGACACTGTTTGTCTTGGCCTCTCGGGCATGTATTATTTTCCTGGGATGCAAGCTCCAGCCCCATGCTGAAGGCAAGGATGCATGAAACAGAGACGGGGCTGCCCTGCCAACGTGGAGCTTGTTTCGGAAGAAACTCACCCGGCATTTCCGTGCAGGAAGGAGACAGCGGGGCTGCACAGCCAGGGCTGCTGGATGGAGGGTGCCTGGAAAGCACCAGCCACATCCTTCAGGCTTGGGGTGCATGCACAGGGTCCAGGTAGCACCCCCAAAAAAAAACCCACGAGGGGAGGTGGGCAAAGTTTAAAGCTCCCTGGGGTCTTCCCATGCTCCCCATCCATCCATCCATCTATCCATGCTGGATTCCACCAGCTACAGGGTAGATCATGAACAGGTCTCTAAGGACTGTGCCAAAGGCTCTGTCCCCATGCCCTGCACCAGCCCTGCCACCCCCTCTGATCTGGCCACCACTCCACTGCGGTCCTCAGAGATCCACAAAGCCCTGGCTGTGTTTAATTAAGTGACCTCACACCGATTTACACAACAATGACCCTGTTTCCTAACATACCACCTTCAGGCAGCTCCCTCCAGTGACGGAACCACACCACTCCACGGAAAGAGAGAACTTCATTATCGGCTACCCACTGCAATTCAGTATTTCCAAAAATCTTCTTTATATTAAAGGAACAGCTAATGTGACACAAAAATCAACTCATTTTTAACGCAAGTCTAGGGAGAAATTTTTTTTCTTTTTTTTTCCTTTTTTGCTTGAACCGTTTTTGCTCGGACTGTTTCATGCTTTGAAGTTAATTACAACTATTTAGCTTTATACATCACTTGCTTAGAAAGTTACAAGCCTCCCATATCTCCCTGGTTTATTTGGGACCAGGGTTTGAAAGTCACAGCTGCCACCAGCCCAGCTTCCATTAGCGAGATTAATCTTCCCCGAGATGTGTCTTTGGGAAGGTCTGAATCACAGGGTTGGATCCTGCTCTTGGTTACTTGGCATTACAAGAATTGCAAGAAAAGGGAAGAAAAACAAAGCTAGGCTGGACTGGCGAGCATCAAGCCTCCTGCTGTGGGACTGGACAAGGACATTTGGGACTTCTGAGCAGAATATTTATGCCCTGATCAGCAAAGCAGAGCCTTACCCCAGTGCTGGATCTGCCAGGCACTGAAAGCAAGTCGGTAAAATTAATAGCAATAACCAAACTGTGCTTGGGAAAGTCAACAGATCACCAACCACTGGCCCTGCCTAAGTGATGGATGGAAAAGTTTTAGCTGCTGGTCCCCAGTGATGGCCACAGAGACCCTCTGCTGCTCTGGGGTGTGCCATGAATGACAGTCCTCACTCCTAAACTAAGGGAACCTCCTACTCCTCAGTGCTGAATCAACTCAAATTAACTCGAAGGAAGCGGTGAGGGAATAGCCCATCCCATGGCAAACACCAGCCCATCCCATGGCACTGCTGGGACAACCAGCTTGAGAACAACCCCCTGCAAACAGCCTGCACCTCCTTCCCCTTAATCCCCCCTCCTAAGCCCTCCGTCCACGGGAGCAAAATAAAAGCTTTGGGCTTTTAGTTAAAAGAGAAGAGCATCAAATCAGGGTCTTGCCATCCACACTGAGAACACAGGCAGCACCTACAAGGAAGAAATTAGTTTAAGGCACCAGATCTCAGGCCAATTCAAAGCAAACCCTGAGGAGCCACCAGATCGTTCTCACATGCTCCTACACACACAGACACCAAAGGGACAAAAGGAACTGCCTGGCCGAGGAGGAACTGGAACAGCTTCAAGTGAAGAGCTGCACTCGCAGGGGAGTTGGTACAAAGAGGTGCCAGAGTGCAATGCCTCCTCCCTGGCTCTGCTGCCTGCAACATGCAGGGAAACACAAATCAAGAGCAGGTTTCGTGCTGGAGCAGAATCTGCTGAAAGATGTTCTCAGCACATCTCAAAGGCAGAGGACTTTCAGCAATTGCCAAGCTGAAAATTCAGGAAGGGATGGTGTGTGATGAGGTTCTGCTGCAGGTGAGTGCAAGGAGAGCATCACCACTGGCCTGGAACCAGTGGTGATGGGCTGGAGGTATTCAGCCAGATGTCCTCCACTGCAACAAGGTTTTGAGGAGCTTAACACTTAATTTGGGTTGGGTTTTCTGCCTGCCAAGTCAGGTTGCTTTGTGAATTAGCCCATTTCTGGCAAGGACCCAGGAGAGGAACACAAGAGTTACACCAGCAAATGGAAGGTGCAAGGGAGATGCTCACCTTTAATCTGGGGAACCTGCAATGGATCAGCATCACTTTTTCCTTACGAAAGCAGCAGAATCCAGCTCACAAATTAAAAGGCTGCAAGCCCGTTAAGCAGCTAGCATACACTTCCCACTGCATAAGGCTATCATTGTCAAAACAGCTGTAAGCCTCTCCTTTAGAGCACAGCCTTACAGAATTATTCTGCCTCGTGCTCCATGGGGCTTGCAGGGCCCTGTATCTGCTCCTCAGCTGAGACAGTTGCAAGTTAAGCGCTGAATGGCCTTGTTGCTGCTACAGGGATTGTGCAGCTAAATAATTCAGTAACCAATTACTGTTTAACAATATCCCTCCCCGTCATCCCAGCGTCGATCCATCATCCCGGGCCAAGAGAGCCCAGCAGAAGGCAGGCAGCTCGAAGCCTCCTTGTGATGTAAACACATTGATTGGTGTATAATATACAACTTATCGATCAGGGGACAAGGTATACGGCACGTTTTATTGCATGCTAAATGAGGGCTGTAATGAATTGCTGCTTGCCTCCAGGTCATTTGTTTGATTGCCACCTAAGCAAACTGGGGAGGGCGAAAGGTCCTGCCTCTGGGAGGGGTCCTCGGCGAAATGAGCTGCTGATCAAGAGAAACAGGAGAAGCAGAGAGCAGGACAGTCTGATGCTCTTTCTCTGCATGAGGAACAGGAAAACAGGTCTTCTCCCTCACCCCCAAAATGCACAAGACAGAATTGTGGCTGATGTTTTCACCAAGAACATCGGGGCCGCTGCACCCAACCAGGTCTTCAGCAAGGGCATCCAGTGCTCCCCAGCTCTGGACATGATCCTGCTGCTGTGCCTGGGCTGGGATCTGAAAACACAGCTGACTCCACATTTAAAAGAGTCAGGGACACAGAGCACACATGGCCAGCTGCCCCTCTGGCCATCAGACAAGGGCTGAACCTGCTCCTCGTGCCAGGCATGGCCCAAAGCTCACCCAGCTTCTCTCCACCACCGTGGCTCTGCAGAGAAACACGCCTGGTTTTTAAAGATATCCCTCCTGCCTGCTTGGTTCCTCCTTTGTGTGGTTTTAAAGCTTTCTTCTGCTCAGCTATAAAAGGGTGTGAGAAAACTTGGAAAGGAAGCCCTGGGTGGTACAGACAACTGGAACAAGGAGCAATCTGTGCCCGGGGCAGGGGAGGGGGTGGCAGAGCCCACACGGTGCCAGGCTGAATGGCTGCCGGGGAGGAAATGACACACTACACTATCCTGCTTTTGTCCAGGGGCGAGACCAAAACGCTCCAGAGGAAAAAGAAAAACCAAAAAAAAAAAAAAAAGGGATTATTCTGCCTTGTGTTCTCCCCCCGCCCTCGCCTCCCTTCCACCCCCAGGCAGGCTACAGGTGACTGCCTCCACATCCTCGCTCCAGTGGACCGTGGGGCATCGTGATCTGAGCAGCATCTGGTTTGCTTTAGCATCAGGCTTATACTTCCAAGTTCCTCAGGTTTCTCCCTGCTTTTTAATTAGGAATCACGGCCACGAGGCCATCCATCGCTGGGGTCTGGCTGGGCAGCAGAGCCCAGGTGCAGGAACACCCCACTCTGCTGCTCCCACCACAGGCTGCCAGGGAACTGCTGTGGGCAGGGGGGGACGACAGGCAGTGTCCCCCAGCCCTGTCCATGTGCAAGGTGACACCCAGCACACACCAGCTGAGGTGTCCACACTGGTGGTGTCCCCAAACCCTGTTTCCCGAAGGGCTGTGACTCCAGCAGCGCTCTGGCTGCGCTCTGTGGAAAAATGAAGACTCAGAAACTTCTCTGCCTCGTTTTTCCAAGGTTAAGCTCAAAACGTGGGTGTTCTCCAACCCTTCCATTCTCGCCTCTCCTGCTCCCGCATCAGTGGTCCCTCCTTCACAACTGCTGTGGGATTTCCCCAGCGTCCATCACTGGGATAATCCTGTCCCCAAGGGCTTGTCTCCTCCTTCCACACAACTGAGGCTTGTCCTAGGGTCAGATCCTTCACCTGCAGCTCGTGAACCATCTCCCAAATGCCCAAACAACTTTTGAAGCATCACCCTACCATATCACATGATTTTTTCATCCTCTTCTCTTTTTCCCAGTGTTTCCCAGCACTTACTGCGTCTTCACTCGTAAAAGGACCAGAACTGACACTTGAATATTCAGCCAAAACTCCCTCTGGATCTGGGCCACCCCTCACTCCTCACTTCAAGCATAATGAAAACAAGCAAGGAACAAATCCTTCTTCATATAAATCAAGAAGCCCACTCTGAAAGGAACCAGAATCTCTATTATACAAACCCTTACTGAGGGTGCATCTCGTTAAAAACAAAACCCTCAGAGGAACCCCAACAAATGTCCATAGACTCAAGTTCTCCTCCTGCATCACATGAGCACCTCAAAAGGTCAATACCAGGAAGAAATTCCTCCCTGTGAGGGTGGGGAGGCCCTGGCACAGACTATCCAGAGAAGCTGTGGCTGCCCCTGGATCCCTGGAAGTGTCCCAGGCCAGGTTGGACAGGGCTTGGAGCAACCTGGGAGAGTGGAAGGTGTCCCTGCCCATGAGGTTCCCTCCACGTTCAGCTGGTACAAATCATCACAGCAGCCCTTCAGCCCAGCTCCCACTCTTACAGACACCAGGACTTCTTTGACTACATGAGCTATAAAACCTTCTGTCCATCCCACAGCTGGCTAGGGCACTCGGTGCTAGAAGCCGTAAACAACAAAAAAACTCCAAAATTATCAACTGCAGCAGACATATCCAGGTCATTTTTTCCTCTCCTGCATGCCAGAGCCTTTTCCTCTTTAAGGAAAACGCAGTGCTTCTCCTTTTTATTCCTCTTCCAACCAACAATTTCCGAACTTTGAAGTCAAAATAATAAAAAACAAACAAGTTCTTCACCCCCTAATATCAGGTGGAGGACAGTGGGCCTTGCAAAGCTGGATAGTGAGTTGGTTGATGCAAATAGTCTGGCTTTTTCCCGTTAAATTCACTTTTGTAGGGTTAACGTGCAATCCCACCACTGCCATCAGCAAAGAGGAGGACGGGCAAGGAGCAAGCATGTGGCTTGGGGATTTCGGTGCCTTGTCAGGTCTGAGCGAGCCTCAGTGAGCTACAGCCCTTTGGCAAACAAAAACTAGAAGCAGAAGAGGGCCAGAAATGGTGCAGGTGTCTCAGCTGACATCACACCAACCGGGACGAGGTCACCTTCCTGGGTACACCTCGGTGAGGAACACCCCAAGTACAAACTGAAGGTCTGACACTTCTACACGGATCCAACCTTGAACAAGAGAGGCTGCAAACCTCCCACATGGGGCTCTGCAGAGCTCAGCCTGGGCTGAGGAGGATTCTCTTTCCCTTTTTGCCCTCCAGGAAGACTCACCTTGAGCACCTCCAGCTCTGAGGAAGAGCAAATCCTGACTGCTGTGTCTCTGGAAAGCAGCATCCCACGGCAGCAGCAGCATGGCCCAACCATGCAGCAATCACCCATCACAATCCACCCCTCACCCGTAGAGAAAAGCTGCTCCACGCAGATACACGACCTTGTTACATTCTTAATTAATTACTATTGATAACCTATAGGTGTGGCTGACCAGCCAGCCTGCTGTGCCTGCAGCAGGGCCCACTCTTGGCTCAGCTGATGAAGGACCTGACCTGGACAGGGGTGGACAGTGAGCTCTGCCTCTGGGGAGGGAGGAGGAGAGACCACGGGAAGGTGGGGAAAGGATCATCCTGGAGGTGGACTCTGAGGAAGAGCCAGAGCACAAGGTCAAGAGTGATGGAGACACTCGAGATGGGGGAGCAGGAGAGCACAGCCCCGAGCGTGAAGGAAGATTTACCCCTCTGGGTCACCTCAATCCCCTGGGTGTCCCCAGGACATGAGTCACCAGACACTCCTTAGTCAGCCCAGCCACCCCAGGCACCACCAGCCCCGGGGCCAGTGTGGGGAGCCCTGGGGAAGCACTGAAAGGAGCCGCCAGCCCCAGGGTGCACTGTCTGAACGTTTGCATATTGGAAACCACATAAAAACACCCCCAGCACCAACAAAAGTAGTGTGAGAGCAAGAGAGATGCAGACACACAACTGCAAATACCCCGAGGGTGCACGCCCCATGCCAAAATCCCCAAAGATGTTCCCAACCCCAGGAGCTCATGGTGGAGCATCAGATGAGGGTGAGAGGAAAAGGTGTTCAGCAATATGCAGTGGTGGCAGAAAAATGGTTTGTGGGTTGGGGTTTGGTTGTTTTTTTTTTTAAACCACACCTGCACATCATCCACCCATTTGTGCCCCTCCAGACTAATCCACACACTCACCACTTGCAAGCTGCTTCCCAACTTCGTTAAGAAAAAGTACAGGGCCTGAGGCAAAATTAGCTTTTTTGTCTCCCAAACAGGCAATTATCTCTTGCACAACTATGCAAATCTAAAACGCAGGAGAGGCAATACTAAGCTTTGCTAAAATGGTGCCTTTAAAGTACAAATTGTTGCAACACGTGAAAATAACATGGGAGAATTGCAGTTGTGGAACATTTGGAGTATTTTTTATTTTATAGTTATCAGGCGTACCCGGGCTCCCAATAGAGATGACCCAAAAAAAAAAAAAAATCACTACTTTTGGCTGTGCTACACACAGCACCCCATTTTTAGACTGTTTTAGAGGAGGTAAAATGATCTGCTTCTCTGTTCCTCCCAAAGACCCACAGATATGTTCCTTTCAGTATCTAAAGGGAGCTTATTAAAAAAGTGGAAAGGGGCTTTTTATATGGGCATGGAGTGATAGGAAAAGGGAGAAGTGTTTTAAACTCCAAGTTTTAAATTTAGATTAGATGTTACAAAGAAATCCTTCTCTGTCAGGGTAGGGAGGCCCTGGCACAGGTTTCCCAGAGCAGCTGTGGCTGCCCCTGGATCCCTGGAAGTGTCCAAGGCCAGGCTGGACAAGGCTTGGAGCAACCTGGGATAGTGGAAGGTGTCCTGGATGAGCTTTAAGAACCCTCCCAACCCAAACCATTCTATAGGAGACATTAAAAAAGGCATCAAAACATAGCACAAATTGTGCTGTAGGAGTCTGTACATACATGCACAGACAAATCTGCTTAAACGGGATACTCAAGTTGCATCAGCATCACAAGAAATTAAGTTAACACTCTTTCTCATATTTTGAAGAGGAACCCTAAAATGGGTCATTTCTAACCTGATACCATTAATTCACATGTTTGTTTAGTGAAGCCTGTCTATCCTGGGTCACTTTAACCTCAAAACCTGAACACGGGAAATTAATGCATCACAGTATTAATTACATGTTATGAAAGGACTCATTTTGCAGCCTAATAGTTTGAAACAGTTAAAAGAAACCCTGCTGCGGGTGTCCTGCTTACGATTCACATGGCAACTCTGCGCTCCTGATCAGGCTGACCAAGAAGTGTTTATCTACTGGTGGGGAAAGCAAACAATTGCATATCAGACATTAATTTAATTAATCCAAGGCACCAGCCAGCATCAGCTCTGCGCCAATCACAGAAGAACAGAATAAATACCCCGACAAGGACCATCAAAGCCCAACCCCTGGCCCTGCACAGGACAGCCCAAATGATCACAATGCCTTTGGGTTGGAGAGAAAATCAAGGTCCTCAGGATGCAATTCTGGCCCCAAAAAGAAACTCCAAAGTGGAAACACCCAAAGAAGAGGACAGCTCACAAAGGCCAGCGACAGCACTGGCCACAAACCCCCCGCTGAGCAGCCTCAGCGACCACCAACAGCCGTGCCTCTCCTCTCCCCTGTTTAATTCACCATCAAGATGCTCAGAAGCGACAGGGAATACCCCAGATATATTCCCTCACATCTCCTGGACTTCATCCTCGAGCTCCCCGCCGAGCTGGAGGAGGTCACCATGCTCCTGCCCACCCTCCCCTCGGCTGCGCTTTGATCGCGTGCTCACCGCGGAGCAAGGCAACCTCCAAACAAAGGCCCCAGAGGGATCCATATTTCAAACCTGCCAGCGGCATCTGACTCGTGCCCCTGTGCCAAGGCACAGCAGGCTCTGCAGAAGGGCTCATCTCCGTGGCAGTCACGGAGCTCATCTCCCCTGCCAGTTAGCTTCAGGTCCCTACATTCGCCAGTGCTGATTTGGTTACTGCCGTCAGACTGGATCCAGCACGCAAATCTTTGGGTCTCAGGCTAGACAAAAGCCTGGAGAAAGGAGAAGGCCGCAGCAAACGAGGCAGTAAAAACAGGATTTCTTTATTTAAATGGAAAAAAAAAAAGGTTGGGGGCAAGATGTAAACTTTTCTCCTCTCTCCCAGCCTCCTCTTCAAATGTGTGTTCTTAAACATGATGCACTGAGAGGGCTCCCACAGCAATGGAAAGGTTCCTGCCACCAGGAAGAGCGTCCAAGAAGTCCCAGAGGGAAAAGGCCACCTTGGAAACTGGCAGATGTTGTAACCACCAGACAAAGGTCTGCAAAAAGCAGCAACAGCAGGTTGAGAGGCTCCACTTTTTCTCAGCAAATCAGTAACTCAAAAGGCTACTTAGGGCTTGACTGGCACATCAAAGGAGAAAAATCTGCCCTTTCTATTCTGGTTAGGTAATACCTCACCTCCAGAGCTGTCCCCAGCACTGGGGTCTCCAACATGTGGATGTGGAGCTGCTGCAGCCACTCCAGAGGAGGCCACAGAGATGCTGCCAGGGCTGGAGCCCCTCTGCTCTGGAGCCAGCCTGGGACACCTGGGGCTCTTCACCTGCACAAGAGAAGGCTCCAGGGAGAGCTCCCAGCCCCTGCCAGGGCCTCAAGGGGCTCCAGGAGAGCTGCACAGGGACTGGGGACAAGGCCTGCAGGGACAGGACACAGGGAATGGCTTCCCAGGGCCAGAGGGCAGGGCCAGCTGGGATCTGGGGAAGGAATTGCTGTGTGTGAGGGTGGGCAGGCCCTGGCACAGGGTGCCCAGAGCAGCTGTGGCTGCCCCTGGATCCCTCTAAGTGCTCCAAGCCAGGCTGGATGGGGCTTGGAACAACCTGGGACAGTGGAAGGTGTCCCTGCCTGTGGAAGGTGTTCCTGCCCGTGGCAGGGGTGGAGCAAGATGAGTTTTCAGGTCCCTTCCAGCCCAAACCATTCTGTAGCTTTCTAGAGCATCAAGCACCCCATAACCCAAAGGAGCCCATGTCTCCTGGCTGGCAAAGGCAACAACTTTCAGATAAGCCACAGAGCTGCTCATTTTATCCACTGAAAGACATGAATAAAATGTCCACATTATGTTCATAGGGGTGTCTGATAGTTTCCCATAGGGTTCATGCTATTTGTGGACCCAAATTTTCCCTGCAGCTACAAGCAGAAGAAGTAATTTTGCATTTAGGGTCCTGAACCATGGCGCAGCTTTGTTATTAAACAGCTGACACTACCCTGAAGCCTGGGAGCAGCGTTTTATGTGCCTGTGAGAGTTTACAGAGCATTTGTGTGTCGTTTCTGATGAATGGCACTGCATAAATGTTAGATCTTCAACCCATTGCTCTCGCAAATAGTATTTCTTCTCTTATTTATTTGTATTGCTGTAATTCATTCAGGTGCCAACCATGACTGAGGCCGTGCCATCAATATGCAGCCTGACAACAGCAGCAGGAGACAACAGCAGCTCCACAGATCACACAGGAGAACAGGAAGCATCTTTGCTGGTGCTGCTGGGGGAATGGTTGTAAAGCCAAAGAATGTCCTCAAATCCCAAGGAAAACCCCAGCAAGGCAAACTGAACAGAGCGCCCATCTAAGTGTTTAACTAGGAGAGGCACAGAAGCCCCATCTGAGGCATATCACGGGGTCTTAGACAGATCTTTCAAATTTCAAATTGAGGTGTGTGTGCCACCAAAACACCTAGACCACGAGGAACTACAGGCTAGCAGCTCAGCCCTCTGCAAAGCTGGACCCAGATCAAAGAACCACAGAATTGTTAAGGCTGGAAAACCTCTCTAAAATCGAGTCCTACCATTCCCCCAGCGCTGGCAAGTCCAACACTAACCCATTGTCTCCAAGTGCCACATCCACATGGTTTCTAAATCCTTTCAGGGATGGGGACTCCACCACAGCCCTGGGCAGATCATATCAACATTTGCCAACGCTTTACGTGGAGAAATTTTCACTAATATTAAATCTAAACCCCCCTGGTGCATTTCATCTTGTCCCTGTGGTTTTTCCTTGCTGTGACAGCCTCTCTAGCTGCCCTGGAGACCTGCTTTCCTACAGCAGCAATAAACACATGCCCCAGTGCTGGTTTGTATGGACCAGCAGGATGAGATGCTATCAGTCCACAGCTCTCCTCTTCTCCAAAAGCACCCCGAGGCAGCGTGCAAGCCCTGCTGCTGGGGAGCAGTGCCGTGGCTGGATTTGCAATACCCCAGCTCCGGCCTGGCAAGGTGTGGCCCTGCACTCTCCCTGATGAAGCCAACAGGATGTCCAGGAGCAGGCTGTGGTGGTCCCCCAGCATTCCTGGGGATGTGGGCTAGCTCACGGCAGCCACTGAGCCACCTCCTGAGCCCAGATGTTCGTCCCATGAAGCATTTGCATGTGGACATCCACCGAGCTGCCGCCACCCTGAGCCACACCTGATAAAGTGTCATTAGGGGTGGGTGGCACCTCCAAGCCATGAAGGTCTGCCAATATCCCAGTCTTGTTCCCTGGGAATGGTACCACAGTCTGCAACAGCAGCAGAGCTGTGTCCTGGCTGTCCTTGCCATCTGGTCAGTCAGTGCCACCCTTCCCTCTTAACTCTCTCTTCAGCTCCTGGAGCAACTCCCTTTGGTCCTGGAGAACTGATGGGGAGAGAGCCAGCAGCTTGACAAGGACCACCACTCCCCAGCTGCCTGCTCCTTGCTCCTCAGAAAAACCCCATTTCAACCAACCAGGTTAGGTAAATAAGCAAGGCACCTCCCAGTGACAGTAAGGGAGAACTTACATCTCATTAAGTAAATGAAACTGATTAATGAGAAGAATGACTGTTGTTTCTTTGAGTTGGTCATGGCGAGATAAAAGGCAAAGCAAGACCCGGATCCCTTTTCATAGGAGGGCTGTAAAATGAGTGGCACAGACTCAGCAGAGCTGAAAATACAGGGCAGGACACACTTTTCCCTCCAAACACACCTGACACTTCCTTCTCTGCCCTTCTTTTTCCCTCCCATACCCTCACTGTAAAAGCCAAACTTCATTCATTATAGAACCAAACTATTTCCTTTTTTATTCTAGTATTTCCTTGTTTTTTTAATAGGTGACCATCTGGGAGCGGGGGAGTAGAAAGGAAGCCCTGAAGCTTTTCAGACACAATAAATAAATTATAAAAAAAAAAAAAAGGAAAAAAAAAAGAAGCATGATTAAAACCAAAAAGCATAAACAAACAAGCCATGTTACCCAGAATAATGACTTCGGGGAAAAGCGCCAAAAAAATTGTATAAGCTTCTGGAGCGTGGCAGGAGAAGAGAACAGAAAGTCCTCACTGCTGAGGAGAATGTGCCACTGCAATGGGACACAAGCTGGGACTACAGGGGCGACCTGGGCAAGCCAGGAACGAGGAGGGTTTCACACAGACTTATATCCCAAATTCATTTTCAGGCACCTGGTTCTGATAACTGCAAAGCCCCACTCTAGGCACTCTCAGACCTTTTCAGAACGTTGTAATTGGATCTGGTGCTCTCCGGTGAGGCCCCACCTGGAGTCAACCTTGGGAATCCTCAGCACATGAAGGATGTGGAGCTGCTGCAGCCACTCCAGAGGAGGCCACGGAGATGCTGCCAGGGCTGGAGCCCCTCTGCTCTGGAGCCAGCCTGGGACACCTGGGGCTCTTCACCTGCACAAGAGAAGGCTCCAGGGAGAGCTCCCAGCCCCTGCCAGGGCCTCAAGGGGCTCCAGGAGAGCTGCACAGGGACTGGGGACAAGGCCTGCAGGGACAGGACACAGGGAATGGCTTCCCAGTGCCAGAGGGCAGGGTTAGATGGAATACTGGGTAAGAATTCATGGCTATGAGGGTGGGGAGGTTTCCCAGAGCAGCTGTGGCTACCCCTGGATCCCTGGGAGGGTCCAAGGCCAGGTTTGGACCGGGCTTGGAACAACCAGGTCTAGTTGAAGATGGCCCCGCTCATGAGGTTCCCTTGGGGCCACTTCTCGAGCTTGTCCAGGTCCCTCGGGATGGCATCCCATCACTCAGGCACGTCAGCCACACTCAGCTCAGTGTCATCTGCAATACAAACCCCTCTGAGCTGTTCTTGTTCTACAGCTTCATCATTTTCGGCAGCAGCACGCCACGTTCTGCAGGGCTGACAAACCAGGGGCACGCAGGGTGGACGGCGTTACCCAGAACAAATCTGGTTTCTTTCTGAGAAAACAGGCAGCACAGAAGGATGCACCCAGTGCCCCTGTCCTATCAGGGAAGTATTTTGGGGGAGATACTTTGCATTTAGGGGTCTCCAGCCTGATGCAGTGCGTTAGAAGTAACAGGGTGCCAGATGAAAGCTGCGGTGGGGAGGAGAGGGAGAGTGTGCAGCACTGAGACAGGGCTAGCAGAAAAGGGGCCAGCACAGGCAGCCACACTCCTGAGATACTGACACTGCAGCAGGGAAGATAAATGACTGGCCCAAGGCCACGCAGCCAGGCAGTGTCCCCTCTACATGACTTTCAATCCCCGTTCCAGCACAGGATTGCTGAGGGATCCTTCAACAAAATGTTATATTGGCTTCGAAATCATGAGATTTATTTTACACCTGAACACACATGTACATATGAATGTACTTTTTTTTCTGCCTCTTTCTCTTGCCTCTACTCAGACGCACCCAAGCACATCTTAAAACCTCCCTGAACAACCAGAAAAAGTAAAAAACTTTGTATTTCCCAGCAGAGGGGTTAACTTGACTCCAGGAGCCGGGGCTGCACAATGAAGCAGGATGCTGCCAGCACTCCCACCTGGCAAATCAGTGCCTGTATTTACAATTGCATGCCCAGAGACTCTGCAAATATTTCCTAGAAGCTATAAACCCCATCCCAACAACTGCAACGGGAGCGGGGATAAATTAGCTGAAGCATGTCACTTGGTGAAGTCACGCTGGAGGAGATCTATCCAGGTAATCCATCTTTTTGCTGTGTTATACAATGACACAGTAATGGCCAGCCAAGAGGGATTTCCTTCAGGAAAACTCAGCTGTTACTAAAATGTTAAGTTAATACCAAACAAGAACTCAGCCGTCTTTAGACCGAAGGATAGACATGACAGGGAATAAAATATTACAACCCCCATTCAAATATTTTTATTTACAAGAGCACAGAATAAACAGACCTATCTGTGGGCTGCAAAGAGAGGAGGCTGGGATGAAAGGAGGAAGGAAAAAAAAAGACCTGCACACATCGATTCCATCTTAGCCGTTTTTCCTAATAAATAGCCTGGCACGGCTGTGCTGATGGGTAGCTGGGGTGGAGGAGGGCACGCTGCCCAGCTCTCACAGGGACACAGGACACAAATCTGAGCTCCGGCTCTGCCCTTTTGTGTTGATTAAAAAAAAAAACAAAAAAAACCCACAAGCCTAAGAAGAAAGGAAGAAAGCAAGAAAAGTTATGTGGCTAATAAAGGGCTCTATTGTGCCATCAATTTTTTAAGCTTTAATGATTTCGGGAGGAAGTTCAGCTCGGCAATCAATAGCACAATATGGGCAGGAGGGCTCGGAGGAAATTCAGCGCCGGAGCTGCGGCGAGGGCTGGCGGAAAGGGGGGTTCAGAGGAAAGGGGTTCCCCTCCTTCGGGGGGCATGGGGGCTCCCAGGACCCCATACAGGCTGGGGACCCTCCTGTTTAACCCATTCGGTGTGAGCTCCCTCTCCTGCTGCACAGCCCCTGTGGCCAGGGGACAGCGGGGACATTTCAGGAGACCACGGCTGCTGCCACGGCAAGGGAGGTGGAAAAGCACCCACGCCAGCTGGGATGCTCATCCCACGCCTGACAGGACTGAGCACATCCCAGGGACACCCACAGCACACCAGGGACAGATCAGGGACCATCACCCCACACTGAGCACACCCCGAGGATCATCACCCCACACTCCTCACACCGGGACTGAGCACATCCCAGGGATCATCACCCCACACTGAGCATACCCCGAGGATCATCACCCCACACTCCGTGCACCGGGACTGAGCACACCCCAGGGATCATCACCCCACACTGAGCACATCCCAGGGATCATCACCCCACACTCCTCACACCGGGACTGAGCACATCCCAGGAATCATCACCCCACACTGAGCATATGCCAGTGATCATCACCCCACACTGAGCAGATCCCAGGGATCATCACCCCACACTGAGCGGATCTCAGGGATCGTCACCCCACACTCCCCACACCAGGACCGAGCACATCCCAGGGACCATCACCCCACACTGAGCACATCCCAGGGAAGACCACCCCAAACTCTCCACCCCAGACCGAGCACATCTCAGGGATCATCACCCCACACTGAGCATACCCCAGAAATTATCACCCCACACTCCCCACACCGGGACTGAGCACACCCCAGGGATCATCATCCCACACTGAGCACACCCCAGGGATCATCACCCTGCACTGAGCATATCCCAGAAACGATCATCCCCACACTTCCCGAATCTGGGTTTAGCACATCCCGGAGATGCTCGCCTCACACTGTGCCCACCCTCGGGATGCTCACCCCACACCCGGGTGGTGTCCATCCCAGGGACACTCTCCTCCAGACCCATCTGTCCCTAAGCCCCACGGACCGGGGCACACAGACAGTCTCCCCCCACACTCCCCCTGCTCCGGGCAGCCCCACTCCTACCCGCAGCGGCAGACGTACCGCATCGCCGAGGCTCGCTGCTGCCGCCGGGATGCGGGGCTGTCCGGGGGGGAGGATGATCCTGCGCCAGGCAAACCTAAAAGACACGGTGACACAGCGTGAGGCTCTCCAGCATCAGCGGGGACAGCGCCTCGCCCGAGGTGCCACCCTGGACAGGAGCCACAGCCGCCTCCCAGTTCTCACCGGGCAGCAGCTGAGTAAAAACCGGGCTAAAATCCTACAGAGGGCTTCCCAGAAATTGGGGGGATCCCGAACCGTCGGGTCCCTTCCCCGCTGCGAGGCGCAGAGGAGAAAGGATGGGATGAGGTGGGACGGGACGGGATCACCCCGCTCATCCCCTCCTACACTGCAAGGAAAAGCCGATCCTGTAAGTTGATCCTAAAGGTTTGTCAGGGAGCGCTTCGCGGAGTGGGACCGCATCGGCTGCACCGCGAGCCCCCGCAGGCAGCAGGAACTCGGGCGAAAGTTTTGCCGCGATCCAGGGGGTGACAATAAAAATTACTAATAGTAATCAATCAGCAAAAAAAGGGAAAAACTAATAACAATTATTCAATAAAAATTAACGGCCGTTCGAGAAGAAGAGCAGGGGAATATCCGACCTGGTAGCCAGGAGAGCCGGTGACAGCAGTGCTGCCTCTGCGTGATGCTGCCGCAGCTCGGGGACCCAGCGGGAGGACCGGGCACGGTCCCCGGGCACCGGGAGGGACGGAGGGAGGGACGGGAAGGGAGGGGAGATGAAGGAGGGGGGGCTGCCGCCGCCACCTCCTCCCGCAGGAGGGTCCTGGCGGGGCTGGGGATGGAGGGACCCCTCGGTCCACCCCCGTCGGTGAAGGCAGCAGTTCCCACCCGGGAATTCCGGTCGGGAAGAAACAGAGCATTATTTAAAAACAGCAAACCAAACAGAGGGGGGGGGGAAAAATAATAAGCAGAACTTACCGTCTAAAACAAATCAGCAGGGAGGGATCCGCGGGCTGCGCAGCAGGGGGAGCATCGCCCCCGCCGTGGGACGGGACGGGACGGGGCGGGGCGGGGCAGCTGCGAGCACCTCGAGGGGGCAGCGGCGGGGGATGGCGACGGACACAGCACCGCGACGGGGACCGCGGCACCGCCCGCGCCGTCCGGCGGCGCTGGCCCGCGGCTGCGGGCGGCTCGGCGGCGGTGGCGAGCGAAGGGCCCGGATGTCGCTGGCCCCGCGCCGGGGGGGCCACACGGGACGCGGAGGGGGGGGGCGCTGTGGGGAGGGGGGGGAGTCCTGCGCGCCCCGTCGGGGCGCCGGGCGCTGCCACGTGGGTCGGCCGAGGGGGGGCGCCCCGCCCTTCGCTCCCGCTCTCTCGCTCGCTCTGCCTCACCCCCCCCCGCCCTCCCCCCCCTCCCCGGCGGGCTTGACAGGTCCACGCGACCAAACAAACCGCGGCGGACGGGCGGGCGGCGCGGCCAATGGGAGCGCGCGGCGTTGAGGATCGGCCAATGGGAGCGCGCGGGGGGCGGGACTGCCTGAGGGGAGCGCGGCGGAGGCGCCGCCCCGGGGTCAGAGCGCTGCCCGCTGCCCTCGGGGTGCTGGGCTGGGGGTGCGTGAGGGATGGAATCGCAGAGGTGGGGAATGGCCTGGGTGGGAATGGGCTTGGGAAAACATCCACTCCCACCTTCTGCAATGGGCAGGGATACCTTCCACTACACCAGCTTGCTCCAAACCCCATCCATTCTGGTCATGGGCACTTGAGGGGTGGGGCAGCCACAGCTTCTGTGGGAAACGCGTGCCGGGGCCTCACCACCGGCGTCCTCAAAACCTTCTCCCAGAGCTGCTCTTCACCTCCCATCAAGTGCAGCTTCAGCTCTTGGTCCTGTTACACCTTAGAGGTTCCCATGGCCCCACTTCTCATGTCCCGCATTATTTGATGATTCCAGATGAATAAACCCTGGCATGGGGATAAAAAAGTCAATACATGGAGCAGAGTGGTTCTCCAGCAGCGTCATGCTGCTGCAAGACCCCCAGCCCCTGTCAGGGGCCAGGGCTTCGTGAAGTGGAGCACAGCTGATGGCATTGCCCTGTTCCTACAGGGATCCAACAGTTCTGGATCCCCTCTGCAACCCCTTCCTAATTGCCTCACTCTGGCTCCGTTCTCCAGTGAGAAAGAAAGCTTCTCGACATGTCTGGTTTCCATGTCCATGTGGATCACAAGCTTCAGGTACCGCCAGGTGCCTTGAGGGTTGTTAGACAATCATCCCTCAAGCCAACCTGACAAAACCTGCGGATGATCGTTTATCACTCCTCAGCCTTTCGAGGATTGGGTGAGGGAAGAAAATGGGACTTGCAGGGAAAGTAGACAACGCACCTAAAACCAGGAAATCCATGCAATTTGGATATCAAAGAGTCCCTCATATATGTCCAATGATCTTGGCCCCAAAACTGGTATTCTAAAATACACCCTTTTTTTTCTTTCTTTTTAATGGTTTTCTTTGGCAGGATGTTTTGGAAATTTGTGATTTTGTCTTCCTCTTTTTTTTTTTTCTTTTCAGTCAGACCTAGCCAAGAATCACAATTTGTTTTTTATTTCATCTGCTATCCTACCCTGTCATCAGGCTCCTGTGCTTTCCCACTGGGTCCCTGAGTGCAGTCAGCACGATGCTGAGTCACAGAAGAACACTGTCAGCTTAAACTCTGAGCAGTTGAGGCTTCCCCCTCAGTATCAGCTACTCAGGGAGAGCCTCCCTGTGTGCATTTAGAACATTTCCAGCGTATTTGCACTCTATTTTTTAGGATTCTCCTCAAATGTTTCCAGTGAAACACCATTTCAGGATAACTTTAGGGATTGTTGTTCTGCGATCGGTCTGTTTCAGGTGGAGGAGCCCGGCACAGCAATCCAGCCTGGGATCTCTGCTCTAATACCCAATAAAACCATTGCTAACAGCTGATCCAGCCTGGGATCCGATTCTGAGTGCCTTAATTAGTCAAAAGACCCCAATTTCAGTCAAAATCCATCACTAGTAGTGTGTTTTTAGATTTAAAGGGAAGGTTTAAATTAGGAACAGTAGGAGCAGCTGCTGTGAGTTTGCTGGTAGAGGAATGTGTGCTCCTAACAAAAAGCAGAGGCAGGATTTGGGATCTTTTTCATCCTGGGGAAGGATGATATCCAGCTACAAAGTTCTCCATAAGGGGCAGAGGGGATTTTCTACCCCCTCTCTGCCTCCTAGAAAACACTCCTAAGCTTCATCTCATTCTCTAGGTCCAGACTTAGCACCTGATTATTTTCAAAACAACAAGCCTGTGTAGAACACACTGACAGGAACAACGTGATGCTGCTGCCTGATCTCCCCTCCACATCTCCTGCCTTCAAAAACACACGGAGGTGGAATCAAGCATCCGAACCCACTGCAGCCAAAAGCACCTTGGAGAGAGTGAGTGACACAAGACTGACGTGTGCTAAGGATTCCCTCATGCCTTTGTCTGGAAAACGCTCACCAGCACAGCAGGAGAGAGCCTGGGAGGAATGGGAGCTTTGGATGGAGGTGTCACGAGGCAGAAAGTGATGCTTGTGTCTGCTTGTGGTTGTTTTTTCCTCCTGCCCAGCCACAGGCAGCTTGAGATGGGATAAAACGAGGGAAGATCTCAGCGTGAGATTGGAAATGGATGTAATAGAAATGTAACTTTCTGTGCTCCATTTTGAATTCAGTGGTTTTTCGGGGTCCTGAGTTCATTAATTGGTATTAATTACTCTGACCAACTTCACCTCCACCCATGAACCCACCACTCATTAGTCCAGAGGCTCTGACTCTGATTAGGCTCTGGGCACTTTCCTGATCTATGTTGTTGTGGTTCTGCCTGGGATTCTGTCTTGGATGAGAGCATCATACCCATGTTGTCACCTTGTTTGCAGTCCTGCTCCTGCTGTTTCCAAGTGGATCCTGGGTCCTCTTCACGCCCTCACCTTGCCTGGGATGCTTGGTAGTTCCTTTTTACCAGAACCTGGCCCTGGCATTCCTCTTCAGATCCAGTGGGACTACATCTCTGCCTGTGCTGTGGTCATCCTTGGCTGTTGGCTCACCTCAGCACGGCGGGAAGGATCACTGAACCTGAATGCCCCACGACAGCTGGGAGCCATGAGCACAATCTTCCTAGACCACATTCCCTCCCTACCTCTCCAAGGCACACCTGGCTGTCTTGTGTCCGTAGGGCTTGGCTTGCAGGGTCGGGAAGATGTGGGCACCCCTCTCTTACTGCCACGTTTGTTCCCCTCATATTTAAAGACGTCTGTGGTCAAGTACTCTCAGGAATTTCCCAACAGATTTCTGATGCATCAAGTTTATCCCCTCCTGAGAGCAGTAACTCAGCTCTGCTAGAAATGGCTCAACTCTGGTACCCGCTTGTAATGTAATTGAGTGTGGAAATTGGCAGGAGAGGTAGGGAGCTACCTCATCTTCATGCACATAATCAATAGCAAATCATTACTTAAAAAGTAAAGTGGTTGATGGTGTTTCTGTAGGGCAAGACATGCCCTGCATTTTCAGTCTTTGATTCACACTGCTTAGCATGCCATGAGATGGGGCTCGGAGAGTGACTCACATTGTAAAAGCTCTCCAGATAGCTCCTGGTGCTCCCTCTCAGCAAGTGTGTCATGGTTGCTTCAGCCTGTCTGTGTCTGTTCTCCATCCCAGCTCCCAAAGCCTTCAAGGCCCTTTTAGGGATTTCCCTAAGTCCAGACGCTGCAGGGGTGGCACCAAGGCATGCATTGGGCTCTTGCCAGGATCAAGGCACTCTCACTCTGAATTAGGTCCAGCCTGCATGAAGCAGAGCATGATACAGCTCAGTCGACCTGCAAACACTTGGATGGCTGAGGGAGCTGGGAAAGGGGCTCAGCCTGGAGAAAAGGAGGCTCAGGGGAGACCTTGTGGCTCTGCACAACTCCCTGACAGGAGGGGACAGCCGGGGAGGGTCGGGCTCTGCTCCCAGGGAACAGGGACAGGAGGAGAGGGAACGGCCCCAAGTTGCACCAGGGGAAGTTTAAATTGAATATTAGGGAAAACTTCCTCACTGGAAGGGTTTTCCAGCCCTGGCACAGCTACCCAGGGCAGTGATGGAGTCCCCATCCCTGGAGGGATTTAGAAGCCATGTGGATCTGGGGACATGGGCACCTGGGGACATGGGTCAGTGGTGGCCTTGGCAGTGCTGGAGGAATGGTTGGACTCAATGGTCTGAATGAATCTGAAATTCTCTGACAGGAAACCCATGGCTTGGGGAGCACAAGCTGTGGCAACCTACTCCATCTTGCAGGAGAAAGGAACTTTGCTCCTGACTTCCACCACAGATGTGTGAGGGTCAGGCTGTTCCCATGTGATGAAGGTGGCATGCTGAAAGTATGTTCTCTGTATTAGTAGTGTAACATCCATTGCAGAGGCAGCTTGGTGCTTCTGAATTGTCAGCCTTCCTAAACATGAGCTGCCCATTCGGGTGCTCCTGCTCCAGTGAGGGATTCAGCAAAGGAATCCAATCATCCTTCTTTTGCCATTGCAAGTTGTTTGCTGCACTTCAATAACCTTGTCACTGATTTTGGTCTGGAGCTGCCCCTTCAACAAGTGACAAAGCTTGATAGGATTCTTTATGTATACACTGAGGATGCATGGAGTATTCCTTCACTGTTTCTTCCTGTCTTCCCCTTGCACTGACAGCCATCTGGCTTTGCTTTGGTTTCCTGGAGCTACACTGGGGTTTCTGTAGGTTTGGGTGTGTCCTTGGACAAGAGGTGGGAGTGGGGAGACCCTGGAACCATGCTGCTTCGGCTGAGAGGAAGACAGCAGAGAAGGCACAGCAATCTACTTGGGGCTTGCAAGATCTCCAGCCAACAATGGCCCAAATTGGGTTTGCAGCAGGACAGCTGTGCTGGCATGTTGACCATATCACAGAAGTCACAGGGTAGTTTGGGTTGGGAGGGACCTTAAACTCGTGTCATTCATCCCCCTGTCCTGTGGACAGGGACAACTTCCACTATTCCAGGATGTTCCAAGCCCTGCCCAACCTGACCTTGGACACTGCCAGGGATCCAGGGGCAGCCACAGCTTCTCTCGACAACCTCTGCGAGAGTCTCACCTCCCTCACAGTCAGGAATTCCTTCCAAATATCTAACCTAAATCTCCGGTCCTTAAGTCCATTAATCCTCCTGAGGACTCATTTTCTGTGGACTCCTAGAGGGAAAGCAGCTACAGAATTCCAGCTGAGCTCCAGAGGAGCATGAAGGGTTACGGAGAGCTGTGCGGTGACAGGCGGTCCTGGGCAAGGCTGAGCACGTCCTGTGGAGGCCAGCCAGCAGGGCTGACCTGATGTAACTGGGAGCTGGCACTGGATGCTTAACTTCAAATGGCCCAGGGACTGAACAGATGGCTCCTCTTTATTTGCATGCTACTTGGATTTGTGAGTCAAACAGAAGAATAACTTAATTTTTGACATTTGCTTCTCCTCAGAGCCCGGCACAATTTATGTTATACTGGCATTTGCGTGAAGGATGTTGCTTTAGGCACTAAACCCATCCTGGCTTTAACCCTAGAAGGAGCCAAATAGGCAGGAATCGTATTCCTCCCCAGCTCTTTTGTAGGCTCTGCCAAGGGATATCACACTTACACAGTGACCAAAGAATCAGGAGAAAACAGTCATTTGGGGCTTGTGGAAGGAAGGGGCAGGGTTGGAGTTAAACTCGACTGGAAAATATCTCATTTGTAGGCCTGAAATGAGAGACTGTTTGTGGATGAGGTTTACCTCCTATTAGAAATACCCTTCAAGGCCTGTGCAGTTAGTCTTGAGCACAGGGGATAAATTTAGTAGAGTCTTGCTCCTGCTGACATAAACTTAAGTGAAAATAATATATATAGCCAGAGCACAACATCTGCAAGCCAATTAAAAACCTGGCTGATCGCACCCCAGATGACAGTTGCCATGACTAGTGTGTCTGCGTGCCACCCCTTTGAGAGGGAAAAAACAGATCCTGCTTGGCTGTGCAGCATCTCTATACATCTTCCAATGCCCACGACAGCTAATGGTGATTATCTGATAGCTGGAGTCCCAGCAGCGTGTCCTCCTCACCAGTAATCCTGTGTGGTCACATATGTGATATTCACGGGTTTGAATGTAGGTAAGTTATGAAAGTCACAGGATCACAGAGTAAAGCTCATTTTCTGGTTGTAAAGACATGAGAGCCTGGGTAAGGATGTGTGTGCTTTGACCAGTGAAAACACACATTTTTCGAAGTCTGTGTTTGAAATACTTGGTACAAAGAGATGGTCTTTGTTTTGCAGCAGGCAAAGTGCACTTCTCCTTCACCTGTAATTTTAAGCGAAATATCAAGTGTTTTTGTGGATGGGAGATAAAGCAGGCAGAGCTGGAAGACCTGTACCCCAGAATTCCGGGGCTACAATATGTTTTCCAGACTGTTTTCAGCATTTCTTGCATTCACTGTGATCCCCCTCTTGTGGTTAGCCCAGTGCCTGCGAAACTTCCATGTCCATGCCTGTGGAGCCTCAGTGGCTTTGCTCAGCCAGTGCCACTGAAATATGGTGGCTTCGTGATCAGCTGCCCCTCAGCTGAGCTGCCATGACCATCCTGCTGTGCTCTAGAAGACAACCCCAGCTGTGAGACAAAGAGCGTTGTCCCAAACCTCTCCTGTAGACTGTTTCCCCTGCAGCCTCAGTGGCCAACCTGTTCAGAAGCTCCTGGCCTTGTGTAAGCCCTTGAGATGCTCCTGCTGGGAAGCAAAACGTGTTTTTTAACCATGTACATGCAAGTCCAGCTGACACATTTTCCTCTGCCACCTGGACAGGCCATGAGCATGTACAGGAAGGATCTAACAGCCCAGCTCATGGGCCATAATATAATGTGTTACATTACAATAACTTGGTCCCATCTAATGGTGTGTTTCACATTTGACCTGAACCCTCAGTGCATAAAAGATGCCTGGAGCGCACAGCGATTGCGGTGTTGCTTGGATGCAAATAAATCTCCTGTGCCATCTCCTCTACATCCCATCTGAAGCATGGGTTGGATTTAAATTGGATATTGGGGAAAATTTCTACACTGGAAGGGTGGTCAGGCATTGGCACAGGCTGTCCAGGGCAGTAGTGGAGTCCTCATCCCTGCAGGGATTTCAAAGCCCTGTAGATGCAGCAATTGACACTGCTGGGGGAGCAGTTGGACTAGACAAAAGGTCTTTTCCACCCTAAATGATTCTGTGAGAAGAACTCCATTTCAGTTCTGACCCCACTAAGTTGTTCAGCTTGAAAATTCAGCGTTCATGCTGAAGTACTTGGGCTGAGAACCATGGCCTGGGGTTCTGATTCCCCTGAGTTAGCCCATCATCTCTCTTGTGTCTTCAGAGAGGCCAGGATCGATGTGGATTGAATTCTGCTTCTGGCTGTCAAGTGGCTTTTCAAGACCCGTTCTTCCCCCTTTCTTTGGTGCTGCAGGGAGCTGGGACAGATACCCTATGCTCTGTGTCCTCTTTAGAATCCATCGTTGTCTTGAGATCCAATCTCCAGACACCCAGCAACAAGACCTCCTCAAATCTCCTTATAACTTTCCTGGGTTTTAGGATTTTTTGGGGTTTTTTTTGTTTTGTTTTGTTTCAGAAGCAAGGTGCCCAGTGTTGAAATAGCCTGACATTTCATGTGGGCCCTTTGTGAGACGTGACACAAGGGCATTGTGATTCTTTGTCATTATCTCCATCCCTCTCACCGTGTGAGACTCTCCACAGCCCCAGGCCTGCACCAGACCCACACACAGCTGAAAAACAGCTCGTAGCCGGAGGGCTGCTGTGATTAGGAGCAGCGGGGCTGTGCTGCGTGGGGAGAATAAGGAACTGCGCTCCCTCTTGTGGCTGTCCTCTCCCCTACCTTTTCCTGAAGTAGAAGACCCTAAAACTTCTACTTACAGAGCCAGTGCAACATCCCCAGCACATCCAGAGCTAGCAGCACAACACAGCCCAGCAACTCAAGGCACTAGTAATTCAGCTAAAAGGTTTGTCAAGCTATTAATTGTTTGAGAAAAAAAAAAAAAAAAAATTCCATGCCAGATGTCTGCCTTAGGCTGAAGTTCTCTGGAAAGTTTCAGCCAAAGTATTATGTCCATTTCCAAGAATGAGGGGAAAGCACAGAGCTTTGCCCAGTTTTGAAAAGGAATAATTCTATGAAACGGTAATAACAGTGAAAAGCCTCCATCTATTGAAGAAATAGCATGAAATTTGGCCTGTCAAAAAAGTGTAATTTGCTACTTCCAGGAAAATTTGTTTAATTTTGAATTAGTTATAAGCTCTGAAAATCATGCTTTGCATGTGCTCGACAGATCCGGTCACAGATTAACAACTCTGTTCTTTGAGGACTGCAGCAGGCATGCTCCTACTCAGGCCTGGAAAGGCTGGAGTATGGAATGGCTGCTTCCAGCACTGGAAATAACAACTGGGGAAGTCAGGAAAGCTGGGGAGAAAAGAAGGTTCAGAAGTGAATGTTGTGATGGGGTCAGAAACAAGTAAGTGTTGTTGGAGGGCTCTTTATGAGAGGGGTAACACAAGCTGGCCTAGAAAAAAATAGTAATGAAAAAGCTCCTGTGAGAATTCAACCAGGCACCGTCTCCCTGCTCCTCCAGAAATGCTTCCCTTGGAGGCCGAGAAAGGAAGGACAGATTCCAGCAGGTCAAGGAAGGTGATTCTGCCCCTGTGCTCAGGGCAGAGCCCACCTGCAGAGCTGCCCCAGCCCTGGCTCCAACAGCACAAGGACCTGGAGCTGCTGCAGCCACTCCAGAGGAGGCCACGGAGATGCTGCCAGGGCTGGAGCCCCTCTGCTCTGGAGCCAGCCTGGGACACCTGGGGCTCTTCACCTGCACAAGAGAAGGCTCCAGGGAGAGCTCCCAGCCCCTGCCAGGGCCTCAAGGGGCTCCAGGAGAGCTGCACAGGGACTGGGGACAAGGCCTGCAGGGACAGGACACAGGGAATGGCTTCCCAGGGCCAGAGGGCAGGGCCAGCTGGGATCTGGGGAAGGAATTGCTGTGTGTGAGGGTGGGGAGGCCCTGGCACAGGGTGCCCAGAGCAGCTGTGGCTGCCCCTGGATCCCTGGAATGTCCAAAGCCAGGCTGGACAGGGCTTGGAGCACCCTGGGCTAGTGGGAGGTGTCCCTGCCCATGACAGGGGGTCAAACGAGATGAGCTTTAACCCTTCCCAGCCAAGGCATTTCATGATTCTAAGATCCTGTGCACCAACACTGGATCACCTCCTGAGCTAAGCAACCTTCCCATGCAGGGAGAGCTTCTTCTCAGAATTTGGTTGCCGCGTCGTCATCCCAAAGGCAATTTCTGAGGGAAAGCAGGAATGCCTCGGGAGCATGTCTAGGTTACTTTCAGTTGGTATGTGATGGAGAGGTACTGAGTGATCCAGGATGTTCATGGGAGCATTTTCCATCCAGCAGCATAGCATTGCAGAGACTTGGGGCAAACTGGAGCTCTGGGCTGCTCCTCCCGGCACCCTGCCTCTGACATCTAAAGCTTGCACTGGGTGTCTGGACACAGCCCTACAGCGTGCCCCGTGGACCTGGGTGCAGATAGCATCTGACTCCCTTGTCCTGGCAAGAAGATTGTCTTGCTTTATAACACTGCCATCCAGATGCCAAAAACGCACTTTTGCCATCCAGTGGAGGGAAGGTTGTTGAGAATGAAGGTGCTGACACAACCTGCCCCTGGGGGAAATGGCACGGAGCGGCATCTCTAGTTCAAGAGGCTGTCTGAGTTTAGCAATAGTCTCTTGTTCCCAGGCTCTGGGCCAGGATAAATGGGCTGCAGTGTACTTTGGGAAGGATGGTTTTGCCTCCAGGAGAAAAAGAGCTTAGCACAGCTCTGCTGGGAGTCCCTCTTAAGCTCATCCACACAAAGGCTTGGGTGCCAGTTCCTCAGATGGGCTTGTTACTGGCCTTCCCTGGGTGTAGCATAAAATGGGATTAGCAGGTACAGTAGGAAGGGGATTGAGTAGCAAGAGGGGCCCACGGGTTTGATTTGCTTTTTATGAATTAGCCTGAGTTGTTGGAACGGCCTCCCCACAGTGGGAAGGAGAGGAAGGCAGAGATTAGGGTGACTCCTGTCTCTGTGCTCCGAGCTCTGCGTACGCCAGCGCGTGTTCCCCACCGTGCCAAGTATTTTAATGCCTCACGCGGTATCTGGGAACAATCAAAGAACAAAGAGCACCAGCCCTACTCCCTGCCCAGCCCCTGCTGCCCTGGATGCAGCCCGGCCCCTGGGTCTGGGTGGTGCATGAGGCAGGAGCCAGGCAAGGCCTGATCTAGTAGAGAGGTCCTGGGGGCTTCTCCATGGGCTCCGTCCTACTGCTTTGCCCTGGAAACCTTCAGGTTTCAGGATTGTTTGCCCTGCAAGGGAATGGGAACAGGCACAACAACTGGAGTCTCATGACCCACAGGTTTCCCATGCTCACTGGAGAGGAGCGTGGCTGTAGCTCAGATCTCTGTGTTGCCTAAAAAAGAGGTCTTTTCTGTAAACTGAGAAGTTGGAGGACATCTCTGGCCTTGCCTTCAGCCCCCACTCCATGGCAAGTCTCCTCTGAGCCCTGTGTCGTGCCCACCAGTCTCTGTCTCAGCACCTAAAGCATCTCACATGACATTGGAGACAACCTTTAGGTACCTGAAGTGAGCCCTTGGTGATAATGCACCTCTTGGTGTTCAAGCAACTCTGGTTGTCCTGGGATGGGCCATTTCTGCTGCTCAGCTCAACAGTAACTTTCTCAGGTGTTCTGTTCAGGCAGGTTTTCTGGATGAATGGACCATGGGAGAGTGGTGGGGATGTTCAGTCACCCCTTCCCAGAGGGGCTTCATGTGTCTCCAGGGGAGATGTCCCCAAAATCTATGTCAGGGAGCAGAACAAGTTTCATTTCCCCACCCTGGACTTCCACCTTCCGTGCACACAGAAACAAAATCCCCATTTCCTACTTGAGATGCAGTAGGATGGAGACCAAAGATGATGCTTTTTAATGGTTTTTACCTTGAGCAGATTTTTGTATTTAAATTACATACACCTTTAAAACTAAAGGGTAGCAGCTTCTTGAAAGTCCTAGGCTTATTACACTCCACTCAATTTCCTTAATTACCAAATTTGCAAATGTTACCAGAGCAGTGGAGCAGTCACACTGAAGGTGAAGCCCTGGTTTATTGAGGAACTGCTGCACCTTCTGACAGAAGCCAACTTTTCCACAGATGCAGGGAGACTGTTTATTTCATTTCCATTTGCTTGCCTAGCTCAGCTCAATGGCTTCTTCATCCAAGGCTGTGGAGAGAATTGGCCACGGAAACAAACAACAAACTGTGCTTTAAATAAGAAACATAGTATGCATTAATCCTTCAGGGATAAAAAAAAATGAGGTGTGAAAATTCACTAGTCCTAAAAATCTTGTTCGTGGTCTCTACGTACATCTGTCAGTTGGGTCACAGACAACAAGACTTTCTTCATTTAAGTTGGTTTTGAAACAAACTGGTGTTTCCTTTTCTATTTATCTGGCACATTTAGGCTTCACCCCTGAAAGCTCTGGCTGGGAGCAGCCCATGTCCATGATGTTTGACTCTCTCATCCTTCAAAACAGGGTGGTCCCCTAGCGGCATGGGTCTCATGGGTTCAAGGGAATAAGTTTGAATAAACTCATTAATTACCCATTTGTCCACTGTATTAAATTCCACTAAATTCTGTGATTTGGGACGAATGGGTAAATACATGTGCAACTTCCATTGTTCCATAATGCAAAACATTTATGTTTGAAAATCCTGAAAAATGGGTATTCATTTACTTGGTGACCTAAATACGTGTTTCTGTCCCAAAACAGGGTTGGGGGGACCTCAACTGTTCAGCTTATTCATTCTCTATACCCCAGACAAGCTTTGCTGTGATTTTTTGACCATTCTTCTTATTTGTTACTACTCATCTCTGGTGATGGATATTCCAAGATGTCCACTTTGGTGGCACGCCACCTACTAGCCAAAATGTACTGAAATACAATTAGGTGGAAATTAGCATGTTTTAATAGTTACTAGTAAATATCCCCCCCAAAAAAATTCTCATAGCAAAACAAGATTAAAAATAATGTTTTCTAACACGACTGCATTTGAAAATTTACTTAATTTGATTGAAATTGTACTTGGCACCAGACCTTCCCTCCTCCAAGCCCCTTCACTCTTTATTTTTTCACCTGGATCAGCTCAGTGATCTGCCCAGGACAATTGAAAAGCACAGGGTGATGCAGTGAGCAGTCAGGGTGGGGAGAGAAGCAATTCTTTAAGCTGGCATTGCTGAAAGGGAGACAGTCCTTGCTTTGAGCCATCCTGCTGCTGGTTCAGCGCGCCTGCTTTGCTCACCTTCCCCTTAACCCAGCAGGTTGCCTGTCTTCACCAGCAAGTTAAAGCAGAGAAGAGCTGCCAGGGATGAGCTCAGGGTCTCCTGTTCTTGAAAAAGCACAGCAAAGTGTTTTGCTTTTCAAACACTTGTCTAACCCAGCAGGAATAATTTGCTAAGGAATCCTGACTCTACTTGTCGTTCAGTTCATTATCTTTACGATCCCGTCCCTAAAAAACACTTAATGGTTAATAAACCTTAAGGAAATACAATCTTACAGGCAAATGTTTTGGCTGAGCATCTGCTTCAATGCTGGGAAGGGCTGGTCTTTTGTATCTTTAATTACCTTTTTGACCTTTTCAGAATACAGAGTTTTGCATTAGCCGTAGGACAGCTGCGCAGAATCGGTGACACTGAACCCCTGGCTATGCGTCCCCCACAGATGCTCTTGCTCCACAGCTATTTTCATGCTAACCTTTCTGCAGGTTCTGTTATTCATCCCAGAAAGGCTCTTTAAAAACCCCAAGGAAGTGTCCTGGCATTTCCAGCGTGTCCACAGGGAGGCCCAGCGGCAGTTTGGAAGAAATCTGAGTTTTGTGATGCCAGCTCTCCAGCCTATGTCAAGATACGAGCGCAGAGCCTCATTTGCATAGATGCAAGTGCTGTAGGGGAGAGCTCAGCTTTGTGCTCCGTGTTTGTGGGAGACCCTCAGTCCCAAATGAGGTGATCTTTGTGGTCAAAGCTGGACTGCACCATAGGGGGAAGAGTTTCAGAGATCAGCCTAAAGCCATCTTCGCCTGAGCTTGAGAAATCACAGCAAACACAGTGGGTAAATCTAATCCTGAGTGCAGGTCTGGGTGTGTGTTTAGCTGACCAAATCATCATGGCCTGGGTGGTGTGACCATTTTAGCTGTCTGGGAGGAGATGAGGAGACCGTGGGGGTGATGAGACAATTGGGAATGATGAGACCATGGAGAACAAGGAGTTGCATTTGTCCCCCAGGGACTCTGTGCTGCACCACCTCCTGCAGATTAATGCACAAGCTCACTCCTTCTTTCAAAACAGTTCCAAGGGGAAGCTGCACCTTTTCACTCATGAACCCATGGGTCAGCACACCAGTCTGGAAGTGCCTGGGGAGACTTTGAAGACCCCTTCCCAGCTCTGAGGAGATGAGCCACCTGGCAAGTTATTCTGGAGTGGGGCTTGCTCAGCTTCTTTTCTCTGTTTTGTATAAAACAATTAACTGGCGGGGAGAGAGAGACAGAGAGAGCATGTGAGTTTGCAGCTCATTGCTTAGGCATTAATCTAGAAGGAGAAGACCAAGTCCCTGCTCTTAGGATTGTTGAAGTTAAAGAGAAAACTGCCACAGTTTCACAGACTCTGCCCACGGACCTTCTTTGTACACAAAGGGAACCAGAAGTTGAACCAAGACTAATGAGGAGCAGTGACTCTGGAATTTCGGGGTCAGCAGTGGCCTCCTTCATGTCACTGCCCAGGGAGCAATGAAGCCTGAAGGACACATATCACAGTTGCAGACCTCTGGCCCTTAAGTCTTTCCATGGATTGAATATCACCAACATGGCCAAGCATTTTGGAAGTACTTGCTGCCTCGACATCTAAGTATAAGTGATAAAGCTAAAAGGAAAACACTGGTTTCCATTATTAAGTTCCCAGCAGATTATCCCCAGAAGGCAGGAAAACGAGGAAGCAGGGAGTCTCCTGGGACAACGCCTCCACAGCCACATGGGTTCAGGCAGAGAGTCTTCAGTGGTGGTGGCTGCCTTTCCCTGTCACTCTTTGGCTGCACTGTCTCTGGCAGGATTGGCATAGTCCCTGTCCTCTTGAGCAGCAGCCTCAGGTCCAGAGAGGCCCAGCTGGTGGTGATGAGGTGAAGTGTGGGTGCAGCTCTGTCCTGCAGAAAGGACCTCAGGGATTCCTGCTGCTTCTGAGTGGCAAAGCTAATGCCCAGGGAGTAGAAGGCATTTCACCACCCCAGCTTGGCTTGAACACTAATTTTCTTCCCAGTGACCAATATCTGTTAAAGGCAGATAGGAGTGGAGAGGGGATACCCTCATTCCTGCCCAGTCCCTGCATTTTTTTAGAGTAAAAGGCCCTGGAGGAAGGGTTTGCCCTTACTGTAGACATGATTTAGCTGGAGCTGCCTCCTGCCTTCCATCGGTGATAAGTCACTGCAATTCGAGCCCTTAGATAGTGGTGTGTTTATAGAGCCTTTGTTCTCGCGTTCAGCGAATTGATCTCCATCTGAGAAAGTATCACTCACTGTCAGAATTAAAAAACAGCCCATGAAAAAGAAAAGGAGCAGCCTGACTTCAAAGGGCTGTGGTTCTTTTCTTGTGGCCTCTCCTAACCTACACGCAGCTGAAAAACTTGTTTGACCCAATTCATTTCAGGCCTCCTTCCTCCCCTCCAACAGACAAAGACACACAAACAATAAGCTCATTCAGGTGCAGAAGAGGGAGGGAAACCCAGAGACCCAGGCGAGGCTCCTGCTGCACACACCCTGTTCCCACAGATAAGCACAAAGCTGGAGGAGTGACAGGTTATCTTGGGCAGATCCAGCTACATGCAAGGTCTCCTTGAAGTCAGTGGTGTGTGTCTGTCGAGAGATGATATCTTTTATTAGGCCGACTGGTAGAGTCAGAAAAACTGGACAAACTCTCAGGGGCCCAAAACCTTCTTCAGGCCAGGGAAATATCTGGGTCACCTGAAGCCAGGGGGTGCACGAGATGTTGTAGGGTAGGAGGTGGGTAAGTGTCTTTAGTGTCTGGTGGATTGGCTTGGCACAAAGGGAGACCTTATAATGACCTTCCAGTGCCTAACGGGACTCAGGGAGAGCTGCAGAGGGATTTGGGACAAAGGCCTGGAGGGTCAGGACAGAGGGGAGTGGCTTCCCACTGCAAGAGGTCAGGGTTGGATGGGATATTGGGAAGGAATTTTTGGCTGTGAGGGTGGTGAGGCACTGGCACAGAGGCTCAGAGCAGCTGTGGCTGCCTCTGGATCCCTGGAAGTGTTCCAGGCCAGGTTGGACAGGGCTTGGAGCCACCTGGGATAGTGGAAGATGTCCCTGCCCATGGCAGGGGGTCAGAATACACAAAGGATGTTTAAGGCCCTCTCAACACAACCCATTCTGTGATTCCGTGATGTTTAACTGATTTTTTTATTATTATTATTTTTGAGGGGAACCAATTTAGCTTCTGACTCACTACATGACGACTCATCTCTGACTGGCGTGTGGCCAAGGGTGGGACTGCAGCAGCAAACCCTCCCATCAGTTTAGACTGCCATGAAAAGGTCCTTCAAGGTCGGTACCAGACATGAACAGGGTGCCTGGCCTGGCAGCTCTGACCCTGGAGTTTCCAACACCTGATAACAAGCTCAAGAGAGTTATCTCTGCAGCAGAGGTACCAAACCACTCCCAAGCAGGGCTGACTGCAGTGGACAGCCTTTTCTTCCTGCAGGAACACAACCTCACACAGAGAAGATCTCTGGATGTTTTTCCCCTCTTTCTATTTTTAAATGTGCTCCAAGCTAAAATCTTCATTTTTCTCTTCAGTGATGCATGTGCCTGCATTTCCTCAAGCTGATATTCATTCCTTTCTCCTTTGTCTTATCCAGGAGAAATGTCTTAACATTTGCAAAAAGTAACTGTTGTTTTTTTGCGCTTTAGAAATGTGAATGTGTCACTATAGCAATTATCTCTAAAACCTAACTAAACAGGCCTAACGCTGCTTAATAGGAACTTTGTCGCCTCTGAGCACTTTTCTCTTCATTAATGAGTCACTGCAAAGCAAATTGCCACCAGTGTCACTGTCTCAGTCCTGCTTTACTGCAGCTGGATGAGGTATTGCCTCAGTGGAAGCAGAGCCCAGCCACGGATCTGCCCCGTGTGGGGCAGAAGCTCTGCAAGTTCCTTGTTAGATGTTGATGATAAGATGCAAGAAGACCCAATAAAACCAGCCACTGGGCAGCAGCAGCCTGGTGAGCATGGGGCCCAATTTCCAGGTGCCTGATTGGGTTTGGTGGCTGGAACACCAGCCAGGAACAGGCTGATAACATATGAAGGAGTCTGGGTTTGGAGACTATACTGCTGGGAAGAAGGGATAAAACCAGCATGGACACTGAACATCTGGAGCTTTGAGGTGCTTCCTCAAGGCTGTGAAATCTGCCCTGCCCCTGAATTCCAGCACTTGGTGACAGACTCCAAGGAGATGCTCTGTGCTGTTACACACAGCACGAGTGAAAACAGCAGATACAACTCCAGCCAGCGTGGTCCAGTAATCCCTAGTAAATAACCAAAAAGCTTCTTTGTAAACCTACTTCCTACAGCCTAGAAATGAGTTTATCTCAGTCATGCCGAATCACCTTATTCACCTTATTCTAAGCTAGACCTTATTCATGGAGGAGTCATCCATGCTTTTCCATAAGTAATCATGCCTGTGGGTAGAGCTCTTTGCAGGCATCAGTGAATTTCTGCAAGGAGACAGCCCCCCGAGTGATTTTAAGCTTGCACATCGAGGCCAGGTTGGATAGGTCTTGCAGCAGCGTGGTCTGGTGGAAGAGGTTGCTGCTCATTGCAGGAGGGTTGGACTATTTGACCTTTAAAGGATCTCTTCCTGCCCAAAACATTTGATAATTCCACGAGCTCTGAGAGGCAAAAGGATTGACCACGGAGTTCACAGTCACCAGCAGAGCTGTGGTTTCTTTGTCTATGCTCTACACCTATATTCCTTTCGTTAGTGATCACTGGTTAATAGGTGGAATACCTGGTGCTTCCTGTGGGCTTAGATCACGTGTGAGAAGAGCTACTCATCTGTGGTAGGGTGTCATTAAGCTTCTCCAATCATCTATCCTGGTTCTCTCATCTTCCTTATTTTCATAGAGGCATGGAATCCTGGAATGGTTTGGGTCGGAAGGGACCTTTACAGGTCACCTAGTCCAAACCCACCTGCCATGAGCAGGGACACCTTCCACTAGACCAGGTTTCTCAGAATATATCTGTCATTCCTGAGTGTTCCTGTTTACATGGTGATTGCACTAGAAGGGGCAGCAGAACTAGGTGAGAGGAGCTGTTCTCTCTTCTGATGGCATTTCCCTGGACAAGGGTTAGGAAGGTGATGCGCAGATTTATCTGTCCTGCCTAGGAGGTGGTGACAGTCCTGGTGTCTGTCACCTGAAGGTTTCCCTTGAGCCCTGATAATCTGAAGTGTTGTAACTATTATCGGGCACTTCCAGAATAGCCAGGGTGGGAAGACTTTCCCCTGCAAGCTCCCTGCTTGCTGCTCCCACCTCTCACTCTCCTGAAAGAGAAATAATCTCCTGCCAAGGTATTTCACTCTAGTGGCAAAAAGATTTGGGAAGTGCACAGGAGAGGCTAATCCTGGCATTCATCTCCACAAGGCTCCAAAACCTGATGTACAGCTCTGAGAGGTGTCTTTGAGTCAGTCCCAGCAGTGTGGTGCATTAGACTCCCTCAAAGCTGGCACACACATCCCTGGGCAGCCTCTGGGATGAGCAGTTTTATCATTTGTGCCTCTGTGAGCCTTTACCCAAGGTCCAGATGATGGCTCCTGGGTCCCCATGCCCATCCCAATCCCACGCCTGCTGCTCTGCTGTAGCCTTGCAATTCCTAAGTTATCTATCACAGCACATTTATTCTGACACCCCGTGAGTGCTCAGGTTAGTGCTGCTCTGCCAGGCTCAGCACAGGCTTCTAAATATATTAGTGAAGGGGAAAGATCTGGGATGGCTTCCAATTTTAACCAAGGTCACATTGGGGAGCGCTGGTGTGCAGTGTGAGGATATTATCCACAGCATCTTTCACCGAGCTGTATTCCAGCTGCGTGCAGCATTCCTGTGCTGCGACAGAAGGAAATGGGAAGGCATGGCAGGAGCGAGAAACCTGGGAGATAACTAAAATTTTGCTGCTGTTGCGTTGTGTCCTTCAGGATCTTTGCACCTCTGGTTGTTCTTCTGCCAAAAAGAAAAAAAAACCCAAATGCAGACGGCGTTGCTTACCTGCCTCGAACGTAATGTAGACTCAGGCGTAATGTTTTTCAAAGAGCTCAGAGCTTTGGGCTCTTTGGATTCATCCTAGCAGACAATTTTCCCATTAGGAGACAGCCAAATGCTCCAGGGAAACTTACATCGCTGGAAACGGCACCTGCATTCCAGATTTACCCAAGTCTCTTGATGATGCATCCTAAGAGGAGCTCTCTTCCTAGCCACAAGAAAGGGCTGGGAAAGTTTAGGCAAGGCCAAGGACTGGAGGTGAGACACATCACAGAGGAAGGTTTGAAATCCCCCCCTCTGGCAGCAGTGACTCCGCGACTCTCTCCATGGGAAACGGACGAGATCTGGACTTTTAATTGCAGCCCTGGACTGGAGGAGGAGACCCAGGAGGAGCAGAAAGAGTGAGGAATAAAGGAGAGGTGCATAATTTGAGAGAGCAAGGAATGAGGCTGGAGGCTCTGGCTGAGGACACTGCTCAGCAAAGGCCAGTTTAGGAGCCTGGCAAGAACAGCAGGAGGAGGTTTTCTTGTTGGCCCTCAGGAGCCCCTTAAGATTGGGGCAGCTTCCCCATTCCTTCAGCCAGGCAGTGAAGAGCCCTGTGCTCTCCTGAGAGTGAAGGGCAAAGTCTGGGGCAGAAAAAGGGACAGCTTGCCATTAATTACCTGTCCATCTTGTCCGGGCTCACTGAACAAGAGCTGTGCTGGGGTCTCGCTTAACCCTGATAAATGTGGGGTTGTGAGGGATGGCGGCAACATCCTGGTGATGTGTTTTCCTAAGATCATTCATCCACGGTGAGGCAGAGAATGGGGCAGGGGTTAAATTTATTTTCTTAAGGAAACTCCATCTTCTGCCTAACTCCCCCTCTGAAGTTATTAGATACATTTCAAGATGGTGAATGGCTAGGAATCCCAAAGGTACCCTTATGCCTTAGATGCAAATAAAACACCAGGTAGAAAAGAAGGATCATTTCTGTGTCTCAGCAAGGGTTCCTGAAATGTGGATGAGGCAGAGCAGCGTGATGGAGTCCCTTGGCCGCAGGACGAGCATCGGGCAGGCTGTGCAGGATCCAGCTGTGCCACGCTGATCTGGTTCTCTGAGGCCACACTCAGTTGCTAATGTGGTTTGTCAGGAGGGAGGGCGATGTTTTATCTACTTTCCTCTATTTTTAGCTGCCTTGGGTCAGCAAAATGGCTCAGACAGCAGCAGCTCTGGGGGACCTGCATCTCCAGATCCAACTGTCCGGCTCTGAGCCGTGCCCTACGCAGTTAGCAGCCCGAAATCAGTAATTCCTCCTTTCTTCCCAGCTCATCCTGCTCCCACTGACCTGTCTCCACCTCCTCCTGATGGCCCCAGCTCGTGGCTGTGCTACACTGCCCCATCCTGGCAGTGTGGAGACCTCCAGACCTGGTGCTCAAGGTCTGCTTGTGGCACAAAAAATGTTCCAAGGTTTTGCACGTGAGCCGAGTGCCTGAGGGATGGAAGGGGCACACCCCTGATGGGTTGTCTGCATCCTGCTCCTGCCCCCTGAGTTGCGAGACCCAGGCAGAGGAGCTCACCTGCTCTGTGAAACCCACAGGCTTCCCTCCATCACGTGGGGAGTTGAATTGTCATTAATGTGCCACGTCAAGTGGTGCTGGGAGGGGTTGCAGCAACTTTCTGTGGATTTGTCCCCGAGTTAGATTGTACCTGAAATGATTCAAGGCCTTTGGAGCAGCAGATGTTCAGGATCAGTGACAAAACCTTGCTCCAGTACTGCTCTGGGTTTCCAGTGCTGGCTGTAGGGCAAGGGCAGTGGATGTTGGTCTGCAGTTATCATTCCATTCCGGAACAGAGGTTGAAAAATCAATGTCACACAGTGCAGTCGGAGCAGGGTTGCATGGACTCTCTGAACTGAAGCATAGTTTTGGTCTAGAAACCATCTAACAGTGTCTTGCAAAACTTCCAGGATTTCGTGAGCTGGACTGGAACAGAAATGCCACAGGCTGTGCTGCCAACCCTGAGCATTCAAATACCATGAGTCAGTCCCCCCTCCTCCCTGACTCTTCCAAGTCTCTTTTCCTTTAAGGGTTGTTTTTTTTTTTTTTNTTTTTTTTAATAACAGTGAGGTTAAACTTGGTTCCTATTTTCCAGGTTTCTCTGCTCCTCTTCTCCCCCGCCTTTTGGGGAGGCTGGAAACTTAACTGTTTTTGGGAGTGAGGAGGTTGTTTCTATAATGAAGAGGAAATGCAATGCTCTAAGGCCCTGGAGCAGGGCCCTGAGTAACGTTGTTATGTGGCTTTATGATAAATTTGGGAGATTTGGCAGCGCTTCAGTCTGGCTCCTTGTTTAATTGCCTGCAGATCCTGCCTTGTCATTAACACAAGAGGTCAAGGTGCTGGCAGGAGTTCTGTGATTTGTGGAGGCATACTTAGCTTATAAAAACACCTCTGTCTTTGCCTCCCAGCGAGCCTTCCTTGTTCATCCAGCTGTTACTGTTGTTCTCCCCCTCTCCTGAGCTCCTTCAGCAGACTCTCCCTTGCCTTTGTGAGGTGCCTTATGCAATGCCTGTGCTCAGGCACACTTTTTGGCCAGCCACACGCCCGCTGCAGCAGCATCTGGCCGTCCAAAACGCTCATTAAACGTGGTGTATTTTAATAATTGCGGTCCAGGAAATGTCTTCTTCCTGCAAGGGAGTGAAGCAGAGAGGATGGCAAGAGAGCAGAGCCCAAGGAGCGTCCAGCAAGGTCTTTGAATGGAGAAGGAGCATCTACCAGGATGCTGCACACAAGCCTACTGGATGATAGAGATATTTAGGTTGGGAAAGACCTTTAAAAGCATCAGGTTCAACTATTTTCCACTGCCAAGACCACCACTGAACCATATCCCTGAGCGCCACTTCCTCACATCTGGTCTTTCTCAGCTCTCCCTGAAGATCAGGGTTTGAGGAGGCTGAGAATTCCCTCAAAACCAGGAGGTGCTCGTCATGGATTGCCCTAAGCCCTGTGTGACTCCTTTTGTCCACAAACACTTACTGCCTTCTGACAACACAACAAGATGTTACTCCAAAGGGACAGGACTTGGCTAGCAGCAACCAGCATTATTCTTTTTTTATTGCTGGATTATTGAAGGGCTGACTTGCATGGGCTTTTAGGGTGTCCTAGCACTTAAAGGGAGCTGATAAAAAAAATATAGAGAGAGATTTTTTTTACATGGAAACGTAGTGATAGGCAAGTGAGAAAGGTTTTAAACTGAAGGATATGATATTTAGATTAGCTATTAGGAGGAAATTCCTGCCTGTGAGGCTGATGTGGCCCTGGCCACACAGGTTTTCCAGAGAAGCTGTGGCTACCCCTGGATCCCTGAAAGTGTCCAAGGGCAGGCTGGATGGGGATTGGAGCAGCCTGGAACAGTGGAAGGTGTCCCTGCCCATGTCATGGGCTGGAGTGGGATGAGCTTTAAGGTCCCTTCCAAGCCCAGCCATTCAGTGATCCTGTAAAACTCCATGTCCTGCTCAGCACTGAAAGCAGCCTGTCACTCTGACATTTCCAGCGATCCTGGCTGTCACAGCTTGCCAGGTCTGAAGGGGATGCAGAGCCCAGGATGCCAGACCACATTCCTGAAAGGACAAGCCTGTCGGGCTGCAGCAGCAGGAGAGCATGGGATGAGGAGTTTGGCGCTGGGCAGGGGGATGGATGGATGGATGGATG
>VZDJ01000351.1:1170121-1191283 GCA_008694505.1 Cyanoderma ruficeps
AGGATTTGGGGTCCTCTCAGGGTTTTGGGGTGCAGTCAGGGTTTTGGGGTTCTCTCAGGGCTTTGGGGTTCTCATGGTTTTGGGGTTTTCTCAGGGTTTTGGGGTCCTCTCAGGTTTTGGGGTACAGTCAGGATTTTGGGGTGCATTCAGGGTTTTGGGGTTCTCTCAGGGTTTTGGGGTGCCGTCAGTGTTTTGGGGTGCCGTTAGGGTTTTTGGGTGCCGTCAGGGTTTTGGGGTTCTCTCTGGGTTTTGCGGTGCCGTCAGGGTTTTTGGGTGCCGTTAGGGTTTTGGGGTGCCGTCAGGGGTTGCGGGATCGGCGGAGGCGCTGCCTGCAGGCTCCGGCAGCGGCCACCAGAGGGAGCAAGAGCGACACCGCCCTGCGGCACCGGGAGGGGAAGGACCGGGATGGGGAAACGGGGACGGGAATGTTGGGATGGGAATACGGGGATGGGAATGTTGGGATGGGAATACTGGGATGGGAATACTGAGATGGGAATACTGGGATGGGAATACTGGGATGGGAATGTTGGGATGGGAATACTGGGATGGGAATGTTGGGATGGGAATACTTGGATGGGAATACTGGGATGGGGCTACAGGACACTGGGATGGGAGAACAGGGATGGGGATACAGGGATGGGAATATTGGGATGGAGAGGCAGGGACAGGGATACTGGGATGGGAGTATCGGGATGGGGGAGCGGGAATGGGAATATTGGGGTGGGGATACAGGACAGGGATACTGGGATGGGATTACCAGGATGGGAATATTGGGCTGGGAATCCGGGGACAGGGATACTGGAATGGGAGTACCAGGATGGGTATACAGGGATGGGAATATTGGGATGGAGACACAGGACAGAGATAGTGGGATGGAAGTACTGGGATGGGGATACAGGGATGGGAATATTGAGATGGGGGAACAGGACAAGGATACTGGATGGGAGTGCTGGGATGGGGGAATGGGGATGGGAATATTGGGATGAGAAAATGGGATGGGGGTATTGGAATGGGGATACTGGGATGGAGGAACTGGGAAGGGGATACAAGGATGGGGGAACTGGGATAAGGGTACAGGGATGGCAGAAATGGGATAGGGGAACCTGGGACAGGGGAATCGAGATGGGGGAATTAATGTGGGGAAACTGGGATTAGGAACTGCACTGGGAGTACTGGGATGATGGTATTGGAATGAGGATGCTGGGATAGAGGTACTGGGATAAGGGAAATTGGAGGAGGGAGCTGGGATTGGAGTACTGGGATAGGGACACTGGAATGGTGGCATTGTGTTGGGGGGACCAGTGTGAGGTGGATACCAGGATGAAGCAGAACCAGGATGGAGGAAGGTACTGGGATGCAAACACACCAGCTGCAGGAACACTGGGATGTGGTCTGGGATGAGTGCACTGAGATGGGAGTTCTGGGATGAAGCACCAGGATGAAGGAGCACCAAGATCAGGCAAGGTATCCTGGAATGCACTGGGCTGCAGGAACATTGGGATGGGGGTGGGGATTACAGAGCACCTGGATGTGGAGCACCAGGATGGGGAGGCTCCTGGGCTGCAGGAAAACGTGGATGGGGGAGCACAAAGCTGGAAAAGCACCAGGCACAATCCCACTTGCAGCCCATCTGCTGGAAAGGCTGCAGCTGGAATTGCTGGTGCAGGGCGCAGGGCTGGGCTGTGGTGTCAGGGACCCAGTGAGGACCTTGTGGTGCCCAGCTCCCTCTGCAAGGTACCAAAGGCTCTGCTCAGAGGGAAGCAAATACCAATTTTACCAGTTTTTTAATTTAACAGCTTTTCCTTGTCCCTCTCACCCTGTCTCTCCACTCATGGGGGAGGCAGTTCTCCTCCTCTGCCCACCCACGCACGGAGCACTTCCCACAGCTGGACTGGGTTTGCCCAGGAGAACCTGGAGGAGGAAGGCTGTCCTGGATTTGTAGGGGGTATGCTGAGAGTAAAGTCTGATTTTTAGGGGCAGTCATCTGCTTTGGCCCCTCCCAGGGATTACAGCACCACAGGCCCTTGGGGAGTAAGTTGTTTGCTTCCAGCTCTGTTGTTTAATAGGTAATAGGCAAAATCCTCCCTTGGAGCTAAAGCAGGAACTCACGGAATGGTTTGAGTTGGAAAGGAGCTTCAAAGATCACCAGTTCAACTCCCTGCCATGGGCAGGGACACCTTTCTTTATCCCAGGGTGCTCCAAGCCCTGTCTAACGTGGCCGTGGACATTTCCAGGGATCCAGGGGCAGCCACAGCTGCTCTGGGCACCCTGTGCCAGGGCCTGCCCACCCTCACACACAGCAATTCCTTCCCCAGATCCCAGCTGGCCCTGCCCTCTGGCCCTGGGAAGCCATTCCCTGTGTCCTGTCCCTGCAGGCCTTGTCCCCAGTCCCTGTGCAGCTCTCCTGGAGCCCCTTGAGGCCCTGGCAGGGGCTGGGAGCTCTCCCTGGAGCCTTCTCTTGTGCAGGTGAAGAGCCCCAGGTGTCCCAGGCTGGCTCCAGAGCAGAGGGGCTCCAGCCTCGAGACTGGGTGGTTTCATTTGAGCCTGAGATCTGCCTGTTCTGAATTCCTGAAGGACATACTCGTTCGAGATCATTCAAAGACCATCGAGTTCAATGCTGTAGTTAATGGCAACCACTTCTGATGGTGTCGGTTTGCTTGCAGGTTTTTATTCTCTTCCGTCAAGAATGTGCGTCAAATGTGATCTCACAGATACGCCAGTTTTGCATTTAATGGCATTTTTAATCCCATCCTCTGGTGGACAGAGTCATGGAGAAGCAGGGTTTTTCCCTTGAAATAAAATAGGCTTTTTTGCCACTCTATTCCCTACTCAGTTTTAAGCACCTGAACACTGAACCTCGTTTACTTCCATCTTTCCCCTTCCTGTTTTTCTATCCACCTCACTCACAGGCAGGCTAAACCTCAAACCTCGACGTGACTGTAAAGCATTTGGAACCAACAGTGCCAACAGCGTTTTTGTTAGCACAGCCAGGGGATCCAGGCTTTTGGGATGTGAAAGGATTCAGCTGACTAGGAGCATCTCAAATCCTAAAGCCTGATGAGGTCAAAGGGGCAGGGAGCTCCGTGGCAGGCAAAAAAAAAACAGAGGAGGTTCACAGGCACCCCAGCACCTCCCAGGTCTCTGCCAAGGCAGGAGTTTGCTCCTCTCCACCAACCCTTGTGCTTCATGTTGAGGTTGGGCATCTCCCAGGGAGGGTTCCTGCCCCACCAGAGGCTGTGTGGTGCAGGCTGGAGTTGGGATGTACAGCAGAGACCTCTTCCCTCCCTCCTTTCAGGAAGGCCACATGGAAGAGGTGGGGGGGAAAACCAGGGGGGCTGCAATAGGTGAGGCTGGAGAGGGAAAACGGGCCTGAGTCTGGATTGAGTGTGACTTCCAAATGTTTCCTTGGTCTGTGCCATGCCCAAACTTTGGGCTCGTACAAACTGAGGTGTTTTAGAGATCTCTCTAAGGTGTCCTCCTCCTCCAGTGGAGGTGCTGGAGGTCCTGTGTCATCCACGTGCCCAGGCAGAGGCCTTAGGGTGTTCCAGAGGGAGCAAAACATCAGCGTTTGGGCAACTGAGCAGAGCCCAAACATCATTTTTGTGATGTTGGTGCCATTTCGGGTACAAACCAGCACCCCCAGGACTCACACTGGAATGGCAAATGCCATTCTGCAGCACAGGAATGTTTGGGTTTGTGCTTAAGCAAAGAGCAAGTCAATAAAGGGACATTCCACCAGGACTTAACTCTGACTAGGAGGAAAAGGTTTATACACAAGGCAAACCAAAAAACTCCTTTCTTTGGATTTGTTTTTTTTTAAATTGTTTGTTGCTTTTCTTTTTTTAACAAAGTGAGATTTCTTCCTCCACTCTCCCAAATCCAATAGGCAAAAATATCCTGAAAATATTCTGCATGTAACTGCTGCCAGACAGAAGATGGGATGGGAATAATTAGCAACAACATCTGTAGTGGAAAAGTGCTCCAGGCGGGAATATGGTACTGGAATATGGCAGGAATGTGGTTACTGCATGGCAGGGGATGCTGAGGGTTATGGTCTCTAAGAATCAGAGAACCCCAGAATAGTTTGGGTTGGATGGGACCCTAAAATTCCCCTTGTTCTACCCCCTGCCAAGGACAGGGACACCTTCCACTGGAACAGGTTGTTCCAGGCCCCATCCAACGTGGCCTTGCAGAGACACAGTCCAATGGTCTAAGAAAAATTAATAAATTGCGTGTTTCAGCAGCACTGGTGGAGAAACGCGGCTCCAGGTCAGTTTCCTGAACCCCCAGGTGGGAACACCAGGAATTGTGTTTCTGCTGGGTGTCCCAGGTCGGGCATTGAGCAGGAATAACCCCTGTGAGCAAACACATCCAAAGCTGGAACAGGCTGAGTTCTGCAGGTGAGGGGAGCAAGACCTGCTCCTCTGAGGGCTTATTCAGGGCCTGACTCAGGTGTCTCTGAGGCTTGGCTGCTGCCAGCAAAGGCTCAGATGTGGGAAAAGGGCTGGAAGAGGAGGCTGCTGGTGTGTCGGGTCACTATCCTCACCGAGGTCACAAGAATTCCCGTAGTTTATTCTCTGTGTGACAAACTGTGGCACAAATCCCATGGAAAGCCAAGAAAATACCAGCTGCTGCAGCTGGTGGCTCAGAGGCAGAAATGCAGCTCCGTTTGGCTATGCTTTATGTAAACTTTGCTGCCACGTTTCACCTGCCGTGAGCTGCAGCAGGAGCCCAGGGTGGTTTTGAAGGGTGATCCCAGCTTTGTTCAGAGCTGGAGCTCCCCTTGGATAGGGCAGGAGAGGCAGCCAGTTCCCTCCTCTTGTCTCCAACAGGTAGGGGTGTTAGGAGGAGGGAAGGGGATGAGGAAGGATGGGGCTGTGGGTCTCAGGGACGTGGTCTTGGCACGGAGTTCATGAAGTGGAAGCAGGGAGGAGCTCCTCAGTCTGGTGCTGGGTGGAGGTGCTCTTCTCCCAGTGACACAAAGGGCTTCTGCTGCTCTGAGGATTTTTAAATTCTCATTATTGTGGGGAGTGACACCCGAGAATCAGAGAGTCTCAGAATGGTTTGGGCTGGAAGGGACCTTAAAGCTCATCCAGTGCCACCCCCTGCCATGGCCAGGGACACCTTCCACTATCCCAGGGTGTTCCAAGCCCCATCCAACCTGGCCTTGGACATTCCAGGGATCCAGGGGCAGCCACAGCTGCTCTGGGAAACTTGTGCCAGGGCCTCCCCACCCTCACACACAGCAATTCCTCCCTGTATATTTTCTCATGTATTATGTGGATCCTTCCTCTATTCCTTCCTAGTATATTCCCATATATTTTGTGGATGTGCTGTACCAGCACCTCTGCCACGCCCTTTGACCCCACAGGAACCAGGCAGCAAAAGGCAAAGACACAGAAAAACTAAAATTTAATGCTGAAAATGGTGAACAGAAACCTCCTCGTATATTTTGGAAGTATCTGAGCTGCTTGTGGCCATTCTGTGTGTTTTGGGCCTGCTAGCACTGTGAGGGGTCACAGAATTCCAGTCTGCAGAGACCCCAAGGATCACACGGTCCAAACTCTCTTGGCAAAAGAAACATTCATTCGTACAAACCCAAATCTGTTAAAACCCAAAACCCTTGTCTGTCCAGAGGGGAATCCCTGGAAGTGTCCAAGGCCAGGTTGGACAGGGCTTAGAGCAACCTGGTCTAGTGAAAGGTGTCCTACCCGTGGCAAGGGGTTGGACTGGAGGACCCTCAAGGTCCTTTCTGAACCCTGAACATTCTGGGATTCTGTGTCTTTTTTTTAATAATTTTTTTTTATTATTATTTTTCATGTCTGTTTTCTCCCCAGTCCCTTCAATGGGACAGTGCCCTGGCAGGGTGGTCACAGCCAGGGGTGCCACAAGGTTTGTCTCTTCCCTTTCTGAGCACACCCAGATAATTTATCCAGGATTTCCGAAGGTGATGTCTGCAGGTGGATCATTCCCAAGGGGAGCAGGAACAGGCTTGCTGAGCCAAGGCCAAGCAGGGATGGTGTCCTCTGATGTCTTCTCTCCCACAGCCCACAGAGCCCCGCCCTGTAATCCCCAAACAATGCCCACAGATTCACTAAAGCCCCAGCACACTGTTTGAGAAGCCTCTATTAAATGCACCCAAAAAAAAAAAAAAAAGGGGGGAGAAACAACTTGATTAAAGACTCCAGATGATGAGGAATCCACCACAGCCCCAGGTCCCACACCCTTAATTTCCTTTGCTCTTAAATGCTTGCAAATAAAATTTGTCCATCTTTCATGTCCTGCCACGCATACCTGTATTTCTTGATAATTTCTCGCCCAATTAAAATTGCTGTGTCCTGGAGAGAACAAACAGAAGAAGATTTATTCAGGGCTTTGCTTTTGTCACACAGTTGATTCCTTTCTGAAATCAAATCCCTCTTAGGAAAACACACCTTACTGGGGAGAGGGGACCAGAGCCTTTTTTTTTTTGTTCTTTGAAACTGCAGAGAACAATTTCCCATCACCACACCTTGAAAATATCGTGGATTTTCTCAGCTCCAGGACCTGGATGGATGATGGAACGAAGAGCAACTACTCTTGCCCTAACTCTCTGCACTTCAGCCCCTGTGAACGAAGCCCAGCTGGGGAATATGGGATTATGGTACAGAAATTAAACATTATCTGCTGGAAACTGTATTATCTCAAGCCCAAAAGCAGGCCTTTCATGAAAAGCAGCTTCTCTCTGCGGAGTGCACTTAATTGTGCCGCTAGTACTTTTTAATTAGTATAATTTGGAAATTGAGTTAAATTAGACATTTTATTTCAGCGGCAGAAGAAGGGGCACTGGAATATCTGCTGACTGAAGGGCTGTGCCTGTTCACTCTTGGTCTAGCTCCAAAGACCTGCTAATAATTATTCATAGGAGCCAAGCTAAGCTTGAGATTAACTCAGCATCTTCCCAGGTTTTACTGTCACTTCTGAAACAAAGGAAATTTCCTTACTCAACGCAGGGAGGAAACCATCTCCCTGTGTCTTATCCCTGGGGGAAAACAGGGGGTTTGCCCCAAGTCCTGCTACACAGGAAAGCCAAGGTGGTGTGGAGTCATCCCTTCCTGGGAGTCCCCAGCTAGGGTACAGCACAGTCATTCCATAGTGACATATTAGAAAAGCAAGATTGTTTCTGCAGGGAAAGCTCTGAAAAAAAGAAAGCTTGCCTCTTTTTTTTCTTTTTTTTTTTTCTTTTTTTTTTTTTTTTTAACAAAGGGAAATAAATATGAGAAGATAAGTAAAAGTANTATAGCAATTGAAGGATTCTTCAGGGAAAATAATGGAAAATCTGAGAGCCATTAGGAAACCTGGCTGCAGTGCCGAGGACAAACATTTTAGTGGGGCCTGTTGCAACAGGATGAGGGGTAAAGGTTTTAAACTAAAAGAGGATGGATTTAGTTTAGATATGAAGATGTTTTTTCCAATGAGGGTGGTGAGGCCATGGCACAGGCTGCCCAGAGATGTCCCATCTCTAGAAACCTTCAAGCCTTCCCCAGCCCCAGAGCCCTGAGCTTACAGGGGTGAAAAGTGTCAGTCAGAGCGAGGTGAAAAGATTCTTGTTATTTCCGGCACTTCTGGTGTCACATGCTGAGTATTTTTGGGGGGCAAACAAACAGAAGTTTTGCCCTCAAGCAGTGTCTGTGCTGGAGGGGATAACTTGTGTTGGGCAGGTCAGCTGGTGCCTTCACGTTGCTGGTTATTTGGGCAGCTGCAAATTTCCATCTGACGTGTGCCTGCTACCCTGTGTGCAGATACGAGGGTATCAGCATGTCTCTATTTTGTCCCAGCATGGTTAATATAAACCTGCCCTGCCCCGATTCCCAGAGGCCAGAGCATGATAAAATACCTGCCATGTGCCTGACGTGCCTGTGGTTTGATATTGTTATCTGTTTTTTTTTTCTCCTATCAAAAGCAAGAGCGTGTCAAACACCTTTTTTTTTTTTATTTTTCCTTCCTAACAGCTTTTGCAGCAAACAGGGAATGAAACATTTCCCTTTCCTCCCCAGTCACCTTACTAGGAAGGCAGTGGGGTCACAGCTGGGGTGCCAGCCCCCAGCAGCTGCTGAGGAGAGGAGGGCAGGACTCCAGCAGGGTGTATTTTTACCAAAACTATGTGATAAGAAGTAAAGCCCGTGTGAAGATAACCTCAGTTATTTTACTGGCAGACAAAGGATAAGTCCTGGGCTCTTGTCATGGCTCAGCCTGAGCTGCTGGCGTGTGGAAACCACAAGTTTATGTGGTTTAAGGACTATCATTTCACAGTGTGGAGATGCCCAGTGGGGAAAAAGAGGATGAGACTCGGGTGCTCTGGGGCATCACATCTCACTGGTGAAAGGAGGAGCGTGAGTCCTCCTCCTTGGATGAGCAGAGTCTGAGCAACCCTGATGGCTTCTCCATCACACATAATACATAAACTACGGTTGGCTGACAAAAATGTACATTTTCCAAGCTTCCCCATAGCTGGTAGGTGCTGGAGTGCTGTTTGCTGCCAATCCTCCTTCCTTTTTTTTTTTGGTGGCTGTGCTGGTAGGGGGAGAGGGGATGTGGCCAGAAAGGATCTCCATACCAGCAGGTGAGTCAGGGCCAAGGAAGGCATCATTAGAAGGTTCACGAGAGATAACAGAGGGTGCAGGCAGGTGGGTACAGAGGATGTGGGCTCCCAGGAGCAGGAGAAGCTGGAACCTGGGCTGCTGCCATCAGCAGGTGTGTGAGGAAGGCCTCCTTGATCCAGAACCACCAGGTTCTGGATTAACACAAGACCAGGCAAGGGAGCTGCCTCAACCCTGAAGGAGATGAGGCACAAGGCTGTGGTGTTACAGTCTGAGACACTTCTCGCCTTCCCAAAGAAGATTTCTCTCCTAGGACATGTCCTAAGGACCACAAGCAGATGTTCAAAGAGTCCTTGCTGACTCGGGGCTGCTGTTATCCCTACAAACATGATGTTGGTTTACACCTGGTGAAAGCTGACTCACAAGGTGCCTTACCAGCAGGAAAGCTGAAGCTGAGAGCAGAAGGCTTTCATCTGCCACCACCAGTAGCCCAGGTTGTCCAAGACCTTTGAGTCATCCTACCTTCTCCCCTCTCCAGCCAGGGGTTGGGCTCCCAGCCCCATGGCAGTGCCAGCCCTGGCTCTGGCAGAGCCAGCCCAGATGGTGCAGCCATCCCAGCTCTCTGTGGTGCCCAGCCTGCTCTCCTCAGCCTTGTTCGTGATGAAAAATACACCCAGGACCAGAGTGCTTGCCCAAAGCTTGGCTTTCCTGCTACTGCATCATTCCAGGCAGACTTTTGAGACCACAGTTTGCTTAAAAATCAACAGTGTCAATAAAACTGCCAGTATACAACATGATGATACACCGAGCAATGAGATGGCCAAGACAGAGATTCACAGAATCGTGGAGTGGTTTGGCTGGAAGTGAGCTGTAAAGCTCATCCAGTCCCACCCCCTGCCATGGGCAGGGACACCTTCCACTATGCCAGGTTGCCCCAAGCCCCATCCAACCCGCCTGGAACACTTCCAGGGATGGGGCAGCCACAGCTGCTCTAGTAAACGTATGCCAGGGCCTCCCCACCCTCATTGTAAAAAGCTTCTTCTTTACATATAATCTAAATCCACACATTCTTAGTTTAAAACCTTCACCCCTTGTCCTGTCGCTACACACCTTACTAAGGAGTCTGCCCTTGCCTTTTTTTCTAAGCCCCCTTTATTGAAAGATTGCAATAATTTCTCCCTGGAAAACCACATTAGAAAAATGTTTTGGTGTTGTCCTCCATCCAGTGTTCTGGATTTTACACATCCCTCACCCAGTGAAATTCCCCTCCTTCTTCTCCCACCCCAACTATTAGCAATTCCTTCCCACTGCACCCCTCTAAGCAGCATCACAATCCTTTGATGCAATTAATATCCACAGTAAGGGATTATGTAAAAAAAAAAAAAAATCCCGTTTGCAGCCAGAGGAAGAGAGAAATTTCTGGGTTACTGTAATATTTTGTGGCCAGCCATGCCTCTGCAAAACGTCCTTGTCAATGTTTAATTCGGGCTCCAGCAAAACTGGAGTTATTAATGTCCCTGTCAGAGATGTTTTCTGTCACCCTGCAGAGGTATGTGACAGGATCCATCTTGCCTGGTGTGGAAGGACATCCTTCATCACCATCCCAGGTCCCTGCACTGCCTCTGCCAGCCCTCAGCTCAACAGCTTGACCTTTGCAAATCCTCGAGGCCAGAATCATGGTGATCCTTTAAATTGGTAATTTGTTCTTACCTGGATAATCACGCTTCGTATTTCTAAGGCCTCTTTAGTCCGAAGATGTAGCTGTGAATTAAATCAGCGGAGGAAAGTAATTAATTATGTCCAGGTAGTCTCATTATTCAACTGAATTATGTGAAATATGGGAAATTAAGGCTATTATTTTAAGCTACGTGGGAGGTCAAGGAGAAAAATCCAGCTGTTCTGAGTTGCATCTTCTCACCTGAGCTGTGGAAAGCAGCATCAGAGCAGGATTTCAGCGCTCACAAACCCCGGTCTCCAGGAGCCCAGGCCATTCCCATTTCAGACCTCCTCCAAATACCAGTGAATTTAGCCTTGACTTGCAAACAGCCTTGGCACCCGTGGCCGTGCTGGATAAAAAATGCCCTTCTAAAAATAACTGGGAAGTGGGGGAAGGAGCCTGTCCCCACACTCAGCATTTCAACACCAGCTTCCCCTCCCACCACAGCCGAGCGTTGCTTCACCCGTGGGTACCCTGCTCTGAAATATGACTTACACATTTATATATATATGTGTGTATATATATATATNTGTCTGGCCACATTCACACCCCTCCACCTCTGCTTCTCTCTAGGTTTTCAGCAAGGCTCTCTCCCTCCATGGGGTTTGGATGGAGCAGGGACTTCTGGAACTCCACATCCAACGCTCCTTGGAACCCCAGGCACAGACGGGCATCTCCCTTGGGAAAGGGGACAGATGCTTGGGAAGGAGGGCAAAGCCACTCACTCAGTCTCTGTCAGGATGGGAATAAAGACCTTGTCTGTCTCCAGTCCTTTGCTCCTACAGTGGGTCTATTATTTGTGTTTTTAAAGGACGTCTATTTGCTTTCAAATTCAACTGCAGCCTGACCAAAATAAGGATCAGTCTAATTCTGGCAGGAAGATTGTTGACCAAATATTTTAAGTGTTTATTTTCCTGCAGAAGTCTCTGAGGGAGCATCTGAGCACTTAATGGGCACAGCCACTTCTTAGAAACCCACTGAGGTCATCACTGTGCCTCCATCCTGGCAGATACCTCCATCATCCCACCTACGCTGCAAGGACTTGGGGAAGAAAAACGGGATTCTCACCTTTAGTTTAATTTTTCAGTACCTGCCTGTATATAAGATTGAGAGAATCCCATGGAGGGGGACGTACGATTTGAGCAGAAAACTGTACATTGAATTTTGCCTTCAGCTACTCTCTCTGAGGCCAAGGTTTGCCCCGAGCTAGAGAGGGAGCACCAAGCCACCAGCACACCCCAGCTAAGAGCAAGGCACTTTGTAAATATTCTGTATTTCCCCTTCGAATCAGCAGATTCCCACCATTGCCAAGGCATTTTAAAGGCTATTGCTAGGGCAAGACTGGAGTTTGGCACAGCATTTTTTTTGAGCTGCAGCTCATGCTCTCAAATATCTCCGTGTCCCCGGCTGCTCTTTCCGCCTCTTGCTATTTTCCTGGGACAAAAGTCTTGAGGCTGGAGCGCTTCCCACTGGCAGAGACCCAACGGTTTCCACTGAATTAGGTAGGAGAGAGCTTAGGAAGAGCTCCTAAGATCTTCCCAGAGATGCTCAGTGTAGCCCCGGGAGAATGCTGAGGTCAGAGATGTATCCCAGCACCTCGTGAAGTCCACGCTCGGCAGCATAAGGAGCCAGACAGCCTGCCTGAATTCCCTCTGCTAAGGCAATGCAGGGACTCCCCTGACACCTCACTACCTCCCTAAATACATGCTTTTAATAAAGAGCCAATTTAATTTCCCAAACACTGAGTCATCTCGTGTTATTACCTGGCATATGGTACCCAGAACAGCAGCCACAGCATCTTTTCCTTGAAAGAAGGATGTTTCTGTTCCCTCCTCCATCCCCAGCTTTTACAACTCCTCTCCTTTTTTTTTCCTTTTAAGCAGAAATCCTCTCCTTCCCCAACTTCCCTCCTTTCTGAGCTGTGATGGGATTAAGCCAGAAGCAGGGATGAAAGGAGGAGGTCGGGATGTGCAGCTCAGAGGTGCTGAGTGGAACAGGGGTCGCTCTCACACAGGGACGGGATCTGGCAGCTCCACTTTGCTCTTTGGACCTGGAGCTGTGCCAGCTCCTGGAGAAAAGTCCCCGGAAGGCTGTCCTTTCTTCCTGCTGGGACACGTGGATCATGAATGCCGTGAGCAGCGTGGCCAGGGAGCTTCAAACCCACGTGAGGGTGGGAGCGCTGTGGTGGGACAGACACGGCACCTTCCCTGGAGTCTGGCACCCTCCCATCTGTGGCTTTACCTTCAGTCACCCTGCTGTCACCCCACTGTCACCCTGCTGTCACCCTGCTGTCACCCCATTCATGTCCCCCCCCACACCCCCTAGAAAAACGAGCTCGGCTCCCTCTCACCCTCCCACCCAGACACAGGACGGGACATTTCCCAAAAAATCTCAGGCTGGAAGTCACGTGCCGTGATTCCAGCATCCACCTGAGTTCCTGACCTGGAGTCCCCAGTCCTGCCACCTTGCAGCTTCCAGCAAGGATTCGGGCCAGTGCTTGGTGGCATTTTGTGACATTTTGTGACGTCTCGAAGCCAAGGATGCCTTGAACATGTTGGGACAGGAGTGGGGTGCACAGAAAGGTCCCAGGATGTGGGGCCAGGACCTGCTGTTCCCACCCAGGAGCTGGATTTACACATCCTGGCGTGTTCACGTGTTAATATTATGGGCTGGTGTTCTCCACAGAGAACGAGTAGCTCTAAATAACCATCCGAGATGAATTGTTTTCAGGTTAAAGCTGACGCTGGAAATTCCAAAAAATTGCCGTTAACACAAGAATGGGTCCCACCTTTTTTCTCCCCCCAACCTGCTCCCATCCAGCAGGAGCATCCCCGTGAAATCCTAGGCCTGGGGGCTCTAGGTTTAGGGTCTTGGGGCTGGAGGGGATGTGGGGAGGCTGTGTGAGGAGCTGAGCTGTGGAAAAGGGATGTGGGCAGAGCCGTTTTGTGCCCTGGTGAGCTCTGCAGCTCAGCCGTCACTGGAGAGATGCTATTGGCACTCAGATTAATAATTAAACCATAGTATGATCATAGATAAAAATATGAAAATCTAGGCAGTCCTCCTTTGCTTAAAATACAACAAAATAAGAAGAATATGGAGCTAAATTAACAATGTGCTCTCCCAATTACAGCCACCCTCCGGTGAATATCAGGTTGTCATGACAACCTGCCCAGCAAATGATAAGGCCCAAAATAAAGCACAGCAGGGAGAGAGATCTTTGGAATCCGATTTTGCTGTCAAAGTAGAATTAAGGTTTCTTCAGAGGCCAGCAATTCTGGTGAATTTATGGCTGCAGTCCTCCCGTTGATGTTCATTAACGTGATCCATTTATCCGGATGAGTGTGACGGTAGAACCAGACAGGGAGCAACAAAGAATCCATGGCTAGAAACAAAGTTAACCTCCTGAATACAACCCAAACCACAATAAAAAGGGGGATGATTGTTGGGTGGGTGGTTTTGAGAGCCTGGTGTGGTAAGTAGAAAGTGGTTTAAATTGCTTGCAGGAACATTTCTGGGGGGCTTTGAGTGCCTGAGCTGAAGGGATCCAGCAGGCTAGAGGGATGTTTAAAAGGTGCTTAAATTCCTGTTTTTACATTCCACGTCTCAGAATTTTGGGTGTTTATGTAGAAACACTTGGTTTATCTGCCAGGCACAGGGACCTTAGCGAGCTTGAGAACTGGACCTGTGCAAACCTCATTAAATTCAACACGGCCAAACACAAGATGCTACATGTGGGTTACGGTAATCCCAGGCACAAACACAGACTGGCTGGAGAGTGGATTGAGACCAGCCCCGGGAGAAAGGAGAAGGTGAGAGGAAAGGAAGGGTGAGAGCTGGACCTGCCCCAGCCTGAACCCCCCGTGCCCTGGGCTGATCCCCCAGCATGGGCAGCAGGGGAGGGGGATTCTGCCCCTGTGCCCCTGTGCTCAGGGCAGAGCCCACCTGCAGAGCTGCCCCAGCCCTGGCTCCAACAGCACAAGGACCTGGAGCTGCTGCAGCCACTCCAGAGGAGGCCACGGAGATGCTGCCAGGGCTGGAGCCCCTCTGCTCTGGAGCCAGCCTGGGACACCTGGGGCTCTTCACCTGCACAAGAGAAGGCTCCAGGGAGAGCTCCCAGCCCCTGCCAGGGCCTCAAGGGGCTCCAGGAGAGCTGCACAGGGACTGGGGACAAGGCCTGCAGGGACAGGACACAGGGAATGGCTTCCCAGGGCCAGAGGGCAGGGCCAGCTGGGATCTGGGGAAGGAATTGCTGTGTGTGAGGGTGGGCAGGCCCTGGCACAGGGTGCCCAGAGCAGCTGTGGCTGCCCCAGGATCCCTGGCAGTGTCCAGGGTCAGGGTGGACAGGGCTTGGAGCACCCTGGGCTAGTGGAAGGTGTCTCTGCCCATGGCAGGTGGTGGGACTGGATGACCTTAAGGTTCTTCCCACCCAAACCATTTTGTGACTCTGTCAAACACTTGCAGTCACCTTCTCCTCAGCCCAGTTTAACCCCCCACTCCTTAAAGCCCATCTGGATGCTGCTTTGTCGTGATTTGACGATTGCAGCCCTGAATCATGATGGACACAGGTGAGGACATGTGGCTCAATCTTTGTCCCTGGCGCTGTGTGTTGGGTGGGTTTAACACCACCCCAAAGACTGCTCTGAGCCCTGGGTGGTCTCTCACCTCCCTTGGTGGGTTTGGGACTCGGTGGCTGGGGGTCCCAGGGTTTGGGCATCTCAGGGTTCCCTGTCAGATCCCCGGAGTGCAGGGCCCAGGAGTCCCTTGTCACATCCCGGGACTGTGGGATCCGGGGGTCCCTGTCAGGGCCCCGAAGGGGTGGGATCTCTGTGACACCCCGGGGTGCAGGGCCAGCAGCTCCTTATCAGCTCCCCGCGGGGCACGGGATGCAGGGTGTCCCTGTCAGAATCCGGAGTCCTGGATCGGGAGGGGTCCGCGTCAGATCCCCGCGGTGCGGGTACTCCCGAATCCCTGTCACATCCCGGGATTGCGGGATCCAGGGACTCGCGGTCAGAGACCAGGTTGCGGGATGGGGGCTGTCTCCCTCCGAGCCCCGGCGGTGCGAGGGGCAGGAGGTCCCTGTCAGATCCCGGGATTGTGGGGTCCGGGAGGTTCCTGTCAGATCCTGGGGTTGTGGGCTCGGGGGCTTCCTTGTCAGATCCCGGGGCTGTGGGGTCTGAGGGCGTCCCTTGTCACATCCCGGGGCTGTGGGGTCCGGGAGGTGCCTGTCAGATCCCGGGGGTAGGAGGATCTGGGGGGGGTCCCTGTTAGATCCCGGGGTTGTGGGGTCCGGGAGATGGATCCCTGTCAGATCCTGGGGTTGTGGGCTCGGGGGCTTCCTTTGTCAGATCCCGGGACTGCGGGGTCTGAGGGTGTCCCTTGTCAGATCCTGGGGCTGTGGGGTCCGGGAGGTTCCTGTCAGATCCCGGTGGTGGGGATCCGGGTTAGATCCAGGGTTGTGGGGTCCGGTGGTGTCCCTGTCAGATCCTGGGGTTGTGGGCTCGGGGGCTTCTTTGTCAGATCCCGGGACTGCGGGGTCTGAGGGCGTCCCTTGTCACATCCCGGGGCTGTGGGGTCCGGGAGGTGCCTGTCAGATCCCGCGGGTAGGAGGATCCGGGGGGTCCCTGTCAGATCCCGGGGCTGTGGGGTCCGGGAGGTGCCTGTCAGAGGCTCGGGGCTGCGGCACTGGGGGTGTCGGTGCCCGATCCCCCCGCGGCGGGCAGGCCGCAGCCCCGGACTACATCTCCCGTCAGGGCCGGCGCGGGCCGCGGGCGGGGCGCGGCGCGTCACTGCCCGCCGCCCCGGCCCGTCCCTCCGCCGAGCCGGAGCCGGAGCCGGAGCGTCCTCCCGGGCGGCGCCCCCGGAGCTCCCCGCGCCCCCCGCGCCCCGCGCCGCGCCCATGACCCCCTCAGCGGGGCACTGACCGCGCCCGGCCCCTCACGGTAAGCGCGGCCCGGGGGGGGACGTGACACAGCACCGGCCGGGGGTGGGGTGGGGGGAGCGAAGCGGGGCAGCGCATCCCGGCTTTTGTCTCCCTTGGAAAGACGCGAACCCCGCCGCGGGGGTGGGGGTCGTGCCGCGGATGGAGCCGGTTTCTGGGCAGGTCTCGGTGCCGGCGGTGTCGCGGCGGCCTCGCCCCGGGGGGGTCTCCCCCTCTCGGTGACAGCCCGTGCGTGGCCATGGCCCCCCCCGCCCCCCGGGATGCGGCGCTCCCCGCGGAGGGAGAGCTCCGGGGCTGGGTTCGTATGTGCCTCCCGGCCTCTGGAATCTTCCCGGCCGCTGTGTTTGGCTGGAGAAGGGCAGGGCTGCCCCCCAGCCCCGCCCGCGGCGAGCCCCCCGTGGGCAGGAATCGAAGGGACCGCATCGCGTCCCCGCCGCAGGAGCCGCGGCCATCGCCGTGCCCGGCGCGGCAGAGCCGGCGGCCGAGCCCGCACCGCGGCACCGCCGGCACAAAGGTGCCAGCGGAGCATCCCCGCGGGGACGCGGCCGCGGTGGTCCCCGCCGGGAGCAGCGCCCACCCCCGCGGGAGGTGCGGCCCTCGGGGCTGGGTTCGGGTGTAGCGAGCGAGGGGCTCGGCGGAGACCCGGGTTTTTTTGTTGTCGTTTCGTGGTTATCGTTTTTCCTGCAGAGTCACTCTTGGCTGCACGTGGTCTCGGGGGCCGTGGTGGGTGACAGGAGGGGACAACAGATGCCGTGGCAGCGGAGCAGCCGGCAGTCGTGGGATGGTTTTTTGCCGCAGCTGCCCCCCAGCCGTGCCCGACGCTGGAGGCACAGTTGTTGGGTGTCACTGGCCTCCCCGCTGCCTAAAAACTCCGTCCTTGGAGTTGTTTTTCCGTAGAATGGCACTAAGGGTCACCTCTCGGGGCTGTTCCCTGGGTCAGGCTTCTCTGGAAAGGGTGAGACTCCCACCAGGGAGATCCCATAGTGGATGGAGCATCAATGCCATTCGGTTGGAAAGGGGCAGGTGCTGTTTCCCAGTGCCCCAGAACCTGGGTGCTTCTCTCAAATGGGCCATTTCCACGTGCCCGTGGGCACCACGTTCATTCCTTCTCCAGCAATCTAAGCTGCTCTTCCTCCACCACTCAGGCAGGTATGGGATGAAGCTTGAAATCACAGCCTTGCTAATAGAAATTGAAGAGATGGGGTAAGCAGAAGACAGACTGAGCTTCCGGGTGGTTTCCTTCAATGTGAAAATGCCAAAATTAGACCAGATCATTTAGTAGTCCCTTCTCTACAAAACCTAGGAAGGCTTTTTTGATGGTGGACCATCTTCTGAGCATCCAGATTCTGGCTGGGGTGTGCCACACGGGATGGAGAAGGAAACCTCCCACTCTGCTTATGGTTTACGTGACCCTGACAGGCAAATATTCACAGTTTGTCTCCAGCGAGTGGGAAAAGCCATTTTATTCTGTCTACCAACATTATTTTTCCATGTGAGGGTCATAAAGGCTTTCATCTGCCATTGCTGAACCCAAGGTCCAAGAGCAGAACCTTGTGCTGCATTTTATCCCCTCAAGCCGTGGGTAAGATTTGTAGGCTGTGGTTGCCTTGCACTGAGTGTGTTATCTTTGGCACAGACGAGCAGCGGCTGTTTTGGGAAGCTCAGGCTGTGCATTTTTATTTTTTTAATCATTTATAAGATCTCAGGTTGATTTTAAAGCAGTGCAGCAGCATTTGGATGCTGCTGCAGGTTGAGGTGATGCAGAGAAGCGACCAGTCTCAGGTGAAGTCCATCACCTAGCTGGATGGAAGACCAGAGGGACTTTGTGGAGATGAACGGAGCACCAGCTCTGCCTTTGTGATGGGGTTTGGGGGAGGACTGAGGTACCTGTGGGGCTTGCCTGGGTTTGGCACATTTTTCCCATAGCTGGGTCAGCCTAATCCACAAATGGGATGAGAATGGTCTATGGAGGGTTCCTGAGAGCCGTGATAGATAGGATGCAAAGCATGGAAAGATGCTTGATGGATGTTAGCCCTCACCAAACTGTGAGGGTGAAGATGGTGAGGTGCTGGGCTTTATCTCCAGAAGTCTCTTCTTCAGCAGTTGATCTTGGATGAGGATAATACTCTTTTTTTTGCTCTCTGGAGTATCCTGCATTGGGGTGAACTGTGTGGTTGAGTGTGCTCTGCTGTGATCTCCTGGTGAGGGCAGATTTTGCTGTGTTGACTCTCTCCTTCTTTCTCATTTCGTGTCTCTCTCTCCTGTTTCTCCTTGCAGCCATCCTTGGTGCTGCTTGGTCTTTTCTCAGCAGGAGGGGTGTGAAAATGTGGTTTTCGTCACTGGTTGAGATTTTGCCCACAGGTGTCCGCAAGGCAGCAAGAAAACCCTCCTGGACCTAATTTAATTCCATGTACTTGCTGCTCAGTTGAGTCTTTGGGGTCCTGTGTATTTGTGAGGAGCTGTAGCTAGAAGGATAGCAAGACCCTGTGTTTTCTGTGAAAGCTGGGGGCAGCTTTTTCGGGAGCTTTTTGGGGCACATTTGACACTCTTCCTTTCTGTTCAGATGGAGTAATCAAATACCATTAATGGTTTCACTGTTCTTCAGTTTGGCAGAAGTGTTAAGACATGTTCCACCATGGTTAAGTTTCAGAGTTAATGGTTTGCTGCTCCGTTTGGGGTAGCATGAGGTTGGGGAAAGGACAACAGAAGACTGGAAGTGTTGAGGCTTCTGGTTTAGAAATCTCCATAAATGCCTCGGGATGTTGTTGTGAAACTCCTCGGAGAAGGGGCAGTTCTGCCACTTGAGGATAATTAGCAGATTACTGTGTCATCTGAAATGAAGGGCTACTGTAGCCAGCCAATCATCTTCTGTTTGTTCGAGACCCTGGCTATTTTATTTTTATTTATTTTATATATATATATATNCAACACAGATGCCTTGCTGGTCGTCCTGAGAGAGGTGTGTTTCCTGCTCGGTTCAGACTGAAATGGGAACAACATTGGGTGTTCTTAAAACTTCCGTGCATTTAAGCTTCCCTGCTAAAACGAGAGTTTTTGTTTCTTTCGCATCTCCCTTGAGCTGCACCGTGGTCAGTCTTGGCTTGCTGGATTTTGCATTGTCATTGTCAGACTTCTGAAATGTAGAGGTACCTCAGCAGGAGTGGGAGGCGGTGTCTCCATCATGGACGGATTGCAGAAAATCTGTGATGGGAAAACTAACAGATTTGAGATTTTGCTGCTTTGGGTTAACTCTTGGAGAGTCATCTCAGGAAGTCTGTGGGGCACAGAGATTTTAGGCACCCCAGGGAGTTGTCTGGGAGTGGTCTTGTGCTCACTCCAGAACGGCCACTGCTCCCGTCTCCTGTCCTGCAGACACCACCCTCATCCTCCCTGTCCCCCAGGCATGTAGCAGCTGTGGTCTGGGAGAAGAACAACTTGGTTTCTGAGGTGGTGGGAGAACCTGTGGTGACAGAAACAAACTTCTGCCTCTGCCATCTCTGCAGGACCAAATCCTGCCACACCTGTCAGCCAGGAACCTGCTGCAGGTGTATTTCATAACGTGCAGACACTTGTCGAGGGCGTCTCCTCTGTGGAAGCTGGCTCAGCTTCATCTCCTTCCACGCAGGGGGTGGTGGTGGAAAACATCTGCATTTCCACCAGGATGGGAAGGGATATGGGTGGGGTGACGTGGATGTGGTGGGGCTGTCCCTGGGATGGAGAGCAGGGGTGGGTGGCTGCGTGGTGTCCCCCATCCCGTGGTGTCACGTCATGCCTGGGTGACCTGAGGATGCACGTGGCTGCCCACAAGCTTCTCATTTCTCACCAGTGGTTTGGATGGGTGTATTGGGTTGGCGTGGCCAGGTTTTAGTGATGAGGGGGGCTACTGGGGTGGCTCCTGTGAGAAGCTGCCAGAAACTTCCCCCATGTCCAGCAGAGCCAACCCCAGCCAGCTCCAGGACAGACCCCAAGGCCAAGCCCATCAGGAATGGTGGTGATGTCTCTGGGATAACGGATTTAAGAAGAAAATAAAATGGTTGCCATGCACTGGCAGTTGTAATTATGGCCAGAGAAGAGCGGGGTGAGGACGTGTGAGAGGAGCAACTCTGCAGACACCAACCTCAGGCCAAGAGTAGGGGCAGGAGCTGCTCCAGGTGCCAGAGCTGAGATTCCCCTGCAGCCCGTGGAGGGCACCAGGGATCAGAGATGGACCTGCAGCCCCTGCAGGAGCCCACGCCAGAGCAGGGGGATGCCCAAAAGAGGCTGTGATCCCATAAAAAGCCCATGCTGGAGCACGGTCCTGGCAGAGACAGGCTGATCTGTGGAAACAGGAGCCCATGTTGGGGCAGGTGTCCCGGTAGGACTTGTGATCCCATGGGGACCCATGCTGGAGCAGCCTGTCCTTGAAGGACCTCACCCCATGGAAGAGTGACACACGCTGTACAAGTTCATGGGGAATTGTTGCCCATGGGATGGACTCACACTGGAGAAGTTCATGTAAAACTGTCTCCTGTGGGACGGACCCCACATTGGGGCAGGGGAAGGTCTCTGACTTCTCTCCCTGAACAGTGGCAGGAACATTTTGTTCTGAACTGATCGTAACCCTCATTCCCATCTCCCTGCACCACTGGGGAAGGAGGCAGAGTTGGGAAGGAGAGAGGGATGAGGGGAAGGTATTTTTTAAGATTTGACTTCTCATTATCCCCCTCTGACTGTGTTGTTAATACATTCAATTAATATTGCAAATTCAAGTCTCTTTTCCCTCAATGGTATTTGGTGAGGGATCTCTCACAGTCCTTATCTCAACCCGTGGCTCTTTTGCTGTATTTCCTCTCCCCTGTCCAGCTGTGGAGGGGAGTGAGAGAACTGCTTTGGTGATTGCCTGGATTCCAGCCAGGGTCAACCCACTGCAATTGGCCTTAATACAAAAA
>VZDJ01000351.1:1194400-1294495 GCA_008694505.1 Cyanoderma ruficeps
TTATACTCTGACTGCTCCTGGTAGTGATGTTCCATGTGTCATCGCCTACAAGCTCAGAGTCCTTGCACGCTGAGGTGTGGGTAAATCCTGTCCCCAAAAGCTTGCTTGGACACTTCCCAGGCCAGGTTCCCATCAGGACTGAGGTCACGGCTGGCAGCATCACCTGCAGAAGATGAGGCAACATTGCAGTGGATTTTCAGCATCAGCTGTGGTCCGTGAGCTTGCCTGGGAGCTGGAGCTGCTGTAAAAAGTGATTAGTGAGCCTCCAGTTCCCAGAGGAGCCAGGGATGCTGCTCTGCCCCTCTCTGCCCTTGTTCCCATTCCAGCTGCAGCGGGAGGCTGCCTTTTCTGTCCCTTTCCCTTCTGCTGTCACTATGTGCACTTTGCTTTTTTTTTTTTACACCGGGGATTCTCTTCCTTTTTTGTCAGCTCGGAGGATGATTTTCCTTACGCTCTTCCCTATTTAGGGCTGTGGGGGAGGAAGTGACTCAGCCTTTCCCCCCCAACTCTGATTTGCACAGTCATCTCTCGCCAGCTTTTTTTCCCCTTCAAGTTTTTCCTTGAGCACCTCCAGTTACGCTGGCTTCATTCAGCAGGAGCATTCCTGCCTCCTGGCTGCACGTTCCGGCAGGGAAGGGCACGGTGGGGAAGGAGGATGAGCCCTCAGCGGGATCTTTTCCCTGTGCCAGGAGGAGAGGGAAGCAGCGAGCAGGCCGTGCTGCCAGACCTGTGGCAGCTCCAGGTCCCCTGTCTGCTCCTTGCCCGTGCATCTGTTGAGGAAGGGCTGGCCAAATGAAATTTCGAGGGCTGGCCAAATGAAATTTCGAGGGCTGGCCTGGTCATACTGCAAAAAACCCCAATGGAATATGATGTCATGGGCTCTCCCAGGAAGGGAAGTGGCTCGGGTTGTGCTGCTGGCACTTGCTGGAGGATGCCCTGCTTTCCTGGGTGATGGTGGGAGAGGTGGGTGTGGGTGATGGATGGATGGTGACACCAGCTCCCTGCAGCACTGCTGCCAGCTTGCCTTTCATGGCAGGGCTGGAAGGGCTGCTGAATACCAGGGAGGACACACTGCCTGCTCTGCTCTCCTCTCCACAGGGCTTTCAGGCACTGCTGCTCAGCAAGGAAGACAATAAATCATCTGCCACTCTAAGTGATACCAGGCATTTGGTGTCCCATGTTCTGTATAAAAAAAACCACATGCATTGGTTTTGGGTTAATTATTCCACGCTAGAAGCCAGCATAGCTCTGCTTTTCTCTAGAGGGGAGAAGGGTAGATAAAAAGGAGATGAAACTCCCAAGCACTCTAGAATCTTTCCTCTCTCTTCCCAAATCAGATACTCAAACCCTAAAAGCAGTTTTGATCTGCTCAGGGAATTCCGACATGAATCGCTCACAGCTTTGCTTTGTGACACAAGGAAGTTTGGCAGGCAAAATGAATATTTGCGTGGTGGTGAGCGAAGTGCTGTGAAGCACAAAGTTGGTCATCACCTAGAAATACTCCAGTAACCTCTCTTGGGTTTAGATTTGCTTGTGTTCATAATTTTTCTTCTCTTTTAAGAAATCCAGCCACATCATGAGCCTGTTCTGGCAACATCCTGTGGGTCTGCACAGGCCATATTAGCTGCCTTCTGAACATCTCTGTCTATTGATTAAGCATTAGGAGGAATGTCAGCTTGGAAGCAATGGGTTTGATCAGCCAATTATTTTAAGGAAAAAAGAGGTGAACTCTGATTAAAAGTACAGAGGGGACTTTAGTCACCGTTTTTTTAGTGTGCTGGAAGGGAGGTCAGAGCACATAACCAAATGAGGGCATTGATTAGGATGCTAATGAGGGGAGTTTGGAGCCTGAAGGTCAACGTTGTGCGTGACATCTTTTGCATGACCTAGGAATATGGAAAATGATTTGTGTGTATTTAATGATGGTTTTTGGCTAGTGGACTGTAGTGAGTGTAGGAACTTCGTGGTGGCATGAAGCACACAGAAAACCATTGAGTCTGCAGGATGCTAGTCTTGTGTGAAGGTTGGGTTTAACTTGGGTGAGTCAGTCAGTGGAGTAATTACATCCTGAAGTACTTAATGAATTCAGGGAATCATACTGTCCTGGAATGGTTTAGGTGAGAGGGACCTTGATATCATCCAGTTCCACCCCCTGCCATGGGCAGGGACTCCTTCCCAGGTTGTTCCAAGCCCTGTCCAATGTGGCCCTGGACACTGCCAGGGATCCAGGGGCAGCCACAGCTGCTCTGGGCACCCTGTGCCAGGGCCTGCCCACCCTCACACACAGCAATTCCTTCCCCAGATCCCAGCTGGCCCTGCCCTCTGGCCCTGGGAAGCCATTCCCTGTGTCCTGTCCCTGCAGGCCTTGTCCCCAGTCCCTGTGCAGCTCTCCTGGAGCCCCTTGAGGCCCTGGCAGGGGCTGGGAGCTCTCCCTGGAGCCTTCTCTTGTGCAGGTGAAGAGCCCCAGGTGTCCCAGGCTGGCTCCAGAGCAGAGGGGCTCCAGCCCTGGCAGCATCTCCGTGGCCTCCTCTGGAGTGGCTGCAGCAGCTCCACATCCCTGTGCTGTTGAAGACTCCAGATCTGGAGGCAGCTCTGCAGGTGAGGGCTCACCTGAGCGGGGCAGAGGTTGGATATTCCTCAGCTGACAGGTGGGAAAGGCTTCCTGGTTCAACACAGCTGTGTGAACTGCAAGCAGGAGGCTTTGCAAAACCATCCTGTGCTGTTTGTTGTTGTTTGGGTTGTTCTGAGGATCTCTTGTGGGTTGTAGGGGCAGGTGGGAGTATTGAAGAGGTGTTCAGAAAGAAGCAGCTTAGAAAACAATGTGGAGGCTCCAGTGAGGGACTGTCTGCCTTCTCTGTTGAGAAGAGCAAATGTCTTTTGGAAGGTGGTGGTTTGATTCAAATCAGTGCCCAGAGGGAGACAGGAAAGCCCAAGCAGTAGGTGACTGGATTCAGTGTTCTGGGCTGGAGGTTGGGTCCCAATAATAGATGGCCAAGTCAGAGACAGGCACAGGTGGGCAGGAAGAGCCAAGAGCAGGTCAGGGCAGTGAGCATATCCTCCTCTTTGGTCTGCCCTTCCTGTTTTCTTCATCTGCGGTCAAACATCTGGATGTGGTCTCAGTCCATCCTGCACTCTGGGCCTGCAGCTGTGGCTCTTTCAAGTCCTTGAGCCCTGAGGCTGCCAGCATGGGTAGAGCTGATGGCAAACCATCCAGGAAGAAGGGGATGAGTAATAAAAAGCTTCTGTCTCCCTTCATACAGGAAGAAGTGCGTGCAAACCCTGTTCAGCACTCGCTGCATGGGACCATCCTCTGCCTCCCAGAGGAGGCAGCTTTGCCCAATGGGATTGTCATGTATTTGAATTTCATGTCAGCCTCTTTCCTCTCCTAAGGGTCAGCCTGATCCCTCGCTGTGTTAAGAAGTTTCTTTTGGTTTTGATTAAGCTTCAAGTAGGTCTTTCTTGCTTTGTCCTGGAAGTCTGGGCTTAGGGAAGGCCTCCCAAGGTTAAGATCGTGGAGTTATTGTAGGTTGAAGTTCTGGAAGTCGTCGAGTCCAGCCCTCTGCTCAGTGCAGAGCCAACTTCTACATGAAACCTGCTCAGGGCCTCCTCCAGCTGAGTTCTGCTGCTGTTTCCAAGCTGCACACCCAGATCTCACACTCGAGTTACATGTTGGCTGCTGAACCGCGGCTCAAAGCGAACAAACTCTCCAGTATCCCATCGGAGTTTCCCACGCTTCACCTCCCCGTCCCCAGACCTGGAGCTGAGCAGCTGCAGCTGTTTGCTGCTGGAGAAGGCTTTCTGCTCCTGGTGTTTTCCATGCCCCTGGCATTTCTGCTGCTGGGTTTCCCAGCTCCTGGGGGGTGTCAGCACTCCTCGGGCGAGCGGCAGCGAGTGTGTGTGTGTGTGTGCTGGGGAGGCTTATCGCCAACTGACCTAATTATTGTAATCTCTCAGCTCTTCCCCAGATAGTGCAGGTCTCCTTGGCTCTCAGGAGGCCTCACGGGTTTTTCCAAGCTGTTTCTTTGATTTATTGTCTGTCTCTTAATAATATCATTCTTCCGCTCAGGCTTGGTGAAGCCTGGGAATAAGGGTTGTAGCCAAGGGAGAGTGTAATACTTGTGAACTGCCTTTCCTGCTCCGATGGCCATCCTGCTGGGTTCGGTGGTCCCAGCCTGCCAGACTTTCCAGGCAGCCCTTCTGAAGGGATTTCTTTGCAATCACGCTCTTCATCACAGCTCCCTCCTCTTCCACCCACCCTGATGGTACAAGTGCATCCTCTTGCTGCAGAAATCCTCTGGCTGCCAAAGTTAACAGGTGAAAACTGTGCCGTGCCACTTTCTGCCCAGCTCTTGGATGCAGAGTTGTTGCCTGTCCCTTTTTTTCTTTAGTTATCCATCCCATTCTGTTTGTTACCTATCCCATTTTTTTGTTGCCTATCCCATTTTTTTTTTCTTTTCTGTCCCTTCATTTATGTTGCCTATCCCATTTTTATGTCCCTTATCACCCATCTCATTTGTATTGTTCTTCCTCATCCCTTCTTTTTCTTTGTTTGTTTTGGTTTTTTGGTTTTTGATGCCTATCATGATTTTTTATTCTCTATTCCGTTTTTTCTTACTTTTGCCCTCCCCATTGTGGCTTCCCCCTTCTCTACCTGCCCCTTTTCCTGTTTATAAAATGTTTATTTGGCTACAGGTATAGGCCAGGTGCCTTTTAGAGGTGCCAAATTATTTTTTTTTTCCAGCAAGACAGGGGTTTGCAGCATGTTAACAGGGTTTAACATGTACTTCAACATTAAAAAAAACAAAGGCCAGGTGCCTTTTAGAGGTGCCAAATTATTTTTTTTCCAGCAAGGCAGGGGTTTGCAGCATGTTAACAGGGTTTAACATGTACTTCAACATTAAAAGAAACAAAGCCTCGGACAGAAAAAATAAAATTAATCCAGCCCAACAACCAAACGTTGCAACCTGGGATGAATTTCTCCCATTCATGCACCTGATTTTCTTCCTCCTGAAGGCTGTAGCTGGGGTTTATCCCTGTGCTGTCTAGGAGCTGGATGGTGCCGGTCGGGCAGAGAATAACCCGGTGCCTCCTCGCAGGAGCAGGGCTTACTGCTAAGCTTCCCAGTTAAACCACCTGATGGGATCAGCAGAGGTTAGCAGCACCGCAGGGGCTCGGTGGCAGAGGGCTCGGAAAACAACAAAGTCAGCAGCACTGCCCTGAAAACCTGTTTTGTTCGGGGGTTTTTTGGTTTTTTTCTTTTATCCCCTCGTCCCGCGGGAGATCAGGTCGGACCTGAAAGGGAGTGGGAGAGGATGGAGCGGGGCATCACACGAGGCTTTATCTGCACCAGGGTTTCCGCAGCCCTGGGTGTTATCTTGTGCAGTGCCTGATAGTCTCTGGAGAGTAAATATTTTCTCCTGCGGCAGCGCAGCCCGTGGAGGAGCTGGGAACAAGCCAAAGCGGAGGCATTGCTGAGAGGTTAAAGCCTGGAAGTGCTGGCGCTGGGATTGTGCCTGGTGTTCCACCTTGCCAGCAAAATTAGGGCTCTACCAGTGCCCCTTCTTTTCGGGGGAGTGTGGGTTCCTATTTTTTTTTTTTTTATTTCCCTCTTCTTTGGAAAAAAAAATATGTGTGAGCTTCCCTGTGGTTCCTGACTTTCTGACTTTCAAGTGAATTACAGCAACACTTTAAATTGCATCTTCTTTCCTGAAGCACTGCCGCATCCTTTGGGTGGGTGCCCCCAAATTATCCTCAGATTCTCAGTCAATACTCTTCGACACCAGGCAATGAAACAAATAGTTAATGCTGACTCCATTTTTTCCCCCTTAATTAGCCTGTAGAAAAATCATAGTGCTGAGGATAGTTGAGGCGGGGTAAGAGTGTTTTCAGCTGGGTTCAGTGAGAATAGATATTTTTATTTTGTTGAAACAGGAAACAAAATACTGTCAAGTTCCATTTCAGTCCAAAATGAAATCTGGCTTAAATTATTTTACACTGTCATGGAGAGTTGTGGAAATTCAGTGTACATCACCACAAAATAAAAGAAAAAAAAATCCTTTGTTTAAAAATACAAAACTCTAAAAAAAAAGTGAAACTATTTTTTCAGTGTTTTCTTCCCAGTTGTTTGGCTGCAGTGACTTGACCAAACCTATTTAAAATTCATCAAGCCAGATCTGGGCTGCTGGCAAACAACTGATTTTAAAAACTGTTACTGTTGTTATGTGACAGGCTCAGACTTTTGCTTCTTCAAGGGTGAATTGACAGGGAAGAAACATGACCCTTGTCCCACACTGGTGGGGGGACATGCGTGGCTTGAGTGCCAGGTGTCACCTCTGGTTCTTGGTGCTGGAAGGCCTTTGGATGTCATGGACATGTGGGAATGCTCACCGGCAGCAGGGTGTTTCCATGGACCAGGATTCTCAGGAAGCGCTGGCGCAAAGTTTTCCAGAGCAGCTGTGGCTGTTCCATCCCTGGCAGTGTCCAAGGCCAGGTGGGACAGGGCTTGGAGCAACCTGGGATAGTGGAAGGTGTCCCTGCCCATGGCAGGGGGTGGCACTAGATGGCTTTGAGAGTCCCATCCAACCCAAACCATTCCATGGTTCTATGAAAGCTCTGGAAGGAGTGGGAAGAACCTGCCCCAAGCCCCAGAATTGTGTGTTTGTCTTGGCATTCTTCACATCTTCCTCAGAAGCCTCCAAGTCCTGCTTTACCTCAGCACTAGGAATGAGGTTTATTTTCTTTATCATTCATACTGTATAATTTATTGCAGAAGTGCCTTTTCCAGTCCCGTGTTAAATTCCACTGCTGAGTTGGTGGGTCATGGAGACCCCTCAGATGGACATCCCTACCCAAGTGCTGGGAATGGTGGGGCTCTACCTTCAAGACCTTTTGATGTGGGACACCATCTGAGTGTATATCACTGAGCAGTCTCTTGATTAATCAAATTCTCCCTAACCTCTTCTCTTTCTTTTTTTTTTCCTTTTTTTTTNTGGTGCTGCTCCCCTGTGCTGCCCCTACAACCCTCCCACCACGACCCCATTGCACTGCTGCATCCTCTGGGTGGGTACCCCAAATTATCCTCGGGTGCTGTGAATTGTCCTCAACAAATAATTATTGCTAGCTCTACCTTTTTGTCTCAATTAGCCTGTACAGAAATCATGGTGCCAAGGATAGTTGTGGGGGATAAGAGTATTTTTAACTGGGTTCAGTGAGAACAGATATTTTGGTGAAACGAGAAACAAAAAAATGTCAAGTCCCGTTTCAATCCCAAACGAAATGTCTTAAATTACTTTGCACTACAATACAGAGTTGTGGAAATTTAGTGTACCATGAAAGAAAAGAACAGGGTTTGTGTTTCACAAGAGAGGGAAGCGAGGCAGGATGGAGGAGCTGGTGACACCCCAGTCACACGTGTAGTGCATGGCACATTTGGGTCCATGGTGGATGCAACAACTGGACACAAAGAGCAGCTCAAGGGTATTTTGGGACAAATTTCTTGTCCCCAGTACACCAGCTGCAGCACTGGGACTCAACGAGGCTTTCTTGCAGTGCATGAAGGGAGCCTACAGGAAAGATGGAAAGAGGCTGTTGGAGTGACAGGATGCAGAAGGATGCCTTCAAACTGACAGAGAGTAGATTTAGAGTAGATATTAGGAGAAAAAATAGGTGGTGAGGCCCTGGCAGAGGTTTCACAGGGAATTTGTGTCTGGCCCATCCCTGGAACTGTCCGAGGCCAGGTTGGATGAGGTTTGGAGCATCCTGGGCTCGTGGAAGGTATGTCAGGGGGTGGGACTGGCAGATTCCATCCAGCACAAAGCATTCTGTGATTCTGTGGTCCGAGACCTGAGGTTAGCAGAAGGGAGGCTGAGGACACTGACAGCTGGGAAGATTAGAACACAGGGTTGGTGAATCCCAAAGCTGTCTTGATCAGGGCCAGTCCCAACTGTCCTTGCTGCTGGTGGAGGTAAATAGACACTCCCCAGGCTCATGATCGTTTCAACACCGTTTACTTGTCATGTCCTGAAAGAACCCGTCTCTCTGTTTGCTTTGTAATAACAAACACCTCCCTGTCCTGCTCCTGCCTGCCGGGGTTCAGCCAGGTCCCTTGGGTGGTAAATGTAGCTGTGCAAGTGCTTGCAGCATCTTTTACACCCTGGGGGTCAGCAGGTTACTCTTCCCTCACCCATTGCTGGCTTCTTGGTGTCCCTCACTCACTGCAGTTTAGGGGGTAATAACCACAGGTGGAGTGGGGCTGCCTGGGAAAGGGAATTTTTGGAGATCTGCAGCAGCATTGCTGGTGCAGAGCACTCAACAGAGTGATAGTTTGGGAGTGATTGCAAAAAAATGCACTTCAAGCCTCAAAAAGGAGGCTGGTGGCTGGCTAGTAGATCCCAAAAATTCCTGTCTGGGGAGGTGCTTGGTATTTTTGGGCTGGTTCCCTAAGGCAGGCGTTTTCCTGGTGAATTGATTCAAGCTGCCTCATCAGCTGCAGGAAGGAGCTAAAAGCTGGGGATGGATTTGAGAGCCGGTTAAGCTCGTGGGCTTGGTTCACGCTGTTTATACAAAGCAAACCTTGGAGGGTCTGGTTTCCCCCCTGTCCTAGGCTGGGCATTCCTGCTGCTGTGGCTTTTGTCAGTGTGGTGGGTTCACAGGGAGCCCATCCCTGCCCCACAGCACCATCCCTGGGCTTGGTGGGACCTTTGGTGGGTGCTGTGGTGCCAATGCTGCATCGTGTTCCTTCCTGGGACAGCTGCAAAACCTGAGTCCGTCTGGGTATCACATTTGTTTTCCTGTATGCAGTGGGAAATTAATGTGGGAGAACATGGCATGAGATCCTTGTAGGCTGAAAAGTGGATTTAGAGCCTGCAAGTGCATCTAGGAAGAAACTCTTTTGTGGAGAAATTCTTCCCTGTGATGGCGGTGGGGCCCTGCCAGAGGGTGTCCAGAGAAGCTGTGGCTGCTCCATCCTTGGATATGTCCAAGGCCAGGTTGGAAGGGGCTTGGAGCACCCTGAGCTGGCAGCAGGTGTCCCTGTCCATGGCAGGGGGTGCAATCAGATGAGGTTTAAGGTCCTTTCCAATCCAAACCATTCTGTGATCCTGTGATCTTCTCAGGCTGTGAGAGCTGCCTTAGTTGATGCTCTTTGCCCACAGCAGTCACAGGGATCTCAGGTGAATTCTCAGGTCCCTCTGATTGAAGTGGGAGTCATTTTTCCATAATGCAATCACTTTGCTGGATGAAAGCTTGGTGTCTTGACCACATCCAGTCCCTGACTCCAATAGCAGGAGCTAATGAGGGCACAGTGTCCATCCCCAGGTGAAGGTAAAGCTTTGGTGACTGGCTCAGTCTGGGGTCAAAGATAAGAAAGTCAAATGCTTTGCTGGGGTGTTTGTCAGGCTGTGTCTTTCTCTGCCAAGCAGAGGCTTCCAAAAGTTGTGAAGAGCATGGGCGATGCTGGCTGTGAGCCCCTTTGTCTGGTGAACCTGTTCATGTGGTGTTGGACACTGACCACACAGGATTCCCTTTCTCTATGTGCTCTTCCAGGCCTTTGTTTGACTATTAATTTATTATTAATATTATTATTGTTGTTGTTGTTATTATAACCAGAACCAGTGTAAGGAAACATCTGCTTTTCCTTCTGCACGTACAGAATTGCAGAAGGAACTGTACTTTCCCTAAATTCTGTTCTTTTCCACTAGACTGTTTGGAGTATCTTATCTCATGGCTACTGCTTGTATGGGAACTGGTAAGGTGAATGAGTGATGGTCCCAGGGTGGCTGTGATGTAAAAACCAATCTGCTGCTTCTTTTTTAACTTAAACATTAGAATGTGGTGGAGTAGTGGGGGGTCCAGAGGTAGGTTTGGGAAATTTTATTTGTTTGTGGGTGTAGTTGAGTGGGATTTTTTAGGTTTTTTTTGATTTTTTTTTAAGAACTGAAGGTAATTAAAGATTCAGAAAATCTCTGAATATACTCATTTGTGCATGGAGTTTTTCAGTTGAGCTTAACTAGCTCAGAGAGGACTTGGTAAGTTATTTTCCGCTTTCCTCTGCAATGTGGCACAGGTTTACTTGATGATTTCTCTTTCAAATTGAGCAACTCATGTTGGGTAGAATGCACAGAGATCCCTGTGAGTGAGCGAGCCGTGGGTCAGAGGGAATTGTCTCTCCTTCAAATCTTCCTGATGTAACCCCATCCCAACCAGCAGCATTACCCAAGGCTGGGAAGGATTGTTCCCTTTGGTTTTAACAGCAGGAACCCACAGAACATTTGCTTTTAATGGTGCAGAAGGTGACTGATGTTGCAAAAAGCTTCCTCACTCCTATCTCATCTTCCAGGAATGTTGAATTTGTGATGCACCAGAGACTCTCCTGTCCCTATCCTTGCTGTACAGAAGAGCTTCATTTCTGAAAAAGGGGAAAGCTGTGATGGAGGGAAGCAGTTGGTGGGGGTGGAGGTGAGAATCCTTAAGGATGGGAACCCCATGAGGTTTAATAAGGCCAAGTGCTGGAGCTGCACCTGTGTGAGGACAACCCCAGGGATCAATCCAGGCTGGGGATGAGCAGAGGGAGCAGCCCTGGGAGAAGGAGCTGGGGGTGCTGTGGGTGAGAGCTGGACCTGCCCCAGCCTGAACCCCCCGTGCCCTGGGCTGATCCCCCAGCATGGGCAGCAGGGGAGGGGGATTCTGCCCCTGTGCCCCTGTGCTCAGGGCAGAGCCCACCTGCAGAGCTGCCCCAGCCCTGGCTCCAACAGCACAAGGACCTGGAGCTGCTGCAGCCACTCCAGAGGAGGCCACGGAGATGCTGCCAGGGCTGGAGCCCCTCTGCTCTGGAGCCAGCCTGGGACACCTGGGGCTCTTCACCTGCACAAGAGAAGGCTCCAGGGAGAGCTCCCAGCCCCTGCCAGGGCCTCAAGGGGCTCCAGGAGAGCTGCACAGGGACTGGGGACAAGGCCTGCAGGGACAGGACACAGGGAATGGCTTCCCAGGGCCAGAGGGCAGGGCCAGCTGGGATCTGGGGAAGGAATTGCTGTGTGTGAGGGTGGGCAGGCCCTGGCACAGGGTGCCCAGAGCAGCTGTGGCTGCCCCTGGATCCCTGGCAGTGTCCAAGGCCAGGCTGGACAGGACTTAGAACTACCTCATCAAGTGGGAGGTGTCATTGTCCGTGGCAAGGGGTTGGACTGGATGACCTTTAAAGGTTTGTTCCAACCCAGACTGTTCTGTGATCCTATGATTCCCAGGAGAAGAGGACCAGCTGGCTCCTCCTAGCATAAAATCCGTCTGGGAGTGGCAGCTCCAGCGTTTTGGCTGGTGGCCAAGGTATGTTCTCTGAGTGCTGCTACAAGCTGGTGTACAGGCACAAAAATGCTTTTTGCCAGTGAGCCACGGGCATGATTTAATAGGAATTAAGCAGCCTCCACGCCTGCCCTGCTGCTGACCGGGGCCTGCTGCTCCCGCCCCATCCCTCCCATCAGCAGCCACCAGCACGATGGATTACTTCAGCAGGTTGACATCTCAACTTAGAGCTGGATGTGTCTTTTAGGATTACAGAGCCTTTCACAGCCCAAGTGCCCATTATGTTGCCTGGGTGCCTGGAAAGAAAAGATTGCCTCCCAATAATGGTTTCCATTCGGTTATTTACAAAGGATGATGCGGGGAGGCCGGCACGTGTATGGATGAGCTCCTGGTTGTGATGTGCATTTATTTAGGATGTGGGCTGTGCTCTCTGCCTGCAGACCACTGCCTGCACGGGGAGTTTTGCACCCTGGCTGCTGCTTCCATGGGATCATGGCTCGCCCTTTGGGGTGCCAGAAGAGCTGGGCAAAAACCAGGTGTTGGTTGCCTAAGGTTTGCAACCTGCCAGGTAAATTGTAGAGGGGCACACACAGGTGCATGGTGCACGTGTGGCAGGAAAATATCCTTGGTTCATGTCTTCCAGCAGGATCCCTGCAGCCATCACATCCTGCCCAGCTGCCAGAGTGGTGCTGTCTGCTCTCCAGGGAGAAGCAATGCAGCTCTGAGGAGGAGAGCCTGTGTGAAACGCTGTTTCTTCAGATGCTCATAATAATTGTTCAATATCTTTACCTGGCAACGTTTTCCTTGTAAAGGTGAAAAATAACAAGGGTAAGATGTAACGTGGGCTCTCGTTCCATTAGCTTGTAGTAGAAGTAGGAGAATATGGAAATTGATTATGTCTGGATTAAGTCACAGTTTGTAGCATGAACCAGTGTAAAATAGATAATAAAACTCAGGCTGTTCACAATTCAGGGTTTGGTGGTTGGAGGCTTTTTATGGCCTGTTTCAGATTTTATATCTAGAAATGCTGGTGCATTTGCATGTATTGAATTTGTATCAAAATCTGTGAGCATTCCTTGCTGTTGCTGCTGCAGCCAGAGCGATGCTGCAGCAGTCTCCATGCCCTGACATCCCCTGCAGTGGAGCATCCTGCCACAGGGTGAGCCCATAAACCCACCTCCACTCACCTGATGTTCAGAGAGTAGTTTTCTTAGTTGTGTACTGGTTTTTCCTTTCCTTTTTTTGATAATATGTATCACAAGCCAAAGGTAATGTCTTCCCCCGGGGCAAGAAGCCCATCTGGTGGAAAACCATACCAAGCTCATGCACAGATTTGACACACTAAAAGACTTGATGTTTCTAAAGGTGATGTGGTTTTGGTTTTGTTTAATGAGATGAGAAGAAAAGAAAAAAGTTTCACTTTCCAACCACAAAGAGTTACATATTGTAGGGAAGCAAACTACATAATGAATTACTGTCTGGGTGAGGATGAGGGATTTCTGGCTTTCTGGTTGCTCCTCTCCCTTCCTTGCTGGATCAAGCTGGCTGTTTTGGGTTGAATTCTGCAGCACTTGTCTGTCTGTCCCTCTCTTTTTCCCCCCCATTATTTATTTCCCCCCACCATAATAACACATTTATTTCTGTGTTTGTTTTGATGGCTCTGTTTCGATGCACCGTGCTGTTTGCCTGCTGTGCTCCTTGCCAGGCTGGTGAGTGGCACTGCAACGTGGCAGCTGGTGGGCTCCTGTCCTGTCACTGGGGCTTTTCTGCATCACCAGGTACCACAAAGCAGGCACGAGACTGGATGATGAAATACATTAAATGCTCAGCCAGCTGTGGGTGCATCAGTATCTGAAAAGCCCAAGGCTGGCTCCAGCAGTAAACACTCATGTGGTTTTCAAAGGTGTTTACATTTTAATTAGAAAAGAGTCAGATCCGGGCTATAATAATTTACATTTCTGTGCTTGATGTTTTGACGTTCTGGAAAGGCAATGGTTTTGGAGCAGCAAATCCAAGAAAGACACATGATGCTTTGTGGAGATGCAGCAGTACCTGGGTACAGGGAGTCATAGTTCATCTCTGCTGCTTTTATTTTCCATAGTAACTGTTCCTGCGGGCAGCTGGGTAAGAGGAGCTGCCTGCCAGCAATAAACTGCTCATCTCGTTCTCTGAGGTGCTCCCACCGCTTGGGAAAGACACATTGCTAATTACTTGTTGTTGGAAACGGGCTGGATGAGGAGAGGGAAAATATGGCTGCAGAAGGGGCTCGTTAAAAGGAGGTGCTGGGAATGGAGCAGTGCTGATGGCCGGGAGTTCCAGCCCCCACTGCAGACAGTCAAAGGTCCTTGTGCTGCTGTCAGAGCCTGAGCTGGGGGTGGCTGTTTGCAGAGTCGAGACACACAGAGGGTTTCACCTGACCCAAAGGTGCTGATAAGGAGCAGATAAGAAGTAGAAGGGTTGTCCTGCACTGTCTGCTCTTCCCTGGTCTGTGTGGTCAAAGCACCTCTGTGGTCAAAGCACCTCTCTTGTCTGAAGCTGCAGGGACTTCATCCTTCTGTGTGTGCTTCAGCTGCAGCTTTGGGAAGCCTGGCTTGGAGTCTCAGTGAGCAGGAAATGTGAGGGAGGTGATGATGGAGGGTTTGACCATGAGCTGTTCCCTCCCTGCCCAGCCCCAGAGAGGCACTGAGCAGAAGGGGGTGTCACCTCAGCCTGGATATCCATTTCCACCTGCACAAGGTGATGTCCAACATTGCTGTAGGGGGCAGAGGTGGGAGAACAATGGGAGGGGTTTTTGGAGCCTGCAGAAGGCATGTGAAGGTTGTTGTTGGTTGCTCATGAGAGAGGATGTGATGCCTGGGACTGGGCTGGGGCCTTTCCCTCTGTCTCCCTGGGGATCAGTTTGGTTTTACCATCACCTCATTCAGGAACAGACAAATCTGGGCTGCTGAGCTGTTCCTCAGTTCATGTCCCAGGTGTCTCAGAGCAGAGGGGACCTGCTGGATCACAGTCTTTCATAAACAGCCAAAAAAGAACTAACACAAGAGGGATGCTGGATGTCCTATCACAGAACATTCTGGAAGCAGGTGGCTGCATTGGTACGTGAAGAATTTGCACTGCAGCTGCCTTTTATAGGAAGCATCTCTTGTTCCTAGAAAACTCTGGGATGATAAATCCCATGTGGCAAGACAAAGGCTTTCAGGGATCTCTCAGGATAGCTCTGTAGCCTGTCACAGCCTGTCTCTGCAGCAGCTGGCCTGTGATGGCATTTCTGAGAAATAAATATTCTATGTGTAAAGGATGCTCTGCATTCCTCCTGACTTCACTGTGGAGTCACAGAGGAGTGGAGGACTGGGCTGGGATTTTCTCAGTGTTTAACTGAAGGATAAGTAAGGAAGAGACACAAGTTTTCCAATTAAATGCTGTAAGTCAGTCAGTCAAGCCTAAACAGCTGAAGCCATGTTGTTGGAAAGATGGGCTGGGCACTTGTCCTTTATCGGGCTTTGGGGGTGGTTACACCTTTCAATAATTGAATTTCAGTTCAGGTGAGAAGAAGCCTGAAGTAGTTCTGCCTGAACTCTGTGTTTTAGAGATCTTTCCCAGTGACCTGACCTGGGCATTGGCATTGGGTGTTAGCTCCTGGCTGTGTAGTTGTCAGGAAAATCCGCTTCCAACTTTCACCGTTTTGGTTGTGTGTGACAGTGATGTGTTCCTGTTTCTCTCACCTTTGGAAGGCACAGCCTTCAAAGAAACTCAACGTGTGTGCAAAAGCATTTTAAGCTCTAAGCATCCATCCAGCAGAAGCCAAACACTGGGAAAAAAAAAATCTCTTTTGTTTTCTTTCCTTTGCTGGTGCTCAATCACGTTGGACCTTGCATAGGAGCAAGGTGTGGTGTTGTTGTCCTAATAGCAGGTCAGGATGTTTGTCTGGATGAATTTGAGCAAGAACTAGCTTGCTCTTGGGTCATCCCAGCCCCCTAAAGCTCTAGGCTGGTGCAGAGGGGCTGGGGATCTGGGAAAGGCCCTGGGGATGCTGGTGGTGAGGCACCTCCAGTGCTGGGGACAGCTCTGGGCCCAGAGGAGGGGCATGTTGGAAACTGGGGGGAATTCCTTCATGCCAACCCTGGCAGAACTTCCAAGAGCCGTGGTGGAGTCCCCATACCTGGGGGGATTTAAGAGCCATATGGATGTGGCACATGGGGACATGGGTCAGTGGTGGACTTGACCATGCCAGGGGAATGGTCGGACTTGATGGTCTTGGAGAGCTTTCCAATCTAAACAATTCCACGTTTCAATGATTCTGTAAGAATTGTTTTAGGAAGATCTCTTTATGGGTATCAGTTTTGGTGTCATGTTGCCAGCATGCTTTTGCCAAGAAGCTTCTTTTGGGGGCTGGAGTCCCTTGGTGTGGGTGGGACACAGGTGGATGTCATCCCAGGGGACAATCTGTGTGAAGTTTCCCTGCTGTACTGTGTTGGCACTGCCAGGCTGCTGCAGTCCGGATTTTGGAAGGCTTTTGAATGGCTGGAGCCTCCTCCCTGAGGGAGGACGTGCATGTGGGGTCCTCTCACCCAGCCTCCAGTGAGCTGATGGAAATGCATCACTGTCCTGTGGTCTTCTCATCACAGACTTATCACTTGCTTAAATCATTTTGGTTGCAAATTCCACTCTTCCTGTTGCCTCCCAACCCAAAGTGGGATCCTTCTCCATTACTGTTCTTCTCCTATCAAACTCACCACTTGTTTCCACAAGTTCAACAAGCCTGGAGCACCTCTGGTAGGAAGGGATTGAGCCTGCAAATGCCATAAAAAATGCTTGTTCTTATTATTTGCTGATGAAGGGTAAAAACTGTATAATTGCCAAAAAAAACTGTATCGTCTTGCTAGAGCAAGAACTCCATTTATATCACCCTTAATAATAGCTATTAATAATTATACATTACAGTAATGTTGATAATTACTAAGTTATAATAAGCAGTTTGCACATCTATTGACTTTTTCTGCTGATGATTCCTTCTTTAATGGTCAAAGTAATGAGCACAACAGGGGCTCTGTGAAATCATAGGATTCTACAATGATTTAAGTCAAAAGGGACCTTCAAGGTCCTCTAGTTCTATCCCCTTGCCATGAGCAGGGACATCTTCCCCTGCACCAGGTTGCTCCAAGTCTTATCCAACCTGGCTTTGAACACTTTCAGAGATAAGAAAGATTTGGGAGGTAATTTTCAGACCGCCAAAACATACAAACTTTGTGCTTTTACCAAGTAGAGGGGAGGGAAGGGGGAAGTGGAAAAAAACCCCACAAATTTGAGATTGATCTCTATTTGTTATGATTAAGGAATGTACCTGAGGGATCATTGCTTCACGAGCATTTCTCACCAACATTTGTTTGCTCAGTGTGGGAAGATAGTAAATGCTTTGATGCTCAAGTGTGGGTTTGGGTTTTTCTTTGAAAACGTCTTTTTTGAGGGCAAGATGAGGTGAGAAAGGCAGTTCCAGGCACAGATCACCAGGAAGAGCAGGAGTTTTCTTCCTGTTGAGTGATGGTTTCCTTTAGGGAGAGGCAAAGGTACCACAAGATGAATTGGTTTTAGAGTTTCCCACTAGAGATCCACAAATATCTCAGATATGTGGTTTGTGTTCGTTTGCTGGATCTGGTGACTTCTGACAGACATGTTTTCCTTTCAGTTTGCCATCTCTCCTGTTGCTACTCGACAAAATGCTAGTTGTGCACTGTGGTGAGCACCCTGAAAGTGAGGCATGTGGTAGTTCTTCCTCTACTTCACGTTTTATCTTGGATATTGAAGGGAGAGCATCCCCAGGGCAGTGCCCTGGGCTTGATTTCCTCCAGTGCCGCCCTCAACAAACCCCAAAATTAGAAAAAAAAATCTTTGGGCTTGGATGATGTGTAGCCCAGTGAGATGGAGGATGGCCTCTGACCCTGCTCACTCCATCCTGATGATGCCACCTGTATCATTTGTCCCCTGCCTTGTGCCATCTGTCCATGCCATCACACCCCTCCAGGACTCATGGGAGCCTCCTATCCTCCCAAGTCTTACTTTAGCACTTCCTGTTTGATAATTGGTGTATTCCATTTGGTAATTGGCACTAATTAGTGGAAAGGGGAGAAGCATCCCCTCCTCTACCACTCTACACTTCGGGGCTCCTTCTTTTTTCTTTCTTGACTTTATTTTTTTTTCTTTGTCCTTTTTAGTATGGCATATGATTTTTGTTCAGGATCTAGTGTGTGATATTAGTCTACGTAATGAGCCTTTTTGACAGCCTGGGCACATTTGGGAATAATTCCTTGAGCAGATGAAATCTTTAGGCCAGAGCTGCTCATTCTCGGCAATTTCCAAATAAAGCCACAATTGTTCAGAAGTGACAGAGGAGAAAATAGTTCAGGAGCTGGAAACTACATGAGCTGGGAACAGATATTTCCCCCCCCACCCCTTCCCTTCTGGATGGCATGTGACTCACTCCGAATTTGCTTAGCAATTTTATACTTGTCTCAAAGCAGACTGCAAATACCCATTCCTGGTGAAGGAGAGGGTGAGGGATGAAGCTGTTGTGTCCTGCATTCTGCTGGCAGCTCCCATGTCTTCTTCCTCCCAGCTGCAGGGAGGGAGGAATATGAGATCTACCACAAGACACTGGGCCAAGGCCTAGTTTTTTCCAAATGTAGAATTATAAAATATGCTGAGCTGGAAGGAGCTCACCAGGATTATCCAGTCCAGCTCGTGGCCCTGCACAGACACCCCAACAATCCCACCCTGGGCATCCCTGGCAGTGCTGTCCAAGCTCTCCTGGAGCTCTGGCAGCCTCGGGGCTGTGCCCATTCCCTGGGGAGCCTGGGCAGTGCCTGAACCCTCTGGGGGAAGAGCTTTTCCCTGATATCCAACCTAAACCTGCCCTGGCACAGCTCCAGCTGTTCCCTGGATGCCGTCCCTATCACAGGGAGCAGAGTTCAGTGCCATGCCCAGCCCAGATCCAGGAGCTGCTGGTTAACTTTCCTTACGGTGCTGCTGACATTGAGCCCTGGAAAAGTGGGAAGGAGAAGACAATTATAAATCCTGTATGTCTTCTATGGAGGCAATTTTTTGCAGCAAGAGGTTTTAAAAGTGAATTCTGTTGTGATCTCTGTTTCACCTCCTCACTGGACCGTTTACAGTCCCGCCATGAGCTCAGGATTATTTACTGCCCTAGAGAAACTTTTCAGTTATCATCCTCTTCCTCACCCTTGTCCATTACCCCCAGCTTCTTACCTATATCCAGCACAACTAGTGCTTTAGATTTATTAAATTAAGCATTTTAGTGTGAGATTTTTTTTTTCTCCTGTGCGTGTGTCTGGAGGTTTTCAGTTGTTTATGTTTTAAGCAGGAGGCCAGGAAACATGTCTGTTGTCCTTAAATGCAGGAAAATAATACAGAAATGGAATACTTTTAGAATGCCTGGAAGCCCTAAATGCAACAAATGCAACGACCTAGGATTATTACAAATTGTAGTGGAAATGCAGACGTACACCAAAAAACGTCCCGCCCGGGGTAACCGATAATCTTTTTATGATGGATTTTTTAAAATTTATTTTGTAACCACTGGGAAATAATCTCTCACTGTCTTTTTTTTGCCCCACATCCTCAGGCCCCCTGCGATCCCGGCGTGTCCCCTGAAGGGATGGAGAGCTCCTCGGTGGCATCAGCCTCCTCGGAGGCGGGGAGCAGCCGCTCCCAGGAGATCGAGGAGCTGGAGCGCTTCATCGACAGCTACGTGCTGGAGTACCAGGTGCAGGGGCTGCTCACCGACAAGACCGAGGGCGACGGCGAGAGCGAGAAGACGCAGTCCCACGTCTCACAGGTGGGTGCAAGGCTCTCCCTGGGACAGGACAGCACGCTGGTGGCTTGTAGGCACACATCAGGGATGTGTGTTCTCAGCTGAAGGAGGTTTTCCAGGGTTTGGGTGTGAAGCAGGATGTGGTAAAACGGTGGGATTGGGGCAGCTCACTCGTTCAGGGATGTGTTTGAGGTCTCCAGCTTGCTGGTAGCAGTCTCCTGATGCTGGGTTTGGTTTTTTTATGGTCTCAAGGTGCGGCACTGGAAGTGTTCCAAGCCGGGTTGGATGGGGCTTGGAGCAACCTGGGATAGTGGAAGGTGTCCCTGCCCGTGGCAGGGAGATGGAATGAGATGGGGGTTAAGGTCCCTTCCAACCCAAACCATTCCATGATTCCATATATGAAGGATCCCGTCTTTATCTGGTATCAGCAGTGTTTGATCTGATCTCTGAGGTCTTTGATTTGATCTGAGCTCTGCAGGTTTGCTGGAGCTGAGGATCTGACCCAGAGCTCTAGATCTGTTTTATATCATCTCAATATAAAGAAATTACCAAACAAAGGAACCTTTTTAAGAATAGATTTTGGTGAAGAGGTCTTTTACAATTTGAGGATTAAAGCCCTTAGAAGTGGGAGAAAATATATTTAAAAATCTAGTGATCCAAAGTGTATTTTTTAACCCAAGGCTGGAAGATGTCTGTGTTTGAAGTGACGCTGTGGAGGGGCTTCAGGTCAAACAGACAAGTTCTGCTTATTAATGTGTCAAGTTCAAAAATAGTATTGAATTAGAAATAATTTAATAGACAAAGTTTTAGAACCTCTTCCAGCTTGTCCACTGCTCTGCCTATAAGCCTGGGCTCCCTCTGCATCTTTAGGACAAAAATTTCTAATTCTCATGGCAGCCCCTGTCAATTTTTTGCACTAAGAGCCTTGAGTGCAACAACCAAATCCATCTTCCAGTTGTGGAAATGGCGTTTTAGCTTTCCTCCTTGGCCTGCCCTGGAGAAAAGGAGCTGCTGGGTTTTTAATGTCAGTTCTGAGAGTGTTCTCTTTCAAGATGGCTGGGTTTTATTTTAAAAGAAAAATTCGTAATAATTAAAGATCTGAACATTGAATCTTTTAATTAAACCACTTTTAGAAGCACGTCAAATGAAGCAGCTAAATGAGGTTGCACCCCAGACCATTGATGCAGAAGTTTAATTAGGATTTATTGTGAAACTCCATCAAAATGCAGCATTTTGTATTTCTAGGGCTGTGTATTGGACAAAAAGTGAGGATGGGCTTTTACTCTAGGTCAGTTGCATTTACCAAGCCACATCTTAATGGATGCACTAAGAAGGAATTGCCTCTTGTCTCACAAAGGATTTTTTTTTTTTCATTTTTCCACCTGTAAGAAATAACCGGGAATTTTTATTTCCGATTTTCTCCTCCTGATCAGTTCTTAGCAAAGCAAGGGAAAAACAGGCACATATCCTTCAGCTGACTGGAGTAACCCTGGTGGAAGCCAGCCTGATGGAAGGTGGCACGTTCCCTCTTGATGTGAGCTGGAGGGAGAAAGATGGATATAAGGGAAAGGCACTCGGCTGAGACCAAGGAAATTGTTTTTAACTGCAATGTTCTGCTAGCAACTAAATCTTTAATGCTGGGCGAGTTACTTAATCTCTCTGCAGTTTGTTTCTATATGGCTGTGATGTTTTCCTGGCCTGAGAGTGGATAAATCCATTCACCTGTGTGTGTGTGAGTTGCTTGCATGGTACCACATCCCTGGACAACTGATCTCCTTGCTGGGGGAAGGAAGGAAAAGGCACATCCTCCACACTCCTTCTAGGGAAGCTGAATCCATCACCACTTGAGATTATCCCAAAACGTGGATGTTCCCATGATGGGGCTGTCCCCAACCTTGCTCCCAGCAGGAAAAAAAAGAGGAAAAATGGCAATTTTATTTTGCTGTGGAGATAATAATGAGCTTGTACCTCAAAAGACCTTTCCAGGTGTGTGGTTGTGCTCAAAATTGTTAAAGGAGATGGGGATACGTCTGGTAAAAGGCTCTCAAGAGTGATGTGATCATAGGCCTGTCCTGGGGGGCTCAGCAGAAGTGGCAGGAGAGTGATGGGCAGCTCTTTAATGAGGGGAGACTGAAATCCCCCACCTGTGAGCTAGAACGGGCTCTCTGATGAGGGCAGGGATCATGGGCATTTGTAGTGAATACACTTATTTTGTAGCCTCATCCATACCTGTCAGGGAGCCCTCAGGTGGTTGGTTGTATGGAAATGACTTTTCTTTTTCTTGGCACATCATCCTTGGTGGTGTTATCAAGCACTGAGTGTCTCTGGAGCAGCCAAGTGCTTCCAGCATGAGAGAGCTCAGAAGTGGGGCTGGTCAGTCTCCACTCTGTTGAAGGAATGACAAAATGACTTTAGAATTAAGCAGCATCTTGCGTGTTTGTCCAGTAAAAATTGTTGGTTTGGTTTTTTCCAGCAGTATGATGCAGCCATGCATTTCTTTAGGGGGAAAAAAAAAGGGCAACAAATGTCACCAAATTCAATTATTTTGGTGGAGGCACCTTGCTGCCCAACCTTGGGGCAAGCTGGCCTAAGAATCTGCTGATCCCCTATGGCCACGTCTGGCAATGGTCAAACCTACAGCCCCATGCACATTTTCTGTTTTGTTTGAAATGAAAACACGGGATGTTGGTCTCTCAAGACATGTGCCTGTCCGTGAAGCAAACAGAATTGGGAAAAGCAGAAACTTTCCAACATTCCATGGAAGAATTCCATGGAAATGAGTGATAAAGTCAAGTCACCCTGCTGTGTAACGCACACCTGGGATCCCAAACACTGTCAGAGTCAGCAAGGAGGTGTGTTGGGTCTGGATTTTATTGCAAACCACCCTATCAATCGCTTTCCTACAGCTGTTCCTGCATCTTCCCTCTACCCACTGTCAGCGGGTGGAGCATTTCCAAGGCAAATCCTTTGGGATCATCCTCAAAAAGGAGGGAGTGCCGCACACATACAGCGATGCCCGCGGCCGGGTGGTGTTTTCTGTGCGCTCTGGACTGACGCAGCAGTTTTGCCCAGCCCAGCTATTATTTTACACAATCCCTTTTTTTTATCCCTTTTTGCAGTGGACGGCGGATTGTAGCGAGCAGCTTGATGGCAGCTGTTCCCCATCCCGAGGGAAGGGATCGTCGTCTCACGAACACAACCAGGTAGGGGTTTGTGTTTAGTTCCTCCTGCCTCAGTTTCCTGCGCTGCTTCACCGGGGAGGTGCTGCCAGCTTTCCCTCTCCCATAGAAGGGGAGGTGTGTTGGCACCTGAAAGCTCATTCCTGCCCAAACCAGGGGAGGTGGGCAACATCCTGATGTGTGTTTGGACGCTTTCACCGGGGGTTTAAAGGGGGGAAAAATAAGGAGTGTCACATTTATTCTGGAAGACTTTCTTATTGCCACCTGTGCGAGGAAGCTGTTGGGAGCCTCAGAGCTGCCTTGGAAGCGTGAGCTGTAGATGGAATGAGGGATCTTTGTGTAGCTGAGTTTCTCTGTTGTGTGCCGCAGCACAAGGATGGTGTTACAAGGAAAAGCATTAAACAGCTGAGAGGGTGAGCTGGCAGAAGAAGCAGAACTGCACATGCTGAGAGCCTGTGCTGGTCATGCAGTGACAGGAACCAGGTGCAAGTCGGTTTTGGTGCTTGGATGTGGTGTGAGCACAAGTGAGGAGTGTTTACCAAGCGCTGCTGGAGGTGGCTGTCCCTCCTCATGTGGGTACCCCCACAGAAGAGGGTTGGGTAGGGTGGGGGCTTGTGTTTGATCATTGTCATCTGGTTGACAAGCTGCTGTGTCACCGTGAGACCATCAGCTCTGTGAGAGCAGCATTTTCCTGAGGAGATGTGAAACTGTGGCGTCTGAGCAAAGGGGAAACGGCATTTCCAGTTGCTGTGGGTAGTGGATGTCCCACCCAGAGAAGTGGCTACAAGTTGGTGGCTTTCATGCTCTTGCTCTGCTTGATGTGTGCCAGACTCAATCTCATGTGTGGGGTCCATGAGGGGGAACTTGGGAGCAGGATGTACAAGAGGCTGTGCCGGTCTGAGCAGGGCATGTTGTTGCAGCTCTCATTTTGGGCACAGCTTCCTCCCACGTGGAGCCATGCTGGAACTTCTTGGCTGAGGGATGGGGGCTCATCCCCTCCCTGCCATGGCCCCAGGATGCTGGTACCACCTCTACCAACACCTGCACCCAACAAAGGCAGGGTGTTGTTGTGTAGGAGGGTGTGTGCTGAACAGAGGCACTGCTTCGGATGAGCTCCTGAAGGTGCCAGACGGAATTGTGGATTTAATTTATTACACCTTTGATCTGCTTCAAAATATTCAGCAGCAAAACCATTCCAGGCTCTCTCCCAGCACTGCAGACAGCTGGGAGGCTGGCCATTTCCATCAGGCTTCTTTGGTCTTTCCCTGGGGAAGAAAGTCCCTGGCTCTTCACCCAAGGGCTCTGCTGACGTGCCAGTGGCTGGTGGGGACCACAGGAGAAAGCAGGAGTAATGCATAGGTGTTACTTTCCTGACATCCTCCATCTGCCTGGTGCCATGCACTCTTTTGTTTCAGCTTACATGGGGGTTTTTTTTTGTTTTGTTTTCTTGCTGGCTTTTGGTTGTTTTTTTTTTTTTTTTCTGGGGGTTAAATGTATTTGATCTCCTCCTACAGGGAGCTCCTTTCCTAAACACAAACACCATTCACTGATGCCCAAGCTGCTTACCCTGTGTTTGGGCTCTCTCCCAGCCTGCAGCAGAGCTAGTAATTATCTCTCTCCGTGTTTGGCTTCTTTTAACTGTGAGTTACAAATTTTCCTTGGCACCAAAGAGGAGCTGCAAGCTATTGTTCCTCTGTCCAGAGAAGCATTTCTCTCACTGTCACTGCTGTATGAGTGAAATGCTGCTGGTGGGGACCAACTACAGTTTATTACCATTTCTGGCTGTTTTCACTATAATCCTCCAATGTTTGAAAAAAGATCATGAATAAGATGTTTGTCGTGAATTAAAATTATCAATCACTTTTCAAACCTGCTAAGGAAGAAGCCAGCTAATTATTTCTCAGTGAAGGAAGGTGTTTGGTTTTGGGGGTGTCTTTTTTGTTTTGTTTGGGGTTCGTTTGGTTTTGGGTTTTTTGTTTTGGTTTTGGTTTTTTTGGTTTGGTGGTTTTTTTAATTTTTTTTTTTTTTTTGTTGCAGTTTTTTATGTATTTGAGGGGTTTGGACAGAAATTGGAATTCCTAGTTTTCCTATTGTGTTTCCAGCTGAGATCTCTGCGTTGCCAGTCTTAGTTGGAAAATACTTGGATGTGAGATTTCTGCTGGCTTCAGCTAATGTGGAAATGTGGGTTATGTATCAGTGACCATGGTATGCCTCACGTGGTTCTAACCTGGCCATCAGGAAGGGCATTTATATGGAAATCTAGGTTAGTCCTGGAAATGTATTCAGCATGTGGTTCATTTTCTGTGAAGACAGAGTAGTTCAGGCTTGCTTTTTCAGATGTAATTGGCTTCCTAAAGGTTATAGGGAGGCCTAGAGAGAAGATGACTTTCCTGTGCCTGAAAACCCCCGTATGCATCCCTGAGTACTTGATGCCTTTGAAATTCTAGGCTGTAAAATCCAGCAAGGTTAAGAAAAAAATAAAGATTTTGTGCGTGTGTTACGCATTTATATATAATATGTGTGTATATAAGCATCTACTGGTTGTTGTACAAGTGTGGGGCTGAGAGCAGTTTTTGAATAAAATACAGTGTAAGGGTAAAAATGAACTGTCTTGATGCAGCCTGCTGTCCAGGATATTCCTAAATTTCTGGTTTATGATGTTGTTGGGTGTCCCTGGAAAAGAGCACCCCAGACTTGTCCTGCTCTTGCTCTACTTGGTGAGACATGTATTAGCAGCTGTGTGAGACTTAGGTGGATGTCAGTTCCCATAGGCTGGCAGATAGGGATCTTGTACAAAGCAGTAGCTTAAAAACAGAGAAAATTCCCCCTGAAACCTCCTGGTTTTTCCAGTTCTATGGGCGGGTGGCTGTGAGAGGATGGTCTGCTCATGGGGGAATCTCCTGAGATACATTTTGTGAACTCATGTGCTGAGAAAATCCTGGTCTCAGCTCATCTGTAATTCTTGTTTCCTCCTGGGATCTCTCTGTTTGCTGCATGGCGTGGCCATGTTTCACTAAAACTCCCAGAAAGTTTGCCAGGTCTCACCACGTGTGAACCTCTGGGGCAAAGACCAGGTACTCAAAATACTATTTGAGCACCTTACTGCCTCCAAAAATGAGGAAGGTTTAGATAATGGAATAATTTTAAACCCTTTTATGTTTGGATTTTTTTTTTCCTTCCCCAAAAAGAGCCAGTGGGAAGTTTTTATATAATACTTTATTTGCATTCCCCTTGTGAGGCTGTGGCGAGTAGGAAGCTCTTTGATATATTTCTGAGAGCAATTCATTAAGTAAAAGAATTCTGGTATGGTGCATATTGAGGGAGCCAGCAGAGCTCTTGGTACATGAAAGGCCTGGCAGGAACTCCATCCCAGACTCCTCTTATGTAAAGGGCATTAACAAAAACCAGAACAACTCCGAGGGCTTGTGCCATTTCTCCAGGCGGTGGGAGACGGAGAGCTGAAAATCCTCCTTCCTGGCCAAGCCCCTCTCTTCCCCCACGTTGGCTGGCTGTCACCCATCATCACCAACCAAAAACCTGTGTTGTTGGCAGTAAGCAGGATTTGCTTTCTTTCCACTGCTTGTGTCCATGACCCTCCAGGTGCAGCAGGAACTGGGTACGGGGTTCGGGCCCTCAGAGGCTTCTGCGGCTGGTGGTCATGTTGCTGATCTACTGAGCAGTGAAGGAGCAGGCAGGGGGTGTAGATCACACCTGATGATCCCACACCTTGCTTGTAGCACCCTTGTCCTGTCCTCCCTGAGGAGGTGCTGGTGAAGGAGATGACTTGGTTTGCCCTCCTGCTAAACCAGCAGAGACGGCAGCACGTGGTGGCAGGGTGGAGTGGTGGGTTTGCATCCTTGGGCTTTGGCTAGAGATCATACTGCCTGGAGTAAAGAGCATCCCTAACTGTGCTAACGTAGCAATTCTGACAGGGGCCTGGAGGGACAAGGGAGAATGGCTTCCCACTGGGAAGGACAGGGCTAGATGGGATATTAGGAAGGAATTCCTGGCTGCGAGGGTGGGGAGGCCCTGGCGCAGGGTACTCAGAGAAGCCGTGGCTGCCCCATCCCTGGGGGTGTTCCAGGCCGGGTTGGACAGGGTTTGGGGCAGCCTGGGATAGTGGGAGGTGTCCCTGCCCATGGCTGGGAATGAGATGAGCTTTAAGGTCTTGTCATTCCATGTCCATGTCTTGTAGTCATGGCTGGAAAAGCTGCCATGTTGCCAAAGCAAAGGCAATAGGAGGTGTGGGGCGATGTGTGCAGGCTGTCTCTTGGGCAACAGCAGATTTCAATGCGCAGAGGAACTCACTTTTAAGGGAGAGTAAAAAAATCAAATTATCTGTTGCATTTCCAGAGAATATTTTTTTGCAGGCCTAGTGCTGCCTGACTTCCTGGAATCAACCACCAGGAGATCCTCCCTGGTGGTTGCTGCAGAGGCAAGTGGGAAGGGCTCATGGTCTTGGACAGGGGCTATGTCACTGGGTCCAGGTACCTGAAGTTAGCAGTGAAATTGTCCTGCTGGCTTAAGTCCAGTGACATCAGCAGGCACTGTGTAATGCCCCAAAATCTTGGCTAACCAGATAGGGCTGGGGAGACAGTGGATTGGCAGGATCTCTTGACTAAATTTGTAATTCATTTTCCCTGTGCTGCTGGACAGCCTGTGTCTCACTTGAGTTGCCCGTCCTTGGGTCCAGATCGGAAAGCAAACAATAGGGATGACTCTGGAAGGACTGTTGGAAATTACAGAATCTTAAGGGTGTGGAATGGATGTTAAAAATCACCCACCTGCCATAGGCAGGGTTGCCTTCCACTAGAACAGATTGCTCAGGGCCGTATGTGCTATGAGGACTGCCAAGGTTGGGGCATCCACAACCTGCCTGGGCAACCTGGGCCAGTGCCTCACCACCCTCACAGTACAAACATTCTTCCTGATATCCAGTCTAAATTTCCCCTCTTTCAATTTGTTCCCATTGCTCCCTGTCCTGTCACTATAGTTCTTGATGCAGAGTCCCTCTCCAGCTTCCTTTTAGGCTTCCTTCATATGCTGGAAGGTGCTGTGAGGTCTCCACACAACCTTCTCTTCTCCAGGCTGAACAGCCCCAACTTTCTCAGCCTGTCTTCACAGGTGAGGTGCTCCAGTCCTTTTAGCAACCTCATGGTCTCCTCTGGACTTGCTCCAACAGTTCCATGTTTGGAGAATATGTTTGGGGCTCTCCGTCTCATCGTCCTGCTCATGTCGTGGCCCAGGGCCAGTTTGTACAACTGAATTTGCCTGAGGTTGTCCACCATGCTGAGGATCTTTTGGGGCAGGTGGGTGCTGGCTGGTGCTGCAGATACTTATTGTGTTTCCAAAAGAGAAAGAGAAAGAGAAAGCAATGAGTACTTGTTGATGAGGTATGCCTGCCTGACGGAGAAAGAAAGTAGATCTTCAAGTGGGGTGAGCTGCCCATGACCAAAGAGCAGCTCTGAGAAAACCACTTCTCTGCCTGTAATTGCTGGGTGTCAATTCTTCCTCATTTAGTGAATGCAGCCCTGCTCAATTATGGTTGGAGAGGACTGCTGAGAAAGGAGTCAAGTCCTTTAGCTAATGTAGAGGTGTAACTTTCTCTGGGACTTCTGTTTGGGCTCGGCCCATGAAGCAGCAGCGAAGCAGACACCTGCTTGGGTGTCAGGAGGTCTGGGAGGGAGATGCCTCCCTGCTTTGCTGCCTGCTTTGGAGAACTGTTGCTGCTTACTGAGTGTGGGGGAGGTGTCTTGTGGGCCTGGTGTCACCAGTGACTCACATGAGAGGTCACCTTGTCACCCTCATTTTCTGTCTGGGTAGAGAAGAAAGGGTGACACCTGTCTGCCCATTGTAGAGCTTCCCACACTCTTAATTTTTTGAGACTTGGGTTACCTTTGAGATCTCCATCTTTCCGTGTTTGGATGAATAGGTCAGTCAGTGCTGAAGCTGTAGGCAGGGAAGGGGTGACATGAGGCATATCCTGTGAGCCTGGGACTGGGTCTTGCTGATGGGTTTCCATAGTATGTCTGGAGTTGTCAGGGCTGTTCTGAGAGCCCTCAGTGTTCCTCCTCTTCATCCTAGTGTGTAACAAGCTACCTAGCACATCCTTGGCTAGCATGACTGTTCCAGTTGTCTAAAAACCACAGGCTTGGTCCTTTCCCAGGTAGTCCAGAAAGATCTTGTAGGCTTCCTTCTTCCAAGTCCATCAGGTCCTTTGGTCCTGTATTACGACACAAGCGTAGATAAAACCTTATGTTTTGTTTTGGGGTAAAATTGGGAGAAAACCTTACTTTCCCTGGTGGAAGAAGAGCTCAAAGTGATGTTTGGTGTCCCTTCTGCAACTTGGAGAAGGTGGACATAGACCTGGGAAAGGAAGGAACAGAGCCAAAGGGGTTGAGGTTTCTGCATGACATTTTTATAGCAGTTTCTGATGTTCTTACAGCTTTATGTAATACTTTGAAGAAGAAGCTAGAAAGTTCACCCTACTAAGATATTTAGAGTAATCTTATGGTTGGTTTTTTGTTGGGCTTTTTTTAAAGGTGTGTTTTGAGTTATTAAAATAATTAAGCCTTTGGTTTTCCTTATTAAAATTGAAGTGGTTTTTCTGGAATAGGTCTAGGGAGATACTTGGAGTGCACTGCAAAAATTCTGCGTAACGGGAAGATTTGGCAGCAGCACAAATGGGGTGTGTGAAAACCTCCACTGCAGAAAAACCTCAAAAGGGGCCTTTTACACAATAGCTGGTTTTTATTCTAACCAGGGATAAGATCCAAGTCGAGGAATCATTTGAAGGACATCTCACAACTTGATATAAGGGATCTCCTGGGTGCAGATGTGAGACCCTTGTTGTGCTGGGGAATATCTCAGAGGTTTTGGGGGGCCTGAGAACTCTGCCAGCTTCCTGTTGTTTTTCCTCTGGCTCACCTATGAATGCTGTACGTTGAATATTGAAATTCTTACATACCATTGGACATGAATCCCATCCAGAATCCAATGATATCTTCAGGACACTTGAAACTTGTGCTGCTGCCAGGGTTGATCTACATCTCTACCAGCCCACTTCACCCATACTTATCTTCACTGAGAGCAACCACGTAAGTGATCACTGTGTTTCCATTTATGGCTTCTGCACTGGGGAAACTTATCTTCTTTTTCTGCAAATAGGATTTTCAAACCTGCACTGAAGCAGCAGAAAATATTAACTCTTGAGCTGGCAGAGGCAGCAGGATTAATTAGTTCATGCCTCAAAGAGCTCGCTGCAAAGGTGAAAATTGCAGTGTAAGTGAAACATACGATTATTGCTAATTAAAATGCAAATGTTAGATTTGACAGCTAGTTTCTGAAGGAGGGCTGCTGGCAGTGGTAATGTGCATGAGCCTGGCTGTTGCTGAGAAGGTGCAGAGCTTGGCCAGAAGGATTGGCATGGTTTTGAGCAGCTTCTGGGAATCAGTCTCTGGAGGGATGGTGTTTTCTCTCCCAGCCCCAAAGTGTGGCTCAGAGGTCCCACGTCCTGCTGGTGAGACCACAAATGGTAGTTGGAGGAGCCCAAATCAGATCTGTGAGCAAGGGTTCAAGGACTGTTTGGGGAACTGGAGAGGCTGGGAGAGCCTTGGTTTTTTGGGGGGCATGGCAGAGTAACGGGGCCAGATAATGGGGAATCAGATCAGCAAGAGACAAGGGGCAGAGAGATTGTTTCTTCAGTGTTTGTCAGCTTTGGCAGTCAGTTCTGTTCCTGCAGCAGGGTGGGTTTGTTTAGCAGGAGCTGTGTGTGGTGCAGGGTGGAGGAAGAGCAGTGTCACATCTCACCAGTGCCAAGCCGTGGATTTCTGCTGGACTCTGGTTGCCTCTAGAATCTGGGAATGGGTGTTATGTGCTTTGCAGTGATGCTGGTGAAGGGGTTTTGCTGCTTGCATGGTTTTTTAAGGAATAATCATTACTTGCATGTTCTCACCCGCTCCTTGAGCATCACCCATGAGGTTGGTGTGAGAGGCCCAGCTCCCATGGGTCTGCAGAGGGGGTCCATTTTAGCATGAAATGGCTTTGTTACAGGACACAAAGCCACCAGAAATGTCTGGGGCTGTTTCTGGGGGTCGTATTTTCGTTCTGGAGATTTCAATCCCCCTCAGGAAGGTACCAGTAAAAAGTTGTTCATCTATGGCAGTTAGTCAGAAATTTGGGGAAATACTGAGCTTGGCTGTGCTGGTGAGTTTGAATGTGAGTGTGTTCAGGCCATGCTCAGTTTGGACCATTTGCATCTTCAGCAGACATTTCAACAGTTTTTAGTGTAGGAATTTTATTTTAAAAACGATTTTGTTTTCAATATTAGTATCAGTGCTTGATAAAGGTAAGGAAGGTAAACAGGGTGAAAGCCCCAGGCCAGGAGACAAGCTGGTTTATTGAGATCATCTGTGATTGTGATCTGACTGATTTGTGCTGTATCCAGTGGCTTTTCTTGGTGGACTTTGATTCACGATGATACCAATATTCTCATTTCTCACAACAGTTTTGTTGTGGCCAGCTGCATTTCTGGAATTTGCAACGTCTCGGATTGTCTGCAGAAGACCACACCTAAAAGATGGGTCTACTGAATATAAGCGAACAGTTTTTATTTTCAGTGTATTTTCTTTTGAAGCAAAGGGTGCATGTGCTGACCGGGTCCCACCGTAGCATTTGGCACAGAAATTTTGTGTGTGTGTGTGAACAAGATGTTCAGCGTGTAGGATACAATTAATCCTTCAGACATCAAGCGTTTCTTCCGGCCACCTTTTCAGCTGGTGCACGTTTCCCACGTCAAAGGAGATATTTCTCACTTCTCGGGATGCCTACAAGGTTGGCTCTTCCCCGGGGCTTCCTAAAGTGGCCTGCCTGACATCCACCACGGTTTTTTTTCCCCTTCATGCCAGTTGAACAACTCCTTTTGTGCCATTTGGTGTTTCTCAGCCATTGGGAGATTTGGGTCAGGGTGTGTGGTAAGAAGGGAAGAAGGTGCTTTAACTGTTAGTGGGAATAACCACAGCCTTCCCAATTTCATTTATATACAGCTGGAAAACCAGATAATCACCTCTTTGGAAGTCAGTGCCACAATGTATTTGAACTTGCCTGAAACTTACTAGGTTGTAGGGTGGAGAATGTCCAGCTGGAGCAATGCAAAAACCAGCACTGGAGTGTTTTGCTTCCAATTCCTTGTGTTGGGTGAATACTTCCATGTTTCATGTGCATCAAGGGCCATGCTGGACCGCCGGGTAGCATCACCTTAGGTAGTTTAGGTTCTGCTGAGCAGTGGTCTTCCTGCCTCATCCAACTCAGGTGGCAGTGATGGAGCTGGGACCTGGTCTGCGCCCTGAAATTTGTGGCCTGGACTTGGCTGTTGTCTTGAAAAGCAGTGTGGGTGGTGAATCCTTTTGGCTTTGAAGGCCGAGGTGGCCCTGCCCTTGCCTTAGCCCATGGCAGTGTCTGCAGAACCTCATGTAGCCCCATGAGAACACCTGAGACATGAGAAACCCTCTTGAAGTTGTCAGCTGTCACACCAGTCCTAAAGCATAGGCTTCCCTTTGTATTTCCCAGAGTTTCAGAGTACTTGGAAGAGTTGAATATTCTGCGCTTTGTGATATCGTGGGGTATTAATCGTTTTAGGTCACTTCAAAAGCCTTTCCCAAGCCTCTGAGCAAAGCTTTTGGAGCAATTACCTTGACAATATCCACCTTTCTCCCCAAGAACCTTGTGGGGTGTTTGGGTAGAACTGGTCAGGTGTGTTATTCTGGTTTTCAGATGAGTCATCGTGCCTTGAGGGCTGAACAAGAAACCTGCAGTTTTCTTGACAGCTCAACAAGTGAGAGAATAAAGGAGAACATCAGGCACAGCTCCTTAAGAGACAAAAATAGTTATTTGTGTAATGTGTCTCCTGGTGAACTACAAGAGTCCTCAGCCATGTGAATAACTGGACTCCAGCAGTGGGCTGAGCAGTGGGAAAACTGACTGGCAAGTTTATTTGGGCCTGGGAGGGGGATGAATGGAATGGAATGGAATGGAATGGAATGGAATGGAATGGAATGGACCCTGAGATTAACTCAGTTGATCAGAGCACAGTGCTGAGCACACCAAGGTCGTGGTTTTGATCTCTGTGTGGGCCATTTGCTTAAGAGTTGGACTCAATGGTCTTTGTGGGTTCCTTCCCACTCGTAATATTCTGTGATTCTGTAAATGGAATGGAATGGAATGGGATGGGATGGAATGGAATGGAATGGAATGGAATGGAATGGAATGGAACGGAATATTTCAGTTGGAAGATACCAACCATCATCCAGTCCAACTGCCTGCTCAGTTCAGGTCTGATCAAAAGTTAAAGCATGTTATTAAAGACATTGTTCAAATACCCTTCAGCAGGTTTAGAGGATGTGGGGTTGATGAATATGCATAATTAATCCTCATGAAGATAGAGAAGGTAAGTATTATTTTTCCCCATGCACACACTAGAGCACTAGGGCCAAATCTTATCTTCATCAGAGCCTCCCACGGTGTCATCCCTTTGCAATGTGTAAATAGAACATGCTGAAGGACTCAGAGAAAACCCCACAATCAGGATGTGGCATGGTTTTGTAGGTGCAGGCACGAGTGGCCTGGGAGTGGAGCTCTTCTGTTCCAGTTTTGGAGTGTGTGGGACAGAGCTGCTCTTGGCTGAAGCAGCCTGTTTGTTGTTTCCAGGAAGAGTGGGATCACAGCAGCAGTGGGAGCACAGGATCCCAGCCAGGGTCGGGCTCCAGGCAGGGCTCTGGACGCAGGTCTGGCAGCCACAGGAGAAGCAGCCAGTTCAGGCGATCAGCCAAGGTATACCTGGCAGTGACCTGCTGAAGTTGTGTCCTGTGCTTGCTGCTTCTTGGAGGATTCCCCTCAGGACATGGTTGTGGTGTGTGTCACACGTAGTTGTGGGTGCATGTCAGCTGTCAAGGACACTGCAAAGACCTGTTTAATTCACTCATGATGTGTGACACACTGAGGTGTGCTCAGCGCCTTAGCACTGGGGAAGAAGTCCCTAGTCACCTGGTCAAGTGCAAATGAGATCAGGGTTTTTTTTCTGTATTTGAAGTGTCAAAGTACTTCAGTTTTGGGAAATCAAGAGTTGTCTGTAATTATTTGCTGGCAGGTCTTCATTAGAAGTTGAAAGATGAGTGGACAGCACATAGATGGTGTTAAGTGGTGACCTTGAGTCCAGCTGCTTTCTGTGTGAGCTGTCTCCAGGGCTAGATAGAAAGTTACCTTCATTCCCTGCAAAAGACTGTAAGAATTCGCTTTTTACATGGTTTTAGGTCCATCCTTGAACTCAGACTAGGGACCATTCCTGTTAGTTTCACTCTGCCTGTGTCCTGCTGTCTTCTCTTGGAGACGCTGTCCGATATGCACTGACGAACACCAGTTGTTCCAGAAGTGGATGCCAAAATGAGGTTTAGAACCAGTGGTCAAAGTCATGGTCCATTCAGCCATTTCATCCTCCTGAAGATCTTGAGGAAACAGCTTTTCCTCCTGAACCATGCTGTGGTGGGATAGGACCCACAGCACGAAGGTTGTGTCTAGAAGGTGGTGGTCCTTTCTGGTGGGAATGAGACTCAACATATCCTTTCCTCCTTGAGCAGGGAAAATACTGTCTTCCTCAAAATTTCTATATTTTATCTGTATTTTTCATACGAAAACTTGGAAGTTTTAAACAAGGAAGCCCTGAATTGGAGCCTTTTTCAGACAGTTCAGTATCTATCTCATCTTTATTTTCTACCAAAGCGCAGCCAGGGGTTGTAGGCAGCTGAGAAGGAGGAAAAGTGGGGGAAGCTTCTCAAGCTCGGAACTGGAAAATGCTTAAGTAATACATGGCACAGGAAAATCCCTGAATTTACAGCAGGGACCCAGGTGGCCACTTGGTGTTGTTCTGTATGCAGTGATGATTTAACCTGGTTGCAGTTGTGCAACAGAGGGCATGATTTCGTATTTGTTTTCCGGGGGATGGCAGTGAGGAGGGGCAAGAGGTGAACGCTGAGCTGGGCTTTGGAAAGCTGCTGGCTGCATGTGAATGCTGACTTTGTGGGGAATTCGCTGAAGCTGCATGCATAGTAAACAGCCAGAGTCCACGTGGGGCTGTCCCTGTTTGTGTGGGCAGCTCCAGGGGCTGGGCAGCAGTGCATGGAGGTCATTTGTGCTCAACAGGGGCAGGAGGACAGAGGTTACAGATGTGCATTTAAACCACACTGTTTGCAGGGTCTGTTTTACTGGGTGTCTCATTTCTGAGAGTGCTGGTGGTACTCTTGAAAGCGTCTCTCTCAATTATCATTCCAAGTGAATTAATTAATTTTCAGCAGTACTAACTCCTTCTCAGTGAAAAAGATTATCTAAAGCTGAGGGCTGGGTCACTGGGAGCTTCATGTTAAAATTGCTGATGGTTATAATTGCAGTCCTGGGAGGATTGACAGCAAGTCACTGCTTTTCTTAAATACATGCAATTTTTAATCTTTTTTTGTACCTGGATCTGAGAATTGGCTTTTTGAAGTCTTATTATTAAGTCTCGGCGCCGTGCTGTGAGCATTTCAAGCTTGAGGCTGCAAGGCTGCTCCCTGTCCTGTGAGCTGACAGAAAAACTAGTTCTAAAGACAAGTCACAGAAGACCAAAAGGGTGTCTTGAAATGACAGTGACTCACGACTTAATGACAAGGTGTGTTATCACCGGGCCCTGGCGTCATCCTTGTGGAAATGGGCTGATGCTTGGAGTGTCTCCAAGAGGTCATGGGCACATCTTCCAGGAGGACCAGGTCTGAGCGAGAGCATCCAGCTGCTGGCTTGGACCTGCCTGACCTCCTCACCACCCGAAATGAATTTGTCTGCAGGAAGAGGTTTCTCTTCTCTGTGCGGCAGCTGTGATAACCTGCACATGTGTGCTTCCATTATACTGCATTTAGATGCTTATAAGGATTCAAAAAACTACTTTTTGTCTTTGGTGGGAGAAAATCGTGCTTACATCTGCCTAAAAGAAAAATCATCTTTTGAAACTTATGACGGGAGTTATTACATATTTCTGGTAGTTTGTTTCTGAGCAGAGACGTGTCAACTCGCAGATCCCCAGGGGGTTAAGATCATAATCCATAAACCCCTTGGAGGAGACTAAAAAGGGAGCAGTGTGTCTGTGTTTGGAGTTTCTGGTGTCTAAATTGGTTGTGCTGGAAATGACTGCAAAGTGTAGCCATCTGTTCACTGAGGACATGTGTCCCTGACATTGGTTGGGAAAGTGTTGCTCACTTCGTGAGCAGATTGAGCTCTGGGACTTCATTAAGAAATGGCCACATTTTAGATGAGTTTCTAATGTCTTGGTTAATATTAATAATCTTGAAAATGACAGAAGTTATTTGACAGGGAATAGATGGAATCCACCTTCTGTAGCATGTGTTTTGCCAGAGTGGGACCATTTGGACTGAGATGCTTAAATAATCTGAATATGTGCAAGATTATGAGTAATCTGAATAAGAAACATTGAGGGGAAATTTTGTTAATATGGGTCTCCCTATGTGCAATGCATTCGATCCATTCAGACTGAGTCAATTTCTTGAATGGGCTTGAATGGCAAAATCCAGCCTGCTTTACTTCACCTGTAAAGGGTGGAGAGGGCAGCCCTCTTTGTGCATGTGAGGGCTGATGACTGTGAAGGGGCTTTGAGTAACATATATGAGGTCTTTCCTTCAGATGCTCGTGCTTTGGGTTGTCCGTTTTGACAAAAGCAGCCGCACAGGAAAATTCAAGGTGTTTCACAGTTGGCTGGAGGTTTCTTATAAAGGCAGTGGGGAAAGGCCATGGGGTGCTGGTGGCAGCAGCTGGACATGAGCCCAGGTGTGCCCAGGTGGCCCCTGGGCTGTCCCAGCCATGGTGTGACACAGCCCCAGGGCAGGGCCTGTCCCCTGGGCTGGCACTGCTGAGGCACCTCCAGTGCTGGGGACAGCTCTGGGCCCCTCAGGACAAGAGAGACCCCGAGGGGCTGGAGCGTGTCCAGGGCAGGGAACGGAGCTGGGGAAGGGGCTGGAGCCCCAGGAGAGGCTGAGGGAGCTGGGAAAGGGGCTCAGCCTGGAGAAAAGGAGGCTCAGGGGGGACCTTGTGGCTCTGCACAACTCCCTGACAGGAGGGGACAGCCGGGGGGGTCGGGCTGTGCTGCCAGGGAACAGGGACAGGAGGAGAGGGAACGGCCTCAGGCGGAGCCAGGGCAGGCTCAGGTTGGACATCAGGAGGAATTCTGTCACAGAAAGAATTGTTAAGCATTGGAACAGGCTGTTCAAGGCATTGGTTGAGTCCCCATCCCTGGAAGTGTTCAAGGAGTGCCTGGATATGGCACTCAGTGCTCTGGGCTGGGTGACAAACGGGGATCAGGCACAGGTTGGAGTCCATCTCGGAGGTCTTTCCCAAACTAAATGATTCTGTGATTTTGTGAATCTCAGCCTGCACCCCGGACCTTGGTGGATCGTGGACATGGGGCAGGAGGACAGGTCTGGAGCCAGAGCTGAGCTTTACATTGTCTGCTCCATGTTGTGCACAGCCCTGTGTCCTGAAGGCTGAAACTGTCATTCCTTGCCTTCACGGTGCACCTTTGCAGCAGGTGAGGGGTCTCTGCATTGCATGGATTCACACAGGAGCACAGGATCCCTTGTGCAGAGCCAAGACACCTCTGTGGCTGGTGGGAGAGGCTGTGCCCTGGTCAGGATAGCTCCATGTGCCTCCCAGCAAGTAACCACCTTTCCATCTCTCCTAGAATGGCAACAAGGAGAGCAACCTTGACATGCTGGGCACAGACATCTGGGCTGCCAACACCTTTGACTCCTTCAGGTAAGCTGGGTTTAAAATGCTTTAAGAGACAGATGGACTCTTAAGATGGACTGTACCTTGTTTTAGCCCTCACCAGTGTGTCCATCCTGCTGGTATCCAGGCACCAGAGAGTACCCTGGTGGTACTGGCATCACTGCTCCTCCTCCTCCCCATCCCCAATTAGCCTGTGGCACCAAGCACAATCTATTTAAAGTGTGCTTTGGAGAGGCCACTGGATGGGTTTGCAGTCCAAACACCTGAAACCAGTTCAATTACTTGTAGTCACCCCAGAGCTGCACAGGCAAGGCCTGAGTCAACTCTGAGCTGCTGCTCTGGGATTCTACTCTCCCATTAGTTGGAGGTACCATCATGTGTTGGCTTCTTAGCTGCTGGGAAGAACTCTTCAGCTGCTGTTTCAGAGTGGGGAAAGCAGTGAAATATCCTTTCTGTCCAGTTTTATGCATAATCTGCAGGTGTTGAGTCATTGGAGCAGACAGGTTGTGCAGGACCAGAGAGAACATCGTTTCATGGACCTGTTGCAATACCCTTTTGGTACAGAGGGCGAGTATATCTTGCAGGGTATCTTCTGTATCAAAATTAGAGGCTTAGATCAAGCTGCAAGAGCTCAGCATACCTAAAAAACAACCAAACAAAAAAAATGGAAAGAGATGCATCAGTGTGAAGGTTGGAGGCTCCCATCCACGTGCTCTGCAGCAGGGAGTGGGGAGTGGAGCTCCCAGAAATACCAGCTTTCCTTGTCTGCAGGCTCCCATGTGCCCTCTGCTCTTCAGCTCGGTGGTGTTTAATTAGCAGTGGACTTCCTTTCTCTGTTTTTCCCTGTTTTTCTCTCCTAGTGGTGCAACGTGGGACTTGCAGCCTGAAAAACTAGATTTCACCCAGTTTCACAGAAAGCTGCGAAACACCTCCAAACACCCATTGCCTCACATAGACAGAGAAGGGTGAGTGCTGTCTCTGCAATACTGTGCTCTCCACGGAGGTCTCTAACTTCTCCCTTGCTCTAGGAACTCTGGTTTGGTGGCACACCTCATGTAGAGGACATGGGAAGAAGCAATGGACTATTTACAGAGTTTGAGAATGCCATGATCAGTCTGTCTGGCTCCTCTGTCATCCAGTTCTGGGCTGGAGCAGAGTTGTTCTCTGTGTTATTGCATTGCCTGATAGATCTCAGTATTCAAATAACTGGATCCAAGTCTCCTAGATCCTGATGTTCTAAATTTAAACATCTCTGGATACTGGAGGAAAGATCCTGGCTTAGTACTGACCTGGTTACAGCTCCTGTGAATGACAGGGCTTCCACTGTTCTTCCCAGCAAGAGTTCAGGGAAGGAGAGAGCACCAATGTGTTTCATAAAACTGTGAAAACATTCTACAGCTCCTTTTGGTTGTGACAGCCTCCACTGGTTTCCCTGGTATTTCTGGATTCCTTACTGGCTGTTGGTTGGTCAAACCAAATAAATGTGGGCAAGTGGCTCACCAGTGTTGCTTAGAAGGGTGTCACCATTTCCCTGCAGATGGAGAAACAGTCACTCCCTGGCAGGAGGGTGCAGCCAGCTGGGGGTCAGGCTCTTCTCCCCTGTAACAAATGACAGGATAAGAGGTGAAGACCTCACATTGCATCAGGGGAGGTGTAGATTGGATATTAGGAACAGTTTCTTCACAGAAAGGGTTGTCCAGCCCTGGAACAGCTGCCCAGGGTAGGTTTGGTGTTCCCATCCCTGGAGAGATTTAAAAAACATGTGGATGTGGCACTTGGGGACATGGGTCAGTGGTAGCCTTGGCAGGGCTGAGGGAATGCTTGGACTTGGTGATCTTAGGAGTCTTTTCCAGTCATAACAATTCCATGATTCTATGGATAGGGTTTTTTTCCTCATGCTATCACTCAGAGCATACAGGAAGGAAAAAATCAGAACAGGTCTAAAAGATGGGGTTGCAGCTGATGTTCCATCACTGCCATGTTGGTTGCAGGGATGGATATCTTATCTTGGAGACGTTTTTCTGCTGATTATTTGGTTTTGCCAAAGCACTGGCCAGTGCCATATGCCTGGTCTGCACATCTTATTTAGAAGACAAGTGTAGAATTGTTATTAGAACAGTTGATTGGAAACAATTAGAAACATGCAGCCAGGCCAGAAATCCCATACCAGCCAGGCTCAGCATCTGCAGTAGGCTCCTGTGCCATACAGGGACAGGAAGACTCAGACAGTCTTTTTTTCTCCTGTGCTGTATGTAAGGTATACTGCAATTTTATAATGGGCAACTTTCAGAACACTTGGAACAATGTAGCACTAAATTTCTAAGTCACTACGTCTCTTAGTCAAATTCAATCCCATTTTTTTCAGATGATTTTGAAAAATGAGGTGAAGGGGCCCTCTGTAAAATAAGTTATAATGTGCTTCCTCTGTAAAATAAGATATAATATGCTCCATGGCTGATGGCACTTGCCAGGTGATCCTGTCAGTGACACCTGCTATGTGCAGGGAGGACGGAGCAGAGCTGGTGTTGTGGTTTTCCTCTGATTCTTCCTGCTGTACTGGGAATGCCCGCATTGCAAACAGGTAAAGGAGGCAATGTGGAGGTGACATATTTAATCACTCCGAAATATTACAGCTGTAAAAGTGGAGTAAGAATTAGCGTATCTGCAGAAAAGTTGAGCAGGTGCTGTCAGCACAAAACAGTGCATGTCCCAAAATGCATGCCGTGTAAGTAACCTGGCTAGAACAGAGGAAGCACAAAAAAAGACAAAATTGTACTTATTTTTCAGCTTCTAAAGCTGGCTGTGTTGTGCATTCATCAGCTCTCCGTGGTGAATCTGTACTGAGATTCAGCTTGCTGAGCCTCCATGAATCTCCACCTGCTAGCTAGGCATTTTCCCCTCTTGCTTGAATGGGAAGCTTTTTTTAACAATCTAGCTGTGCAGTGAAAAAAATAATCAGAGGGGGGGGAAAAGAAATAAAGGAGTTCAGTGTGTGTTTTCAGCACCAAAAGAACCATTTTATTCCTTAGTCTGATCAGTTGCCCAAGGCTGGCCATGTAGTGGCATCCAGTTGTGTGACCTCAAGTGACTTTTGGTTGGGTGAAGCGTTTTCCTCCAGGAAGGCATCGGCTTTTATGGGAAGATGCTGTTTGGTGGCATGCTGAATAATCAAAAGTGGAGCATTTAAGAAAAAGCAGGGAACTGTACCGTGTTTCTGACCTGAATTCATCTGGCTTTAATTTCCAGTGCTAGCTCTTGCTCTGCTTGTACTCTTGCAGATCAAACATCCTTTTGTAGATGGTATTTTCTCTTTATTCCAGGTATCTCCCAAGCTTGAGGTACTCTTAAGGAATTTCTCTACCACCTCTTTGGAATGCAGCTGCTGGCACTGCCTGTGGTCCTGTAGCTGAGCTCAGCCATTCTATCTCTAGAGGAAAGCTGCCTTCATTCCCCTAATGCCTGCCTCCTCTTCATCCCCTGCCCTTCAGCATCAGAAATTCAGCCTGGGATGGTTCCCACCCTTTTCAGATAATCTTTTCCTTCAGTACATTTGTGTTGTGCACTTGGAGCTCGCATTATTTGTCCCCAGATATGTGACATGATTTTTTCTCACCTATATAAATACGTACATGTAAATATTTTTTCAGATGTGTGTTTCTATATGTGTATACATATATATACAAATATACATACATATAGTATGTATGTGTATGCACACTGTATTTTTACCTTGGTAAGTCAAAGTCAGGATTTCATCTACGATGGAAAGTCAGTTGTTAAACACCTCTAATTTCCAGTAAATACAGAATCACAGAATGGTTTGGGTTGGAAGGGATCTTCAGGATCACCTAGTCCAACCCCTTGTCATAGGCAGAGACATCTTTTACTAAGCCAGTGTGCTCAAGTTGATTAAGGTTAATTAAATTGCTTCCCTTCAGCTTGCTGGTTTTTGAGCCTGGTACTTTAGCACATGGAATTTTTCTCAATTTTTTCCTCTCATTTTCTTTAATTCCAAGATCTGTTTTTCTCTGACTTCTAGGTGCTGATTACCTGGGTCTGCTGCTACCAAAGTCTCTACTGTACCTTATTTGACAATATCTTATTTCTGACTGAGAAAAAAAAATTATCATTCTTACATAATAAGAAAAATCATCTTTGTTGTTTATGACCATAGAAGGATGATATTTATTGACCATTCTTTTCTTTTTCTGTGTCATCATGAACTCTTTGTATTCAGCTAGTAATTGTCTTTGGATTGGTTTTTTCCTTTCTTGTTCCAAGAAAGCCTTTCAGCTGCCAGTTCTGTGTACGGTGTGTGAGTGCCTGACTTCTCATCCCAATTTCTTTGTCTTTCAAATTGTCTGTTTATATTTATATCTATTGCTGCTTCCTGTCTGAGATGTGTGTTTACGCTGATTTTCTGCACCTCTCTCAGCAGGAGAGCTGGAGCTCCCCTGGAGACCAGCAAATGAACAGTGCTTCAAAGGAAACCTTTTTCATTATTGTTCTTGTGCTCTCGTTTCTGCTGTCCAGGTGGGCTATGCTTGTTTTGCTTGGTCTAGAAATCGAGTAACCCTGGGCTGGGGACAGCCTTTTGGTTTTCTCACTGCTGCTACTACCAAAAGCGTTTGCGAGCTGTGGCAGATGGTGCAGGTGGAGAGGACTGAGCAAAGCATTTAATTTTGTATTAACAGCTTTACGCCTGCGTGGGAGTGTTTTGGAGGCACAGCACACTTGCTCCAGAGAGAGCCTCTTTGTGTCTATGAGAGGCCTTTGCAGTAACAACTGATATTCCCCTTGTGCCGTAATAGAAAATTAACTGTGTCTCCAGCGAGTTTTCACGTGCTTTTGTTTTGTTTTCCTCTTGCCACAGGCTTGGAAAGGGGAAATACGAGGATGGTGACAGCATCAACTTGAACGACATAGAGAAAGTCCTTCCAGTGTGGCAGGTAGGTGACGAGGACATCTGCCCCTGCCACGGTGGGGACCAGCAGCAGCACCTTCCCTGCCTTGTGTTCCCTTAGGAAACCCTCCTCAGGAGTGGGAAAGCTGCTGGGCTGTGGTCCTTTGGGGGATGGGATGGAGATTTGTGCCTGTGGTTTCAGGTGTTAGTGCTGGGCAAGGGCAGTTACCCTGCAGACTTTTTGGGAGGTGATACACTGAGGGCAGTAAGTACCTATATATGTGGATGTACACAGGGCTCATATGTTGAAGAAAAGGAGATTCTGAAAAGCATCAACCCCTCCTGGCAGCTCCAAAATAAATTGCTGTCAGGGAGCCAGCAGTGCCTGTGTGCTGACCCAGGTATTGCCCTTTTGGGGCGGTGCCCACTTTTACATGCAGTGGTCATGCATGTGTGTGTTTTCTCCAGCCTGTTCTTTCCCCAGATCTCTCTTTACAGTTTTGTCAGTTCTGGCTAAATGACCTCTGATGTGTGGATATTGGGGAATAGCAGGATGAGACCCCACAGTTGAGAAGTCAGGTTGAATATAAGTCAATTTGTCAGGATCGTGTAGTTTTCCATTTTACAGAGCCCTAGCCCTCAAGGGAGCTGAGTTCCCTGAGCTAGGCAAGTTTCTGAGGATGCTCAGTGTGTTTTTGCTGAAACCTCTTTGCCTGCAGAGGCAAGGATGAAAACATCTCATGTGCTGTGTTAGTGTTACCCTTTTCAGTGCTGAGCCAAGAGCTCGCCGGGCTTCTTGCTCACGCATCATGTGAGGAGGAAAAGCTTTGCTCATCCTGCAGACCATGTGACAATCTGCCTTACTGTTTCTTTTGGGTGAGCTATTTGGCACTGAATACATGAAGGAGTGGAGAAGGGCAGCTGACTTTGGCAGGGAGGAGCACTGCCTGCAGCTGCTTCCTGCTCAGTCTCTTCCATGTTTGGTGTGTCTGGACTTTAGGTCACAGGGAAAAAAACATCAGGTTTTGCTGATAGAAACCCCATTAACTCTGCAAAATAAGGTTAGTTTCCCTGGGGAATAATTGGAAATGAAGAATCAAACCATCTTTGGTGTGAGGAGCTGATTACCTTCAAGAGGGTTTTAATCAATGGCTGTTAAATAAGCCAGGTCCTCCTGGTCTGGTTATCATTTCGTCATGTCCTGAGACTGAATTGAATACAATGAATTAATTCCAACATATGCATTAACATCTGACTTAATTGTGAGTGTGACATCTCTTAAGCTGGGAGACCTAGTGAGAATGCTGGATTTGATGTTTTGTTTGTGCCTCGGGGCAGGCTCGTGCAGTGCTGCATTAATTTGCAGACGTGCCTACCTTGGCATGTACAGCCAGTCATATGTGTCTGTGGGAGCTAGGACCCAGGTGGCTCTGGGTGAGGGTTTATCTTGTTCAACATGGACAAGTGAAATACTTGCAGACAGCTGATTTAATCCTGACATATCATTGTTAACTGGATTTGAATGCGACCGTGCAATGCTGATAGTGATTCTACTGCTCTTTGTCCCTTGTTTTAAATGGCTCTGTGGAGCAGTGAGGAGGGAGGGCATAAGGGGAAGATATTCCCTTGTGTGAGCCTGGGAAAGGAAAATCCCTCACCCCATGGGGTTGTCCCACACTGCTGTGTTCATGTTGCATCCTGAAGAAGAGTCTTTTCAGGTTAGTAATACATAAACTCCTGATCTGCCTGTTTTTGAGAGCTCATGGGTTGCTTACAGCAGATGTGCACAGATGGAGGGGGCAATCTGAGCATCCTCTAGCCCCACTGGGGTCGTCTGAGCATCCTCCAGTGTGACTGTACCAGTCCAAGCATCCTCCAGCACGACTGAGGTGGTCCAAACATCCTCCAGCACGACTCAGATGGAAATATTTCACTGCTGGGTGTGCCAGCAGCCATGCAAAGGTTAAAAGCACCATATTTGAGACAGGCAGAGAGTCTTGCTTGAAGGTTCCTTGGAGATCTGTGTGCCTTTGGTGTTAAGGTGTGATAGACACAGGACATGAATCTAGAGCCAATCTCCAGTGTACATCCAGGTCTGTGTCAGTGTGTGCAGACAGATGCAGAGATGTCCCTAATTAAGCAGAATATTCTGGTTGTCTGGGGGTTGAACAGACTGTTGTGGATATCTGGGTGTTAACATCCCTATACTTGAGTTTTTCTGCTGGTATCTATCAACAGTATTTTAACAAAATGTTGAAAGGAAAGCCTATGACTATTTGGAAATTAAACGGTGGAAAAATAAACAAAACAAAAATAAGCCCAAGCGACCTTTCCCCAGATCCTCTTTTGTTTGGAATTCGTGCATCCCGGTCCTTGGGGATACTCTCACAGCACGGTGTGCTCTGCCATCTCGTGGACGTGCACGGGCTTCACAACTCCTTCACCACAACTCGTAATTCGAAGCTTTCTCTTGCCCCATCCTTTCAAAATCCATCTGAGGTGGTTGTTTTCACTGGTGAATAGGTTTTTATTTTTGAAAGCTTCATGGCTAGGAGCTCATGAGCTCATTGCCTTGGCTCAGCTCATGAGCCATAACCTCTTCATCTCTCCTGACTCACAAGAATCTGCAGCAGGATTTGGGCACTAATGCACCAAAGTGCTGCCAAAGATGACTCTTTTGAAGGTAAGTGCTCTCCATTCATAAGATCTGCTTTTTACTGCGCACCAGAGAGCATCTGCTGCATAGGGAGGCACAGCTCAGGTACAGGAAGAGTCTTTATCATCCTCTCCATGTTCACATCAGCTGTTCTGTTGAAGGAGACCACATAACCACCTTGGCGTCATGAAGACGTCACAGGGAGGGCTGAGTCAGTGCCTTTTGCTTTTGCTCCCTTTGGCAAACGCTTGGGAAGTCTCTCAGGCTTGGATGTGTCACATCCAAGTACTCTGGTCCCAGATTTAGTCTCCAGAGTCCTTGGCAAGCGTGCCCTTGGCAAAATCTACGCTTACCAGAGAAAATAACCCAAGAGGTCATGTTCTGCAAGATCACAGGATCATGGAATGGCTTGGGTTGGAAGGGACCTTACGGCTGATCCCCTTCCAACCCCCCTTCCATGGGCAGGGACACCTTCCACTAGCCCAGGTTACTCCAAGCCCTGTCCAGCCTGGCCTTGGACACTTTCCAGGGATGAGGCAGCCCCAGCTTTTCTGGGCAAGATCCACCCCGCTCCTTCCTGTGGAACTGCTGTAATTCACAAAGGACACAGGAGGCTGCATGTCACAGGGGGGTGCTGTGAATGCTGCCAGGATCAAGCAGAGAGTTTTGGGACGTGTCCCAAGTGGTTTCTGGACTTGTGTATTGGAGAGTTTGGCTTTCAGTTATGCCTTTGGGATGGGCTTGCCCTCTATCAAATGCTGGGAATGTGCCTTCACTGCCCAGCTGCTCCTTGTCTTGTGTTTTTAAGGGGTAGAAATGTGGCACTTCTGAAAGGCATATTGGGCTTTATTATTGTAATGGGATAAACTTGGAAGATAGCATTGATATCATTTGGCTTGGCATCTTACTGCCTTCAGCTCATCTCCTTCCGTTTCCTTACTGATTCTTGACCCTTTTTGTCATATGCTTGCAGTTACAATAAACTGCTTGTTTCTCTTCTGGCTGCAGTCGTCATCCAGCTTCCTCGTTGGAAGAGAAACAAGGGAGAAGCTCCTTAGGAGAAAGGCGGACTCTCTAAGTTGCACACATTCCTCTTAGCACCACTGTGTTCCTGATTTTGTCCAAACAAGATTAGAAGCACCAAGATTCCTGATCCGGTTTGTAGTTTAGCCCCTGTAGGTGCTTAGTCAAATAGATTTGTTATTTAAACTCTTTTCTTTTCTACACATGCCTGCGTTTGAAAGCAGAAGGAAGCAAGCTGCAGATTATTCTTTCAGCCTTGATGTTACACTGCTTTTCTTCTGGTGCTGGAGGACCACTTGAATTGAGGCACCTTACAGGCAGCCTTGCCCATTTTCCCTGGGACCCCTCCTCACCGACAAGAATTTTCAAGTCAGACCTTACAGTTCAGTGTGGAAATCATGTGAGTGAGGGTGGGACCTGTGCATGGGGCTGGTCACTTGGAGTTCCTGCCCCAGGTGAGGCACGGACACACTGGGACATGGTTCGTTGCACCTCAGTGTAGAGATCTAGGAGGGGCTGGATGATTCCCATCTGAGAATACCCATGTCCTTTCCCTGTCAGCTCTGTAGGGTGCAGAGATGGACCAGTTCACGTGTGGATTTGGTCAGATATGGAAGGTTCCTGAAGAGAGATGAGCCAACCCAGGTGTCCAGAGGGAGGGGACAGATCATGGGCAAGCAACCCCTCTGCTGTCACACCGCAGGCAAGGAGGGGAAATTGGTTTGTAGCCCTCATGTGAGGGCTTGTTCCTGGACCCTGCAGATCCTTGATCCTTCCGGGGAGATGGTAGCAGGAGAACAGGTCTCTTTGGAGCTCACAGACAGCTCTTTGGTGGTGTGGTGTTATTCACTATCACCATACGGTGTTGTCACCTTGCCACCTCCTCTCCTGCCTGCTCTTTCCACACTGCAAGGCTGTGCAGCAGCACATTAGGCAGTCCTCCTCTTTCACAGCCTCGGCCATGGCAATGCAGCCCTCTGCTAGCAGACTGGTGGATCTGAGGTGGGCTGATCCCTCTGCCTGGAATCCCCTCCCACTGGGAGTGGCCTGGTGTGCTTCTTGTGCTCTGTGTCCCTGCTGTCACTCACCGAGGTCTAACCCTGATGTCCCTTATGTGTCCACCACTTATGAAAAGGTTGGAGTGCTTCCCTAGGAACCCCAAAAGGGGGGGATTACTTCTTCCTGCCCCCACTTCCTGCTGGAGTCTGCCCAGAGTGTGTAGGCACAGCACTGCCTTCAGAGAAGGTTTCTTGCCTGACAAGCCCATATCCCAAGGGTCTTTCCAATACAGTAACAGCTGAAACCACTGTGGAAAGTCCCTGTCAAAGAGCCAAGACTTACCTGAGTATAGATCACAACGTATTGGGAGTCAGAGCTCTGCTCCTCAGTAAAAGCTTTTGGTTTGCCATGGCTTCCAGTTAGACACGGACTTCCTGTGGCCCTTTTTTGTTTCATTTACCCCAGCTGACAGTGACCATCCTCTGGGGCACAGAGGGCACACTGCTGTGGTCACCTGTAGCCCCTCCAGCATCACTCCCATGCCAGAGTTAAGGCCACCATTGCCAAGGCAAGCAGATGAGGCCATGGAGATCTCCAGAGCACTGGAGAGGTCTGGACCAAAGCTGTGTAATGTCCCATGCAGGTCATCACCTCGCAGCTTCCCATGGGCCTTGGGCTCTGGTGGTAGAGCACAGTCCCTATGATTCCTGAAGGTTATAAACCCTGGGGGTTTTATCAGATGTGCAGGAAAGTGAAGATCTTCTAGTGGGTTTTTCAGGTTATGATGGTCTTTCATACCACAGAATCAGAGAAATATTGAAGTTGGAAAAGACCCATACGATCACTGAGCTCGACCATTCCCCCAGCACTGCCAAGGCCAACGCTAACCCGTGTTCTCAAGTGCCACATCCACATGGCATTTAAATCCCTTCAGGGATGGGAATTCCACCACTGCCCTGGGCAGCCTGTGCCTGACAGGGTCTGACAGCCCTTTCCATTAAGAAATTTTTCCTGATATCCAATTTCCTAATACCATATGATAGCCCTATTCAGTGCGTAAACTAAACACTGGAGATACGGCCAGGAACTTTGATGTTTCCATTATTGGTTTTTTATTATCATTATTACTTTTCTCACTACCATTAGTATCATTATTAAAACTGTTATCGTTGTTATTATTATCATTGTTATGGTTATTATTGTTGTTGTTGTTGTTATCATTATTNTGTGGAAAATGAGATGGGCTCTCCCTTCCCGGGGCTGGTGTTACTCTTTTGGCTGTCAGGCAGACGTTGCAATGCTGACTCACAATTCCTGGGGGTGTCTTCCCAAACTGATGGGCACAGAGATCCTGTTTCGTAGTGGCTCCTGGTGCTGCTGCTGTTCAGCCGGTCAGAATTAGGGCCAGGCTGCTGTGCTTGCCAGGATAGGAGGCATTGGGATGTTCTCACACCCCAGCTGGATTGACTGGTCAGGAGTTTGGGTTTGGGATGAGCAGGGAGGGAAGGTGGAAGGTACGAGGGTGGTTTATGCTGCAGCTCTGAAGTTTGGCAGTGTTTGGTGGCCGAGGGGACAGGGCTGGTGGCAGAGAGGAGCCTCGCAGCACTAGAGGGCACTGCGGCCTCGCTGCGTGGCCCTGGAACACTGCTCTGGGCAGAGGAAATGAGGCTTTTCCAAAGGCTTTTTCCAAGCAGAAACCCCACTCTGCGATGTCTCTCACCCTCCTATGCCAGGTGAAGCTGCTCTCCATCCAGACATGTCCACCTTGGGCTCGGAGTGTGTGTCCAACGCGGGGAAACCTGCAGGTGTTTCTCTGTACCTGGGGGTGAATTTGGGTGTGAGCTGCATTTTGTCTCTGAGCAGAATGAGGTTAAAACTGAAGGTGTCTGTGACCCCCTCAGTTACCAAAGCCCTGAGGGGGGCTGGTTCTTAGGGGTTAGATATGTCCCATCTCACAGCTCCCTTGAAATGCCACCTTTGCCCCCACAGTCCTTAGCTCCGTCTGTCTCCCACGGGATGCTCCAGCAGGGCTCAGTCTGGCACGATGCTCCTCAGGTGCTCCACACCAGAGCATTTCCAGGTGTGCTGAGGGGTTCTCCCTTTCTCTGGAGGTGCTGCTGCCCTGTCAGGGGTAGGATGTTCTCCTGCACCATCCACATTTCTACCTGTCCCTGTCCCCCACCAGCCTTGGTGTACCCACCCAAGTTAAGAACATGCCAGCCTCGGGAGGAGGGAGATGGGCACCATGGGTTGCCCACCTCTGGACCATCTCTGTTCCTTAGTCCCCAGTTTGCCAGACACTGGTTTGTGACACAAAATAAGATTAATAATGGGATGTGGGCAGCTTTTCAGCTTTTCCTCGGGCGGAGATGACAGAGAGGTGGACACAAAGAGATGTTGGAACTAGGCTGGGTGTATCAATAGGAAGTGGTGGGTTTTGGGTTCAGGACCAGGGACCACAAAGAAACAGGAGTATGGGAGAGCTGTTCCTGGGAGGATGATGAAGAAAGATGCTCTGTTTTACTTTTAAGGAGTCCACAAGTAGTTTTAGTCCCGTGAACTGCAGTTTTCTGGGTAATTAACTGGTTTGGGTAAGGGGAATTGTGCTGGGGTATAAATAACAGCTCAATAGGCATTTCAGGCTCAAAAATGTCACCACATTATGCTCTGGCTTAAACACACCAGGGAGCTGCTTGGATTTTTCCCAGCTTTACAGCTGACTTCCCTTTCAGAAAGGTTTGCTTTTATGCAGCTATATAATATCCAAAGCAAACCTGTTTTGGTTTTTCCCAGTCATTTCTATAGGCTCCAAAGCACACCCCTTAAATCCTGCTTGAATTTTAACTTCTCAATAATGTTACATTTTCTTCTCCCTTGTTCTCTCAGGGGATTCATTAGAAAATTGAGAGGGGTCTTGCTGCACTCCCTTGAATTTGCCAAATATTTTCCTGCAACGCGGAAATAATGTGGAGGAATTATTAAATTTTTAAAACGTTATTAAAAGTAGCTGAGAAAAAAAAACAATCCAGATTTCTAAAGATCCCAAGTAGAAACTCAACGTCGCTTTGGTCAAGCAGCTATTTCTGCCGGCTTGGCTATTTCCGCATCCCCTTCCCCGCTCTCTGTAAAATAGATGAATTTTTAATAAAATGAATGGAAGGAAGGAATTTTCTCTCAGAAAAAAAACAAAAAAAAAAGTAGGCATACCACAGGACCAGAGAAGGGAGACGTGCATACGTCCCCGTTGTCGGAGGGACCTGGAGAGCCTAGAAACACCTCACTCTCTAAAAATCCTGCTAATGGGGGATGTCCTCGTTCCTGGTCCGACAAAATACGAGGTTAATGTTTCCTGTCACATTTATAATTTTCTTCTGAACCAGAAGATGCTCCCCCACCCTTTTCTGCTGCCTTTCCTCTGATGTTGTGGGAATAGAAAGTAGTACAATAAATGAGACCAGAAGTTCTTAAAATGCGAATTTCCTGCCTGGAGGCAGCAGGTAAGTGAATCCCATTCAGCTTGGAGAGATGTATATATAGCTATGGGTGTAAATATAGGTATTTAGTGGCAGGGTAAGTGTTTATTGCAATGCAGGGTGGTTTGGTCAAAGATTGTCATTTAAGTGGGAAATTTATTGCTGCACACGACGCCTGGATGTCTCTTCCACGGGGAAAATAAAGACTGTTTATGAAGGGATTAAATTATGTCCTCGCTGTGGTAGCAAACCAGGCTCTGTAACCCAGAGGTCCTTTTAGTCCTACACTTGTGTTGTCTCTCTTTTTATAATTTTAAAAGTACTTATAGGGGTTGTGTTTTTTCAAGATCATGAAATGGTTTGGGTTGGAAGGGACCTTAAAGATTGTATTGTTCCAACTCCGTTGCCATGGGCAGGGTCAACTTCCACTAGACCAGAGACCCATCCAGTATGACCTTGGGACACTTCCAGGGATACTCCATTAACTTCTCTGCTGGCTCTGGAAATGGCCGAAATGTACACATGCTGGCACGGTCAGTGAAAGAAGAGTCTGGGCCTCCCTAAAATGCCTTTGCTGGATGGTGGGCTTGGATGATTTCATTTGGGCTAAAAGGAATAGTGAGCGGAATGTGGTCTCCACACCTTTGGCCACACAACGCTGCCCCTGTGTCCATGTCTCCCAGGGTTATTCCTGTTTATCCTTCTCGTGTTCCTCCTGTTGTGGAGAAACTCCTCATTGTTAGCTTGCTTTCTTTTTCATTCTTTTTTTTTTTTTTNAATGTATGAGCAGAGAAACCACTGGAGAATGATAAAGCTTCATTTCTTCCTGCTTTTGTGACCCGCTTCATTATTTCGTTTCTCATTGTATATTCTTCTGAGGCGCCCTGTCCAAACGGAAAGAAAATATGTGTGGTTATAGGAGCTGTTTGTTTCCCTTTGGCTGGGAAAAATAAGACCCTTTGGCTGGGCAAAATAAGCAGGTATCACAGAAGATGTGGGTTGCTTCTGCTGGTTAGTTCTGGGGAAGGGACTACTGATATTTGCTCCATCCTGCATCTGTGAGCAACGTTTTTTCCTAAACCTGGTGGCTGTGTGTGTCTTCAGCTGGCCAGCCTTCCTCTTGGTGCTCTGTACAAATAAAATACAAAAATACCTATTCCTTAAGTTTAGGTTGCTACACATTTTCTAGGTAAGAATGAGAAGATTTGGGATCAGTACTTGCACGTACATGGTTTGGAGGAGCAGCAGGAGAGATGAGACACCCTGTCTTGTTCCATGATTGTTCCACAACAATAATCCAGGCCAAAAGCAGTTTTTAAGATTCAAGTGTGAAACACAGATTTGCCTGTGTAATTCAAAAGAGGATGATCTCCAGGTTTCCAGCCTGATGGCACCATCTCACTGCTGCTGCTGGACAACCTGGGCACACCACAGAATGACAACAGTGGATGATCTGCTCCAGCCATTGGGCCTGAAAATTCAATTTTCCAAAGTTTTCTTCTTGTTTGGGTTGTTCCCATCCCTCTTGGCTGTGGAGCTTGTTCAACCCTGCACGCAGGATCTTAGAGCTGCTTGACTGGAGGGTGTTGCAGGGGAGAGTCAGTCTGTTCTCCCAGGTAACAAGCAAGAGAACAAGAAGAAACATCCTCAAGTTGCACCAAGGGAGTTTTAGTTGGATATTAGGGAAAAATTTCTTCATGGAAAGCATTGTTAAACATGGAAATGGGTTGACCAGTACAGTGGTAGAGTCCTCATCCCTGGAGAGATTTAAAAGCCATGTGGCACCTGGGGACACGGGTTAGTGATGGGCTGGACAGTGCTGGGGGAATGGTTGGGCTTGATGCTCTTAGAGAGGTCTTTTCCAGCCTAAATGAGTCTGTCTCTGGTGTAGACAGTGCTGGGAGACATCAGGGATGAAGAAGCTTCAGGATTGCCTGTGGTTGTAACAACCCACTCAGCCTGAAGGTTATGGAGAGCCTGGGGAGTGGGCAGGTGACTGTGGATGGTGGCTGCAACCAACATTGCTAAAAAATCATCTCCTTGCATGCAGATTTCCATCGGGAAGCTCAGTGGTGTGTTTTGATACCTGGATTGTTGTGACAAGGTTTCCACTTGTGCTTTATTTTGCTGTCAGAGCAGAGCCAGCCCCTTGTGCCTCAAGGCTTGGAGAGGCAGCGCAGTCCCTGCGCTCCCTGAGCCAGCCGTGTCCCAGCACAACAGGTCACCACCCCGATAAGCACAAAGGCAAGGAGTCAGGCTCACGCTGAAATGGTATTTCAGCCAGAAAGAGCAAAGGGGGTAAAAAAGTACCCTGACCATCAGTATGTGAGTGGCACAACCTTCGTGTTGTGCGATCACAATATCGGTTTTCTATTTTATTTTTTTTATGGTTGGCTTAACAATTAAAAGGCTACACTGCGCTTTGGTTTTTCCAGTCTGCTGCATCGTGTGACCCCAGTGACTCCGAGTTAAGCCTCGTTATATAATGGCGGGGTGTTTTTTTGGAAAACCTCCATTTAATCCTTTCGGAGCAGAATTTGCTGTTTTTGTTTTCTTTCATATCGTCATCTTGTTTCCCCCCTCCGCCTACCCCTTCCCCGGCGGGCGCACGCTGGAGGCGTCAGTCTGGGAGCAGGGTCCTTTCTTTCCTTCTTTTTTTTTTATTTTCCTCTTTTTTTTTTTTTCAAATNGGGTTACAGCGCCTTTCCCCACTGTCGGGGGGAAGGACTACGTGATGTGCAGCAGGTATTTTGTGAATGGAGCACAACCCTGTGACTCCCCGTCGCTTGACCGAAGGGGGAGGCAGGGGAAGGAGAAAGAAAAAAAAAATAATAAAAACCACCACCCAGTGACTCCATCTGACTCGTTTTGGCTGGAAAACTTTTTCAGCGCCGTGGTTCTTAAGCCAGGAGGAAGCTTTCTTCTGGCCCAAGAACAATAAAGGGGTCAGCAGCCTGATCCTCCCTCCTACACCCTCTTCCTTCCATTGTGAGGGGTCTGTGCAAATATCCCAGGCTGCTTCTGCTGGGGCCTGATGGACCTGAGCCGCACATGTGACATTAAAGAGAGACTCCGCGAACTCAGTAATCCTGCGAAAAGGAAAAANAAAAAAAAAAAAAAGAAGAAGAAGAAAGAGAAAACAAAATGAAGTCTCAGAGGAGCTCTATTTCTGGTGTAGTGTTATGCCTGGAGAAGTTGCCAATGGGTGTTTCTCATGGTGGGGGGAAATCCGTCCCCTTACCCTGTCTAGGTGCTCCTTCACAATGCCCCAACAGCATCTTTCTCACTTCCTCGACAAGTTGCCAGATGAACACCCAGGGAAGGTCAACCTCATGTCCAACCAGCCCTACACCTCCTCCATTTCTCGGTTTGTCCAAGATGGGGAATTCCTGCTGCTCTCATGGTGCAGGTGCAAAGCCTGTGTGCTGCAGGTGTGCAGTCTCCAGCAAGGATGGGGTTGAAGGAGGCCCAGCTGCTGGACACGTTATGCTTGTTCCAGGGATTCACCACCACCTGGCAGCACTCGGCTTTTCAAGCCAGCACTTTTAATAAGACTTGCTCCTCAGATGTATATCACAAACCATGAAGGTCTCAGCCAGTAATCCCTGGAGTAGAAGTCTTGAGGAGGTGCTGTGGGGCCACTGCAGTGTGCCCACCAGTCCTGTCTGTCATGGAAGCCACCTGCATCTCTCTGGGAAGGAGGTCATACACTGGTCAGAGGGCTGCTGTGGTTTCTGTGATATTCCTTGTGAGTCCAGAGCAGTCACAAAACTTTCAGCCCGGGCTAGGTTCTGCCACCATGAGTGGTGATTCATTTTCCAGGTGATATCTGCCAAGCTAGATGGCATCTCCTCCCAAACGAGAAGGTGGCACCTGTGGCTTCTAAGAGAAGTCGAGCTCAACGCAGGAAGCCACATCATGCACCGAAAACGCGATGCATTTGCCAGAGGGAGAGAAAATCTCTCTCATCAAGTCGAAGGAACCCACCTTTAGTTGGGTGGGTTTTTTTGACACAATTAACCGTGTAAGGGCATGTGTGACCTCGCCTGGCCGCGTCCCGGCCCGCTGGCGCTTGGCACCGCGTGGGTCGCGGCGGCAATCCGGCCGTAAGGCAGTTCCTGCCGTCATTATCTCCTCGCCGTGCCGATAACGCTTCGCTGGCCATGGCCAGGATTTCCCCCCACTGCAGAGCTTTCCTGAGGATCAGCTCTGCGAGCGGCGGAGGAAGCGGCCGCTGCGAGATCGCTCCTGGCTGCTGAGAAGGCCGTGGCCAACTTCAAACGTACGTGTGACCTGACATGATCCGAGGAGCGCCGCGCCGGCTCCTCTTTCCCCTCGTCGGGGCGGGCGGGTGGAAACTCCTCTTCTCCTGCAAGTGCTCCAAGAGCTGAAGCGAGACCAAATATGGTTGTGAGCGCCTGTCAGAGATGGGGGAGAGTTGTCCCATGTCTTGCCTGGAATTCTGAGGGAATAGCAAGAATGGTCATGACCAGGCTGGAATTCAGGGTCTCACCTCCACCCCTCTTGCAGTGCAACAGTGTTGGGTCTACACGTGCTACATGCTTTCCTTTAGTTGAAAGGAAAACCATTTGTAGTTCCATATTTAAGGTCTTAGGCAAACAGATTTGTTATTTAAACTCTTTTATTTTTATACAAATGCCCATGCTTGAAGGTAAAAGCAAGAAAGGTGCAGGTTCTTCTTTCAGCCTTTTCTCCTAGTGCTGGAGCAGCTTTCTGATCTCAGCACACAGAGTCTAGCTCCAGGATTTTGGTGGTGCTTCGAAGTGATAATTACATTGGCTTTGTTGACCTTGGTGGAGGGCAGGTGAAGTGTGACAGAATTCATTCTCCTTTGTTTATATTCCAGAGAACCAGTGTCCAGCTGCCCGTGGCCTGCAAGGCCACAAAATTAGAGTTAAAGTAGCTCCAAGGGTTGCAAGTGTACCTAAGACTGGGAACCTGCTGAGTTAGAGGTGGAGTTCTGGGACTACTTGATCGTCCTGACATTCCTGTCTGAAGGAGAAGAGAACTGCCTTGTTTGCCTTCTACTTGCTGCATCTTTTCCTGGCTTGATTTGCATACGAGGCAGAACTTGAATTTATTCTTCAAGTCCTCAGCTTCTGAGAGTTGTTGGTTCAGGAAGGGCAAGGCTGTAGTGGAGCAGCTGGTGGCTGTGTTCTTCTGGGAGATCTAAAGTTAAGATAATTTTCCTGACATGAGGTTGGATTAAAAAACAAAGTATTTTGATAGCACAGAAGTCTTTCTCCATTAGAAGTATTGATTTAGTAGATTTAGTAGTCACCGAGAGTGATTTGCAGTTTGGATGGAGGAATTCATTGTTCACAGTCACCTTGCTTACCCAAAGGCACTTGGCTATTTGGTGCCTTTGCTATGTTTAACACGAGTAAATCAGAAGTTAAAGCCCTGCTGGGACGGACTCACTGTTCAGCAGCAGAGAGTAATGCAGCAGAGCATGGTTACAAGTGAATTGTGGGGGGACCAGTAAGGGACGAGAGTGGAACTTGATGGTGGTCCCTTAGTCCACTGTCAAGTCCAGGCAAGTTGGTGCTCCTTGGTGAGAGCAGTCCTGTTTGTGAAGAAATCCACAGAAAATCTCCATCTTCTCTGTCCAGGTTCTGAATCTTTCACTTTTCTGTTCTGTCAAAGACTTGCCTGTGACACCTGTTTGGGGTGGCTGCCTGTTCTCCAAGAGGGCTTTTCACTCTGCCATCTACCCACAGCCTCCAGGGTCCTACTATGGCTAGATGAAGTTGAAACAAAGTTTAAAAGCTCATATAAAAGGGCATTGAATGACAAAAGGTACCCCAGTCCTGCAAGTGACCTCCAGCCCTTTGGGACTTATTTGGCATCTTGAAAGATTTCCCCATTGGGTGCTACAGCTTGCTCTGGGGTGATTTCATGGATTTTGTGTTGCCACATCTCTGTTCTTCCCCTCTGTGGTCATCAAATAGCTTTTGAGATCTTAACTGGTGCAGAAAGACACGTCCAGGGGATAATTTCAGGGAGTATCCTGCCCTGGGAGGTGAGGGCTGAAGTAGCAGGGAGTTTCTGCTGGAGCTTTAAGGAGTCTCCCTGTGCTGGGAGCTGTGTACAGTAGGAGCAGTCATCAGCCTCATCTTACGTGCTCCTCGTCTCACTGGTTAAGATCACTTCCCCCATGGAAACCATCAAGAATTTCCGTTATTTCCTTTCCTGAGGCTTTGTTTGGGTGGGGATTTCTGGAAGGTATTTCACAGGCAGGTATAATTAAAGAAAGACATGCTTGCCTGGAGGCTTGACAAGGTTTCTTTAAAGCCAGGCCGTTAGCGTGGTGGCAAAACAGAAACCGTTTGTTTCCCGGTCCAGTGGAGGGGAGGTTGGGGAAAAGGGGGAGCTAATCAGCTGGGAATCATCCCAGTTAAATGCTGCACACCAGGGTTAAGGCCCTTATCCAGCAAATCCTTGAAATATGTGCTTAATTTTAAGTCCCTCTGACTTCAATCTGTTTACTCTTGTGCTTAAGTTTAAGCATGTGCCTAAGTGCTCGTCTGGCTGCAGGCCAAGGCAAATAGTAGACTTAGGAGCAGAATCGCATAAAGTAAGTGCTTTGCTGGACTGAAGTTCCATGGGACAGTGGGTTCCGTGCAGTTCTGGGATGCTGGAAGGGGACAGTGCTGTGGATCCCAGCTCCATCAAGTTATTCCGTGGTGGGTACCACAGACCTGAAGCTGTGCTCACCTTGCAGGGAGCATCCAAACAGTGCAGCCTCTAAACAGGTACCTGAATTTCAGCATCTGTTTCTCTTTTCTGAAGGCATCAGCCTCACCTGTAGCCTTCTGTGTATCACAAACACAGTCTTGGAAAAGCGTGTGATTTATTCCCTCTCTGTTGAGAGAAAGGAGCATGTTAGTGGTGGAAAATATTCTTGATTGTATCATCAAAGAAGGAAGGAGAGCAGATTCTGTGACCTGACTAATAAATCTTCATAGGAATTTGTGTGGCTGCATTAACACAACAAAAAGGACTCCTGTATTAGCACAAGCTTTTATAATGGCTTTATCTTCTTCTTTCCTGTTCCAAGCTAATTCCTGAAAGCCTTCTTCTAATCCCCCATTTTGCTCATCCAGCCTGGACTTCTTAGAATGGCAACCGGGTTTTTTTCCTTCAGTTTTAATCTACAAATGACAGCACTTAAAGCTAATAACCGTAGCCGTGGCACGCACAAAAAATGAAAAACCGCCATCAAGAGAACAAGATCTGTGTTTTCTGAAAACACCACTACCAGGGGTTAAGGGAAATCTGCAGCTGGAACAAATACAGCACTCGTCTAACTTCCTCAATAACTCTGCCGGGGGAGCGGGCAGTTGCCAGACTGAGGAAGCGTGGTTAGCCATCGAGCCTTTGAATGCAGCTCCGTTTCCCCCTCAAACCCATGGAATTTATATTAACCTCCAGCTTTTCTTAGCTGGTGAGAATTTTTTTTTTTTCTTTAATTTGCTTGAGTAAGAGCCTCACTTTTGTTGCTTTGGTTCACAGGAGGAGCGGCGGAGGTGGTTCAGCTCCTCGCACCGCGCTCCTGCTGGCGGAAAGCCAGGGATGTTAAATGAATAATTTCTGGCAGTGATAAGGAGAGAAAGGTTGAGGCTGCCAAGCACAGAGTCACAGATGTCTGATGACTTGGTTTTGGGAAGGGCAGGCTTGAGACATTCTGGCTCACTGGGTTGTCTCCAATCCCAGCAGAGGTGCAGGCAGGAGGAAGGACCTCATGTGCCTTTGGCATCTTGTACACAGGTGGGCAAAAGGCAATATCACAGGATCATAGAATGACTTGGCTTGTAAGGGACTTTAGACACCATCTCATTCCACTCTCTGCCATGGGCAGGGGCACCTTCCACTGTCCCAGGTTGCTCCCAACCCCATCCAACCTGGCCTGGAACTCTTCCAGGGATGGGGCAGCCGCAGCTTGTCTGGGCAAGCAGTGCCAGTGCCTCACCACTACACAAAGGAAGAAATCATTCCTAACATCTTACCTAAGTCCGCCCTTCTTTTAGCTATGTGTGAATGGCAGTCAGGATGTCTAAAACCACTTTCAGTGAGATGCTTGTCTACATAATTTAAGGCCACAGAAGACCTCCTCAGGTGAGCATGGAGTGTAGCTTGGGAGACCTCATTTTGCATCCTAGGGCTCCTGCGGGGTCCCTCTGCGATTTCAGAGCCAGTTTGGAGGCAGAGCATCTGTAGGATGCTTCTGGCTGTGGTGCTGATGGTGGTGGGCAGGACTCCTGGGCAGAGAAGGACATGGGGGATGTGTTGATCGCCAAAATCGCCATCTCTCTGGTGGCAAACAGTTTGATGTCTCCTTCCTACTCTGTAATCACTGAATGCATCTGCAGTTTTCCTGTCATGCCCCTTCTGCTCAATGCCCATTCCAATCTTGGTGGCCGCTATCTCCCTTTCCAGCTTTTGGAGCTGAGCCCATCACAGACCCAATTCTGCCTGCTATGAAGGCATCAAGGAGATTAGAAAGCAGCTGAAAAAACTGTAGTGAGGAGAGGCAACATGACCCAAGACATCCCAGTAAGCAATGTCTTTGATTGGTTGGTCACTTGACATATAAAAACATATCCAGGAGTTGTGTGGTTTCTTGAGTTTTGGTGCTGATCCTTACGGAATCATAAATGATTTTTGGAAAAAACTCGTAAGATCATTGAGTCCAGCCGTTTCCCCAGCACTGCCAAGGCCATCACTGACCCGTGTTCCCAAGTGCCACATCCACACAGCTTTTAAACCCCTCCAAGGATGAGGGATCCACCACTGCCCTGGGCAACCCACTTCCATGTTTGACAACCCTTTCCATGCAGAAATTTTCCCTAATACCCAACCTCAGTCTAATGTTTTTTGTCCCCGCTTGGATCTGATGAAACACCTGAAGGTGCCTCCTTGTGACCAATATGAAATTAATTGCAGAGGCTTCACCTGGCACCTGGTAGTCATCACGAAAGCAGCTGTAAGTTACACTTTCTCTGGAAGGAAAGCTGATGTATGAACGATGCCACAATCTTTGGAGATGTCATGTTTGAGATTGGGACTTTGCGAGACTCGGGAGAACGGATGTGGCCACCCTGCTGCCTGTCCTCTATCAGCTTTGGATAGAAAACAGTTTTTGAGGATTAATTTCTTGTGGAGACGCCAGATCCATTTCTAGTGTCACATTTGGACACTACTGTAAAGCAGCCACAAATATGCCTTTCTTACTCATCTCTATTTTACTGTTCAAAGTGGCCTGTGGCTCACAGAGCTCTGCACAACATCCATGAAAAACCAGCAGTGTAATTAATATGTGATGTGATATTATGTGATTATGTATATTCTGTGGCAAGTGCATCATGTTTTCTGAGCTTTTCCCTGCATTGAAGCCCATTACAGCAGGAGGAATCCTAGATCCTCAATGCATAACGGGAAAATCCTGGGAGGGATCAGACGGATGCTCAAGGAGCAGTTTCTTCTCCCCAGGTACGAGCTGCCAGTAAACTGGCAAGGAGCAAGTCAGACCCTTGTGTTGCATAGCCCACACTCTTGTGAAGGACTGGGACTTTTCAAGGGGAAGAGTAGGGCTTTTATAGGATTAAATTGGCATGTGCACATTGGGATATTTTCCAAGCAAGAGTTACTGAGACATGGGATCCTCACATGATCGCTCTGGGCTGAACTAGACTAAGCAGCAGCTTCAGAGAGGAGAAGAGACATCTCTTGGTGGCATAGTCCTGAGGAAGGTGCATTGGCTCTGTCTTCAGCCAGCTGCAGGCAGGAACATCTTCTTTTGTGAGAACGTTTCCAGCACAACACAAGGGACTTGGGAAAGGAAAGGACCGTGCTTCAGCCATGAAGGTCTGTGAGAAAGGTCCACCGGTGGCCCAAAAGAGGCTGCCACCACCACGACCATATTCAAGTTCATGCCAAAATTCCCTTTTGCTTTGATAGTGCGGTGTGTGGATCACAGGGATATGGATCATGTTTAAAAAAAAAAGCAAAAAAAAAAAAGCTTGCTGAATTATAAACTATTGCTGGATGGTGTTGAAAAACTTCTCGCACTTGGAAGGTGTCCAGTGGGAAGTGCCAAGGACTGAGCTCTGAGAAAGTTCTCCTGTTGCCTCTGGGTCTACCCGTGGTGAAAGAAAAAAGAAGCCACCTGTTGTGTGTAAGGCTGTGAAGGTGTCACTTTGTAAGTAAAGGGTTTCACAACTGTTGCACTGTCCCGAATCCCAGGAGCTCACACAATCTTGAAGCTCCCTCAGGCTGAAGCCCTGGTCTGTCCAAACGAAGATGAGTGGAGGCCTGGTTCTGAGGGATTGCAGATGGACATGGAAAACACTTTTTTTTTTTTAATAGTAATGGTGAAACTAAAATATTCTTGGTTGTAGCCCTTTTCACCTGGGGGCAAAACTGAGGTTCAAGCATACCTAGGCAGAGGAGGCTGTACCAGCACTGGGGATAGCACAGAAAGGTTCCACCTTGGAGGTTGCTGAACTCCCTGAGGCCTTACCAGGTGTGTTTATAGGTCACCTTAAGGATTTATCCCAGTTTTCCCTGTAGGTCTCCTCTTTGTGACACCACTCACCACAATGGAACAGTGGGGGAGTGTTGAGGGACCTCCTGCCATCCCACCTCACTTCATCTCAGCTGGAGAGGCACGGTCAAACAGCATGCTGAGCTGCACAAATGGGGGTGGTGGGCTTTGAGGAGCACAAGGGACAGGAAAAACCAGGCTGGGGAACATGACAAATATAGAGGAAATGTATATTTTAAAGAAAAGTGAGGTCCCAGAGGCACTGAAATAACTCAAAATATAAATGTTTCAATAGCAACCTTGTAGCACTCTTAAGACCCAGGTAAAGCCATTCATCCCTCATCTCCAAGCTGGTACAAGCCCAAGAAAATGTAAGAAAAGCTTTTCAGAGTATTGCAGCCCCTTCTCAGGATGAGCTTGAGCTACCTGGACAGACTGCAAACCAAACAGCATGTGTGGTGCCTCCTGGTCGCAAGTGATGTGGGCAGTATTTATTCCCCATATTAGCTGAAAAAGGCTCCTTTTTCCAGGGAAAAGCAAACCCAGGTCATCAGTGCAATTTATTTTAGTGATTCTTTAAATAATCTGCATTTAAGGACTCCAAGCAATGGTGTGGTTATAAGTATACTTACTGGATAAATGTATTTATTTATGGATGGGATGCTTTACTGCTGACAGTACAGTTTGTTTTTAAGCCTGACCAGGGTAGAGGAAATACATACAAATAAACAATAAACCTAAACAACACTAAAATAACATCAGTTAAAACAATTAGAGTTACTTCCACTCGCAAAGTATTGTTCCCATTTTGCTACAACATGGGAAAAACTCCATTTCCTAAGTCAGCTTGTAACCGATTTGGGATTTGCGGATTCTGGTAACAAAAGGGGATTTCTTTTGTCTGTTATTTATACTCTTCCTATGGCACCGTGTGTCCGTGTCGGCGTGTCTGGAGCACCCTGTCTCAGTGCTACAGTGTCTCCAGCCTGTCCCCATCTCCCTGCCTGCTTGGGCTTCTCCTCCTGCCCGTCCTGCTTGTGCTGCCCTGAAATGTGTGTTTGCAGAGGCAGTTCCTCCTGGGAGACTTTGTCCCGGTTTTTAAAGTTTTATTATCTCTGAATTATGTATCGTTCAGGAGCTCAGGGGCCAAGAGTTAAAAATAGACCCTGGAAAGCGCCGCTGTCAGTAATCAGCAGAAGGTGTCAAGGAAGGTTCAGGCCATGTTTTAATTGGGATGCTTCGCCTAATTATTCCAATGCTTTAATTGCATTTGCATCCTTCACCCCCCACAGGGAGTTTCATGCCGGGTTGTTCTGCCGTTCTCCGTGTGTTTTCTGCCGTCCCAGATCTGGCTGCAGAGGGGTGAGGTGGGACAGCATAGCTGCCACCAAGTATTTTGTGCCACCAAGTATTTTCAATGCTGTCTTGCCTCTAGCTGTGTGTCTGCCCTCTGTCAGGAGCCAATAACAAGCACCAAGGGGAGGTGATGGGAAAATAAGTGTCTGAATGACACTTCTCTGAGTCTAGGACTGCGTGTGTAGAGTCTGTGGTTCATGAAAGCGCCCATCATCCTGTGAGAAGTGCACACCAGAGCATACACACTCAGCAAGTGGGAATCCAGGAGTTTGTGTCCTTCTGAATGACACTTCTTTGGGTCTGAATGATACTTCTATGGGTCTAGGACTGCATGTGTAGAGTCTGTGGTTCATGAAAACACTCATTATTCTGTGACAAGTGCGTACCAGAGCATACACGCTCAGCAAGTGGGAATCCAGGAGTTTGTGTCCTTGGGGCCCTGCAGGGAATACTGCAGGTGCTTTTAGTGATAACTCAAGAGTGATGTTTAGCTGTGGCAGTTCTGATCACAGTCACAGCCATCCCACTCTTTTCTCTGGAAAAAGTCTCCTCTGAAGTGCTCATCACTGAGGCATGTGTGCTGCAGCCACACATTCAGCCTTTGCTGGCAGTCTGTGGTTTATGGTGTACACCCCAAAGATGCAGGTAGCCAGGAAATCCTCCAGACTGGGACATCACTCACAGAATTACTTAGAATCACAGAACCACAGAACGACCTGAGGTGGAGGGGACACAGAAAGATCATTGAAGTCCAACTCCTGTTCCTGCACAGAACAAGTCTAAGAATCCCACCCTGTCCCTGACAATGTTACCCAAATATTCATGGAGCCCTCTCTGGGGCATGTTGCATTATGCCATGATTTATCAGGCATATCCTACTGGCAAGGTCCCACAGAGCATCCCTTCTCCACGATAGAACTTTTTAGATCAGTGGTGGCAAAACCCAGGGAGTTTTGCTCCTTTTTTGGCTCCTGGATGGCTGGAAATAAATTTCTTTGTCAGTCCTGTAGTTTAATTTAGACTTGGCTGCAGTTGTTGAGGTTGAAGAAGGTGTCCTTGGAGTGTGCTGTGTTGTGGGTGAGGAAGGATGGTAAAGCCACAACCATGAAGTACTTAGGGGATATTTTGCAAAATTGTTGCACTTTCTGTTCCTTAGATGTTGAACACCAACTGCTCGCTAATTCAGAAACAGCTCTTATTGTAAGCACCTTACAGGAAAATATGAATAGCTTGCAATTTAAAGGAACAGATTTATCACTTACATTTTAACAGAGAGGAAATAATTTCTGTGTGGCTTCCTGACAATGTTTGATGTCCTTCCACGGCCTCCAGACCAGGTCAAGGCTCTGGTTTGTGCCTCAGCTCTCTCCTTCCAAGATGTAAAAAATTCCCCTTGTGGGTGACAGACCAGAGCCGTGGGAATTCCTGGAAGAGGAAGAGACAAGTGGCCTCTGAGGACAGAGCTCTGCTGGAAATGCCCACAGGACTTACAGACATTCATGTATCACTGAATCATGGAATCACAGAAGGATTTGGATTGCAAGGGACCATAAAGCTCATGTCGTTCCAACCCTTGCCATGGGCTGGGACACCTTCCATTAAAATCCCCTCCAGCAGAAATGCCAGCCTTGGGTGGAGAGAGGTGATGGGGGTGCTGCCTATGGCACTTTTGCCATGTTTTTCACATGCAAGGGGCTGGCTGGGATGGTTGTACTGAATGTATATTGACACATTCAACCCAACAGGCACCGTGATTACGTGACCATAAAAGTTAAATATATCTGCAGCTCGGTGCTGTCCTGGACTTCCCTTGGACAATCCATCCTATAGGCAGATGAAAGCCTCGTTGCAGGGTGTTGCAATTCACTGGGTGGGTTTCTGCTGATAATTTCTGGAACCACAATATATATATATTTTTTTTTTCTCCCTCCAGCCTTGGTATTTCTGTTGTTCCCTTTGCACAGGCAGCTGGGGTGTCCTCAGTGATTCCAGCCCCACCTCACCTTTCCCACTCCCCCAGAAAATAAATCCCACCCTGAACTTCGGGTGCAATAAAACAAAACTCCCAGCTCCTACCTCAGGCCTAATAACCTGTTTGTTCAGTTCAGGCCTTCTGCAACCATTTGTTTAAGATAAGCAAGGGCGGATGTTTCTTGAGGGCACAAAAGGCTCTTGAGATAAAGCTCCAGCAGGACTGATCCCGCACTGTGGCTGGATCCTTTCCTTCTCGCATCACCTGAGCCTTGTTTTTTTTCCATCAGTCCTTTTCTCAGCCTTCTGTTCACACTCAGGGTTTCAGTGTTGCTGTTTCCTATTCAGGTGTCTTCACCTGCTTGAGGATTACAGGCTGGGGTTGTTCTTGCTGCATGAGGAACATCTGTGAAAGAGGCTGAATAAGTTGTTAGGAGTGAAGGCAGTTGCTTTGTGGGCTGAGGTTTCACATCTGAAAGTCGGGCTGTAAAACCACACACGGATGAAGCAAAGATGCCAAACCCCTAGAAACCCCTCGAATTCTTTGTGAAACACCCACCAGTTCAGCCACCTCAGGCAACAGCTGCACTTGGGAATGCAGCAGTAGAGGAGAAGGAGGAGGAGGGAGAGTACAGGTTGGTCCCAGATAGGACTATCGCTTTTGTAAGGCTGTTGTTTTCAGATGCTAAAGGAGTTGCTGTGATTTGCTCCCTCGGGGTGGTCACAGAAGAATCAGTGGCAGGGAAAAGCTCTGCCTCATTCCTGCTTATCACACTGTGACTTGGGAGTGTTCATGGAAGAGAGGCTGGACCTGCCCCAGGCTGAACCCCCCGTGCCCTGGGCTGATCCCCCAGCGTGGGCAGCAGGGGAGGGGGATTCTGCCCCTGTGCCCCTGTGCTCAGGGCAGAGCCCACCTGCAGAGCTGCCCCAGCCCTGGCTCCAACAGCACAAGGACCTGGAGCTGCTGCAGCCACTCCAGAGGAGGCCACGGAGATGCTGCCAGGGCTGGAGCCCCTCTGCTCTGGAGCCAGCCTGGGACACCTGGGGCTCTTCACCTGCACAAGAGAAGGCTCCAGGGAGAGCTCCCAGCCCCTGCCAGGGCCTCAAGGGGCTCCAGGAGAGCTGCACAGGGACTGGGGACAAGGCCTGCAGGGACAGGACACAGGGAATGGCTTCCCAGGGCCAGAGGGCAGGGCCAGCTGGGATCTGGGGAAGGAATTGCTGTGTGTGAGGGTGGGGAGGCCCTGGCACAGGGTGCCCAGAGCAGCTGTGGCTGCCCCTGGATCCCTGGCAGGTGGATGAAACTAGAGGGTCTTTAAGGTCCCTTCCAACCCACATCATTCTAAAATTCTACTAATTTACCATCCCCAGTAAAACAGGCCAAGCTGGTGCCCTCTTCCAACTTCTACAGATGATCCTGCTGCAAAGGAGGCATGAGAAAAATCACAGCAGTCTTTCTTGCAGCAGGGTAGCACTAAACCAAATCATTTCTGTCCTCTGTTGCTGCCCCTCTTCCTTGTGTCCCTCCCTGGCCAGTATCCTGCAGGTTACTGGAGGGGGGTGTGGGAGCAGCAGAGGGATGTTGCTGGCAAGGGGAAGGTGTCAGTGGAGAAAGAGGTGGACTTTCTTGGGTTGCTGCAGAATGCCAGCAAGACCTTGAAAAGCTTTTTATTAGTTCTTTCATTAAGCTTTGATTTAAATATGTCTGGGCAGCAGCATTTTGGATTCCCACGGGCAGGTGGACAGGGATGAAGCTTGCACAGACACCTTCATTAGGAAGGTAAAGCACAAAAAGAGAGCATGTGGCCTTCAAATGTGCTGCCTGTGACCTCTGTTTGCAGGAATTCCAGTAGATGACAGATTTCCCTAGCTGACCATACAACAGTCACCTGAGCTTGACAGGCATCACCTTCTCCAAGAGTTGTTTTCCTCCACAAATCTAAAAACGTGTATGCACGTCACAACACAGCTGATCTCTTGGGGACTGGCCCGGAGGGCAGACCATTCCTGAACAACCCTTCTTTTCCAGAGCTTTTGGCCCTTCTTGTTAGAGCATGTATGTTTATGATTTAAATTGGAGCGTATGTGCATTAGAAGTCTCATGGGCGTCTCAGGTTCTGCTCCAAGCTTCCCGCCATGCAAACCACAGAGTGTTCAGCTCCAAAACTGAAAATTAGCCCTGTTAGAAATCCTTCCTGCGACCATGGGCTCCTTGTGCTTTGCTTTTTCCACACCCGTTGCTTTCAGAACCAGCAGCACTGAAATACTGAAGGTTTGTTACCTTCTCCGGCCACCTGTGAATAAATATCAAGATAAAACCCATGTGGGAAAGAAACCGAATGTGATTTTTTTCTGCCCACTGAGGAGTTGCAAACCTGCCTTTGAAAACCATGAGCACCTAAGATTTGTCTGGCCAAAGCAGGAGAAAAACTCATCCCTCTTGTAGACCCACTGCAGAGCAGAGGGTGGTCTTCTGCCTTGAGAGGTGATATCTTTTGGCTCTGTTCAGGGATTTTGACTTCAGAAGGAGTGTGTCTCCTGAAAGATGGAAGAGCTGCATTTCACATCCACGTTGTCCTCAGTGAGCTGGCTCTGCTGAAGACACTTCCTGCTCTCCTGCATGACCCATGGTGGGCAGCAGCCTCACGACAAGAGCTGTTATCGGAACTCTCACCATGCCCTTGGGATTCTGTCCCCACCCGCCCATCACCTTTGGTCTTCTCCAGCCACTCCACCCTACTTGCAATTTGCTGATATTTCATTTTACATCAGCTCTCTGCACAAGGAAAAAAAAAAAATCAACTTTTCTCCCTTCCAAATTTAGCTTTGTTTAGGCACCAAAATAGACAAGAGTAGGGATCGGTGACTGTTTTTTTCCAAAACATTGTCTCATGACGAGGACAGAGTAAGGGAACTGCTCAGCTGGAGAAAGGAGATGTTTGATTTTCGTAAATGGGGACATGAAGTTCTCCTCTGTTCAAGCACAGGCAGTGTCCAGAAGCGCTCCTTGGATTAGGCACTTATTCCCATGTAATTAATTCATCTCTCGTCCCGTTGACATCAGCTGCTGGTGGGTAGAGGTCTGAGGAAGCACAGGGATTCTCTGCAAGGAGGACATGCAGGAATGCACCACTGTGCATATGATTTCTAGTTGGAAAGAGCAGAAGGGCAGCTCCTGAGGCTTTAATGAGGTCTTCACTGGAGGAAATTGGTCCTTGTGTGGAGCGGAGATAGTTTCATTTTTCTAAGGTAATTGTATTTGCACATGTGTCTGCAGTGCAGCTTAAGTTCTTACAAACACCCCAAGCAGTAGCCTGCTGTGGTAGTACAACATTTAGAGACAGCCTCAGTAATTATTGTACTGTTTTTAGCCTCATTTCCTAAACTAGCTCTGCTGGTGGGATTGGGCTCTGTGTGTCTCCTCCTTCCCCACCTTTTCTCATTCAGTTTGGTATCTGTTGGCCAATTGCAAGTGATTTTTCAAAGGAGCAGAGATCTCTGAGGTACCGAGCTCCTCCTGTGCCTTCAGTGAAAATAAATGGTTGGGAAAGTGAGTGGGGGGGAGCACTCAAACCACAGCCCTCACCAGTGAAGAAGTTTCAGCATGAGCACCATGGTCTGCAGGAAGGTCCCTGCCTGTGGCAGGTGGGTTGGAACCGGATGGTCTTTAAAGTTCCTTCCAACTCCAGCCATTCCAGGTTTCTGTGATCCTAAGCTGTTACGGAATCATGGAGTTCTAGAATATTGTGAGTTGGAAGCCACTCACCAGGGTCATCCAGTTCAGTCCCAGCCCTGCACAGACACCCCAGCAATCCCACCCTGGGCATCCCTGGCAGTGCTGTCCAAGCTCTCCTGGAGCTCTGGCAGCCTCGGGGCCGTGCCCATTCCCTGGGGAGCCTGGGCAGTGCCTGAACCCTCTGGGGGAAGAGCCTTTCCCTGATATCCAACCTAAACCTGCCCTGGCACAGCTCCAGCTGTTCCCTGGGTCCTGTCCCTGTCACAGAGAGCAGAGATGGGAGCTGTCCCTTGGGGGAAGCTGCAGTCCCCAGTGGGGTCTGGCCTCAGTCTCCTTTTCTTGAGGCTGAGCTAGCACAGTGACCTCAGACACTTTCTCCAGACCCCTCACCATCACTGTAGCTCTCCTTTGGACCTTTGCTGACAGCTCTGTATTTTGGCTCAGTGAGTTCCTTATGGCTTAAAGTCTGGAGGAGCAAAGCTCTCCGAATGGGAAGGCTCCAGCTGTCTTGGGAGCTGTGGGGTTGCTGCTGCAGCAGTTTCTTCAGGCTTTTTGCAGTGGTCAGGATGGATGGTCACAATCAACTCTGCCTGTCCTCAACTAGGTGGTGCCTTCTCTGGCCTAAATTCGTCATCATCCCCAGGAGCCTTTCTCCTTTATTACATCTTCCACCAGAGAAACTCAAAATACTATAATCTCAGTAACTGCTGCTGAAATCAACTGTCACTTCCGAAGTGTCTTCACAAAAAGAGAGAGGGATTTTTTTTTTCCTGAAGTCAACGTGTTACGTTGTCGTGCCAATGTCACAAAGCTGCTGCTGGGTGAGGCACATCCCCACCCAGCCCTTGCCTGTGCTCAGGCTGCTCCCTCATGGCCCCTCGCACGTGGTGATTCCCAGCAGTGGCTGGAGCTCCAGGCTGAGATAGATGGTGATGGAAATAAAAGGAGCAACTTTTACAGGGCTTTTATTGCCAGCTAGGGAAGGACAATACCGCATAAATAAAATTCATTATGTTTATGACAGCTCCGTGGTCCCTGGAAAATAAATAATACTTTGCACTTACGTAGGGCCTTTCATCCAGGAACCTCAGAGCTCTGTGTGAGCATTAACAAAGCCTCATCATGCCCATAGTAGGATGGTAAATACTGCAGCCCCCTTATCAGATGAACAGACCACGTCAGAGTCGGCACCTTCAGTGGAAAGAGAGCGCTGGAAAGGCAGCAGCTGGAATTACAGCTCTGCCACTGCCTTGTCGTGGAATCATTGAATCCTTGGTTGGTTTGGGTTGGAAGGGACTTCCAGGTCATCTCGTTCCAAACCCCTGCCATGGGCAGGGTCACCTTCCACTGTCCCAGGTGGCTCTAAGCCCTGTCCAGCCTGGCCTTGGACACTTCCAGGGATCCAGGGGCAGCCACAGCTGCTCTGGGCACCCTGTGCCAGGGCCTCCCCACCCTCACAGTAAAGACTTTCTTCCTAATTACTAGTAAATATTTCTTCCTGGTGTGTCATCTAAATCTGCCCTCCATCATCTTGGGCTGGGCACATGATTTTCCATTCTTGTCACCTCAGTTGTTTCCTGTTAGGTGGATCCCACCTGTCCTTGCTGCAGGGGTGGCATGGGCTGAGTCATTCATGGTGGGCAGGCTCATTGAGGTGTTCCTGACGTGGTTGTTCCCTTCCTACTGGGGTAAGGGCACAGCCCCTGCAGACCTACCACCTGTTGGTCCTTTTGCTTTCCTCAAGTATCCTCAAAATGGTGCTGAGCATCTCCCTTTACAGACATTTTTTCAGCTGGGTTTTGGATAAATACACAAGGGAAGTAGTCGAGGGAAATTGGTGCATGTGTGAAGTGGATGAATTCCTTGCTCATCGTGTGCATGGGATTTCTACGTACATGATCCAGTTTATTTGCCCTGCGTGGTTTCTCCCATACAGAAATTGCAGATAACTTAATTCCCTGCTCCTTGCAACAGCCCTGAGAGGGTACAACACATCTATGGAATTTTAGACCTGCTCTTGTAGGGTCTGGGATGTCGTGAGGGTGTTTGAGGAGAAGCTGTTTCTTTTACCATGCTCACGTGCTGGGTGTACAGCTCTGTCTCACTCTCCCTCTTTCCATGTTGGTGCCTCCTGGAGCTGATGGCTGCTTTTCCCTCTGTTTTCCAGGGTTACCATCCGTTGCCTCATGAAGCTGAAATCGCACACACCAAAAAACTGTTCAGAAGGAGGAGAAACGACAGGAGGTAAGGGAAACCTCTTCAGTGTCTGGGGTTTTTTAAAATCTTCTCTTCTTCGTTGCACATCTTCCTCAACTGCCTCGTGGTGGGTCTTTGGACAGTGCTGCTGTTCAGCTCTGTTAATGCATGAACTCCTATTTCAGCACTAACACCCTGAAAATATTCTGGGATGTGTCCTGCGTTGACCCAGGAGTACCTTAAGGACCTTCTCTTCCCCTTTTACTTATTCCTGCACAGTCAGATCCCCCCACTTGTATTCGAAGAGACAGCTGGCAAGCTATTGTCTGTAAAAGCTCAAGTCCTTGGGATTTGCTTCCTTTTTTCTATTGAAAAGCAAAATTTGCTGAGTTTCAGGGTTGCCTGGGAAAGTGGGTATGGTTTGGTTAAGAGGGGGTCACAGCCAGCCTCAGGTGTCTGTGGGAAGGAGGGGATGTGCTGTGCAGGCAGCTGAATTCCTTTGGCATTGGTGATTTCAATCCACTGAGTTAATTTAATCAAGTCGATTGGATATTTAATTGTGTAAAATGCATATTCAATTATATGAGGGCATCTAAAGTCCTTGATGGGAATCGTGACTGTGGTTAAATGTGAAAAGAAGTGAGGAATAAGGGAATTAGTTGTACATGCAGCTTTATTTCTGCTGACTTGTTCTGCTCCAGCTGAGACAACACACCCAGGGCAATAAAGCAGTTCTAAAACCATGACTTTGAAAGATTATTGAACAGGAGAAAAAGTGGCCAGTGCTTTCTCCTGGAATAAAATGTAGTCTGTGTTGCAAGACTGAGCTGGGTGGGCTTAATTTGAACCCTGGGCTGGGCTCCTCTGAGGAACCACAGTGGATTTCAGGGAGTTCTGCTCCCATCTCTGGTCTTCCCCTGCCCTACAAAGAGTGCTTGGTGCTTTGGGACAGGAGACCCTCAGGGCCAAGAGGTCTTCTCCTGAAGCCCCATGCCCAAGGCTGTGATGAGCCATGGAGCTGTGTGTTGGTTCTTCCCTCTCATCCAAAAAAACTCGCCAGTTGGAAGGATGGGAGGGAACACACCAGATGTGCAGTTTCTGTTTCTTTTTTCTTTCTGGTCCCTTCAGATAAGCCATCAGCAGACAGAAGCATTCAGCCCCCCTCAGGGCATCCCTGCCTCCTGCACAGATGGCGAGGGGAGATAGCAAAACAAACTGCCTTGGGCTGGGGTTGGAAAATCAAGGGGTGAGATACAGCCAAGGAGCACTGGGATAATGTCCTAGGAGAACAGAAAAAAACCTTAAAATCCGATTGATCCGGCATCATTCCCGGGGAGACATGGGGTCATTTCAGCCCCGAGCAGTCACAAATGAAATAAAATGGAAAGAGCAGAGGGTATGCACTTTTGCCCAAGTTCTCTACTGTGCTGTCAAAGCTTAGCCAGAAAACCACGTTTATTTCAATTTCAAAAATCTAAGAAGCCTGCGTGGAGTGAGCTGGAGTAAAAAAGCAGTTTTTAAAGTAATTATTTAAAAGGAAAAGGCATGGTTCCCATCCCCTTCCTTCACCTTGAAACCTCATCAGCCTCTCTCTCCCCATGCCACTTGTTTTGCTACTGGAGGTTTTCAGCGTCCCCTTGTCTCTGTGGTGCATTTGGGACTAGGAGGGGAGGTTTAGTCCTTTTAGTGTCACTTGAGTTGCTCCAAGAGAGCACTTGCTCTTTAAAATTGATTTCTAGCTGTGAGTTAGCTCTCAGAATGTTTATTTTAAGCAGAAAGCATGACAGAAGTAGGGGTAGAAAAAGAGCAAAATGGGGGGGTGGGGGTGGAAAAGAGAATGGGAAAAAGACCCAGATTGTATCAGAACACAGACTACAAAGCTGTTTACACTTTATTGCAGTGCTATTATCTTAATGTCCCAGGCATCATTCTGGGGCAGAAAAGCTCCATTCCGGAGCTGGTGGAGCCACACAGGTGATATAAAAATTCCTCAGGGTGAGGTTTTATGTTAGGCAAAACAGCTGGGAGCAATGGGCTTTTTGTTTAAAACCTCATCTGGATACAGAGAGGGTCAAAATTGCAAGAGTGTGGATGGGACATGAGAGGCAGTGAGGCTTAGGAGAAGCCTAGCAGGGCCATTTGGTGATGCATGGGTTGGGAAAAGGGGCTGGGAAGCAGCTCTGGATGCCTGGACCCAAGGGAGGAAGGTCTGGTTTCCTAGAAAGGGATTGGCAGCCGGCAGGGATGGGAGTAGGGCTGGCATGCAGCAGGTTTGCAAGGAGAGAAGAGGTTGTCCTGCTAAGTTGGTTGGAAGCAGGTGAGGCCCCAAAGTCCTGGGCACACCTGGGTCTGGTTTTCCTGGGGTAGCTTTTCCTCTTCTCCCGAAGCTGATGGGTCCTGAAGCAGCACCCTGGGCCCCACAATAATGCCTGTACAAGGGGCACAGGTTCTCCCTGCCCAGCACTTGCCTCATCCAAGGCTGACAAATCCCCGGTGACCATGGTGGCAAACTCCTACCACGTGCAGGAGTCACCCTCACACGTGGCCACCCAGCTTGGGTCAAGGTGTCAACCCCCAGTTTGACCTCACAGGTCCAGCTGGCCTTGCCTGGTTGTAGGTGACCTTTGGGCTGGCTGGAGCTTTATATAACACAGCTATTACAATAAAAAAAAAAAAAAGCTGATAAAGCACATTGGTACCCAGAAATCTGCCTTTTTCTTTTTCTGGCTGGTTTACAAATGGTACTGATTCCCTCCCAGAGGGTGTGTGGGCTTCTCTGGCCTCCCTGACAGTGACATTCCGATGGGGACACATGTTGGGCTGGCGAGGCACCTTTTGTTTCACATGCAGAACGATGTTGGTGTCCGGCCTTGCTATAAATAGTGCCTGTCCCTGCTTCCTTCCCGTCACCTTTCCTCGGGAAATGCTGTCCCTGTGTTGTGGAGAAGCACAGCTCACCTACCCTGAGGTCTCTGCCACACACCTTCCACTCCCTTCAGGAGAAGCTACCCCAAGGGAGTGACCCACAGCTCTCTCCTTGTGTATGGTGCTATGTTTTTATGTTCACCAAGTCTTTTCCGTTTTTGTGGATGCCTTATCCTTCAAAGTGTTCAAGATCGGGTTGGATCAGGCTCTGAATAACCTGGCCTAGTGGAAGATGTTCCTACTTCTAGAGCTGAATAGTCTTCAAGGTCCCTTCCAAGCCGGATCATTCTGGGATCCCATGATTTTCCATGGATGCATGCTTCATTTGTTGCATGAGATAGATAAGAAGAGCGAATTAGATGTCACTAAAAAAACTGAGCACGTTTTCCATAACAGCAGTCAACATCAGAGCCACGTCTGCTGGAGGATTTGGTTGCACAGGGTGCTGTAAAAGCCTAGAGGAGGTGGTGAGGTCCTTCCAGCAAAGAGCTGGTGATCAGAGCAGCAGAGGTGTCAACCTCCCCACCTGTCCTGGCAGAGATCCTGCAGCTGGTGTCTCCTCTGCTGGCTTGGAGTCAGGAGGTGTGACTGCCACCTCCTGATGGGGATGGCAGAGGGCATCACTGCCTGCTGGGGTGATAAAAGGAGGGCAGCACAGGCAGGTGTTGCACAGACTTCCTCCAATTCCCATGTTCTGGAAATCTGTGATGTGTTCTAGATGGAGAGTCCAGCTGGCCAAATCCTTTGCCCTAGAAATGCATGGAAATGCGTGGACAGAGGCTTGCCCCAGCCTTGTAGGAATGATAAAAAACCTTGCATGTTCAGATAGGCTTTACAGAGGATATATAGGGTTGCAATATATGGAGTTGGAATATATGGAGTTACAATAAGACAGGTGGGGTTGTACCTACTTCTACTTCTTGGTCTTCTGGTTAACAGTACTGAAATGGTTCTGTGTCACTTGAGGAAGGGGACAGTTCTCCTGATGACCAGGAAGGGGTTGTTGGGGAGGTCTTTAGAAGTTTGTACCATTGAAATCATGTTGATCCAACATCTTGTTGGATTCAAAAGACAAATCGGGCTGAATACCTTACCAAAAGCAAATCCTTGGATGTGCACTGATGCTGGCTGGTATCTCATTGCTCTTTTGGTGGTCCTTGTCTGGGGGCAAGAACAAGAAAGGATGGCAGAGAGAAGAGCAGCCCCATGTCCTGAAGAGGGTGAAGTAAAAGCCTAAGAGTTAATCAATCCCCTCCTTGCAAAAGGCCTCTGAATCCCTCTTTTCAGTAGAAAAAGTGGGAATTTCTTGTGCTTCTTTGGTGTAGCTGGTGTGCCTTCAGGCTTTGAGGTGACCAAAGCCATGGGGGGCTGCCCTGCCTGTCCCAGGCAGGATTGTTGGGGATCACAGCCAGCCTCAGGTGAAGGACCATCACCTTAAGCTGTGACTGAGTTTTGTGTCATCTCCTGCTTCTCCTCCTTCTCCTGTTGGATGACATTTTAAGAGGGTTATTTCTCCACCTGGGAAGTCCATCCTATATAAAGCCCCTGTGTGGGGAGCTGCAGCAGAAGGCTGTACAGATCCTTCTGGGACACACATGGAGGGAAGGGTTGGGAGCAAAGAGGCTCAGGATTCCTCCCCATCTCCTTTAGCATACCCCAAATACTAAAAGATTTTACAAACAGAATTACAGAAATGTCCCCAAGTTTTCTCTAGCATTGTCTGACTTCATTTACTTCCTAGCGTTAACTTGGCTTTGCCCTTAATGATCAGGAAAAAACAGTCTGGATTATTTTGTGTATGTGTGTGTGTGTGTTTTCTGGACTTAATTAGATTCAGAGCTGGGGCAGGCAGAAATATCCTCCTTCCCTGGAGAGCCCTGGGTGGCTGTCAGGGACAGTTTCCTCTTCCTGAAGCAGGAGGGTTGTGTAAGCACCGCTGACTCTCCTGCTGGCGCCCACGCTGCGCTCTGGGTTATCTGGGGTGAGGGCACACAGTGGGCATCCCTGTCCCAACTCCCCAGTCAGAGCCTAAGCTGCTGAGGAACCTCCTGGGGCTGATCCCAGCCCAGCCGTGTGGCCCTTGTGGGTCTTTCAAGGAGGTGGTTCTGCCCAGGGACAGCCCAAAGGATGGTCACGGTGGGCTCAGGGCCAGGCAGGGAGCGTCCCATATCCGCTGGCGGCTCCACTGAGGAGCGTAGGCAAGCTGTGATATATTTCTTTTCCCATTATATTTAATTTTACAGACCCTCGGGGACACTCAACCACCTACAGTGATTAGTTCGACTGATTAAGCTGCTTTTCCTCTTGTGACAAACTCCTTTTGTGAAGGGTTTTCAATAGCCACGCTGCTCGGGACATTGTTCCTGTACAATTTCCTTTCAAAACACCATAAAGGGCACTCTACCGCTTCACCCTGTCGTAAAACACCACAGGAATCAGCTTGGCCCAGCTTGCTCCTTCAAGGGCAAGATCTCCCCATTCAGGGACAAGATACAGGGTCGGGTGGGAGTTGCAGGACTCTGTGGTGCTGGGGTGAGATGGAGCCATGAGCAAAGGGGTTTTAAGATGAGATAAGATGGAAAGCAAAAGTTTTCTGCTGGTTTTTTTTTTTTTTTTCCTTCTGTTTGTTAGTAAGAGGAACCAGGGTCACCCAGGGAAGTGAAGGGTAAATAAACTTGAGAGCACAGAGAAGGAAATGCTGCTTCACACGTGCCAGCTGGTTCAGCTTACCCTAGCAGAGGCTGGGGGCAGATGCAGATGCTCTCGAGGTACCTAGGGGTAAAAGGTGCAGGGGCAGAAGGGCAGATTTGCTGCACAAACACGCTGCTGTGAGCAGCAAGGGGATAAAAGTGGCCATTTAATTAAAACTGGAAGTCACAGGACAGTCTGATTGACACCAAGGGAGTAAGAGATAGAGGGAACTGCAGGGAGCTGCACTGGCACAAAGTCATTCCTCCCTGTGTTTGTAGTTACTCCCATGCCTTCTCATGAGGCTGTTGGGTAGGACCTGTGGTCATTTGGATCTGGTTGGTCCAGCAGCTGCTCTCTAGGCAAGGTGATGATGGAGCAGGGCACAGATGAAGGGAGGGATCAAGCAGGAGACCTTTCAACCTGCACAGCCATGCTGGTCAGACATGGTGGCATCACCCTGCCCCACTGCCCTTCCTCCCAGGAGCTGAGGAGAAGGCTCTTCCAGAGGGGACTCCATTCCTGGGAGAGGAGGTTGTTGAGAACAAAGCCTGCACCAGGCTCCCCCTTGAAGGAGCAGTCCTCAAATGATCAAAAAAGCCACCTCCTGACACCCCATGGACATGCAGCTGGTGTGACTCAGCCATGGGTGGAGCTGCTGGGCAGCACTGCAGCTTCTTGTCAGGAGGCAACACTTGGAGGTGAGGTCTGGAGGTTCTTCAGCTCCATCAGCACCTTTTGCTGCCTTTTATGGTGGTTCAGTGAGCAGGACACAGCCTGGCAAAGGAGGGTGGTTTTAAACTCAGAGGGGAGGATCAGATTAGGTATTGAGAAGGAATTCTTGACTGTGACGGTGGAGATTCAGGATTCTCCTGGATCCCTGGAAGTGTCCAAGGCCAGGCTGGACAGAGCTTGGAGCACCCTGGGACAGTGGAAGGTGTCCCTGCCCATGGCAGGGGTGGACCAAGATGAGCTTTAAGGTCCCTTCCAACTGAACCCATTCTAGGATTCCGTGATATCCCTGTGCAGTAATCTGAGCCTACAGGGCACAGACGATTCAACAGCTCTGCAGAAGCCATCTGAAGTTCAGCCAAATTTATATCTAGCATCAGTCCTGGGCCAGCTTATCTAAGAGAGAGTCACCTGCCCCAGCACCATCCCCCGAGCTGCACACGTAAGGTCCTCCCATCATCCAGGTGGCCCCTGTGAAACACCAGGAACAGTGAGGTGGAGCAGTTGGTACTTAGCATCCATGGAGGATGCTAAATTGTTTTCCCTGTCACCCATGCCTCAGGCTGTGGTAGGCTGAGTAGGGACTCTCCACCCAGCTGCTCTCCTTCCTGGCATTGCAGGCAGCCCTGAGGCCATACGTGCTTGGGGGTGTCAGTGAAAATGTCCCCATCCATGCTTCACCCCCAAGGGCAGGTGGTGTGGCCACGATCCTGCTGGCAGAGCACCCCACACCATGCTCACAGATCCTTTCCTGGTGCTGGCAACAGCCAAAAGGATTCTGCATTTTATGCGTGTGCAAGGATAAAGGGCTTCCGTAAAAGTTGGAGAGCTCTGTGGGCTCAGTGCTAAATGCAAGAGAAAGATAAACCTTTGTGGGTTCAACAGGACGTGGTCCTCACGAGCAGGACGTCAAGGGATGCGTGTCCATTGCTGTTCTCCATATCTGCTCCATCCTCCTTGTGTGTGCCTAGCTAAAGACCCACGCAGAAGGATCGTAAGATACTCATCTAAGCAAATTTAATCCTTTCCTTTCATTGTTCCTTTTTTTTCTAATGCCAAGAGGCAGTGGCAGGAGCAGGCCGGGTGCATTTCCCAGCTGCAGGGTTGCCACATCTCAGTTGAGAGTGGCTTTGTCATTACATAAAAACTCTAAAACACAAGACCTTTTATACTCTTTTTTTCTTCACAGTCTTGGTGACTGAAGTGACCCCCATCCTGCAGACTAAATTTAACCCAAATAGCCAAGCTGCCAGCAGACTTTATGGCATCAGGAGGCTTTTGCAGGTTGTTTTTATCCTTCTCTGCCACTGATTGAAAACCTTTATGTACCACCAGCAAAGCATATTACCATTATGAGGCCTTGATAGAAATGTATGGCCTGCTGGATAGGCTCAGGCTCTTACGATGTTGCTTCACTGAAAGCAAAATAATTGCTCCAGCAAAAAAAAAACCAAAACAACAGAACTTCAGCGTGTGGCTCTGGTGGGGGCTCTGGTAGAGGTGGTTTTTATGAAAAACTCAGTATTTTCTAGGTATCTTTTTTACTGTGTGGCATCAGGGGCTGGTCTGGAGGTCAGTGAGTTGTTGTCACTGATGGCTCTTCATGAGGGTTCCAGGCCAGGCTTGGAGCACCCTGGTCTGGTGGAAGGTGTTCCTGCCCATGGCAGGGGTGGAAGAATGTGATCTTGAAAGTCCCTTCCAACCCAAACCACTGTGTGATTCCGTAATTTTTGTGAGCATTTTGGAATGGGAGCAGCAGCTCATGGTGGCTCTACAGCTGTGGAGAAGGTTAGGAGAGCAGCCACTCTTTCTTTAAGTCCAAGGTTTTGGGGGGAACTTGGGAGACCTCATTCGGTTCTCACCTTTATCAGGGACTGCTGGGCTTCACCTCCGTGATCACAGGTGCTATTTCAGCTGCCCTAGGTTGTCTCAAACTCCATGCAAGGAGCTGTCAGACACCAGACCTCCATGCAAGGAGCTGTCAGACACCAGACCTTATGATACCAGCACCAAAATGTCTGGAAGCCAAACAAGATGCTGTAGGGCATCTCCAGTGCCATCTGGATCCCAGTGCGTGTGTCCATAACTAAATTGACCAGATGTGAACTGGAGGCCCAACTTTCCATTATGCTCAGAGGGGATGTGTTCAATGAAGTTTGAAGGATGCTTCACCCCCACATAAGAAAAGTTAGCCTGTTCATCTCACAGAGAACAGATTTCCTTGCTTTATTTTGCCTTCCCATGTTGACCAGAACCAAGGAAGTCTGAAAAACAAAGAGGTGTGGGAGGAGCTGAGCCAAAACACCTCACACTGGAGGCAGTGCTGGGACAAGGATTTGTTTCTGGGCTCTCTTCGGCAAGAACAGACACTTCAGACTGGGCATCCCAGTCTCAGTTGGGATTGAGACTTTCATTAGAAGGGCACGTAGTGGCAGGACAAAGGGGAATGAGTTCACACTGGCGGAGGGCAGGCTTGGATGAGATTTTTGGGAAGGAATTGTTCCCAGTGAGGGTTGTGAGCTCCTGGTATAGGCTGCCAGAGAAGCTGTGGCTGCCCCATCCCTGGAAATGTCCAAGGCCAGGTTGGATGGGGCTTGGAGAAAGCTGAGCTACTGGAAGGTGTCCCTGCCCATGGCAGGGGGTGGAATGGGATGATCTGTAAGGTTCCTTCCAACCCAAGCCCTAAGTTATATGGTGAAGTACCTGCACCCTTGTTCTTTTTCTTTCCTCTTTTGAAACCAGGTATAACTCAACACATCAATCGCAAAGCACACAGTGAATTAAAAAGAGGTGAGATAGGAGAGAGGCAACGGTGACACCTCCAAGGTCCACCAGCCAAACTGGCTTGGTGCTGCTGGTGAGCAGGATTCAACAACACCAGTCACTGGTCTATCAGCAGCCTGTCTGAGGTGTGTGTTAGCCTTTTCTTGCCCTTGTTTTTTTCATAATCAGGTGTCAGCAGAGCTGATGTCACCACAGGTGGAAGGGTTTAGCCCTGAGCCCCTTAAATCCACAACCCCTAGCTCATTGTCACATCAGTTATCAATTTGCATCTTCTTCCAGAACTTTTCTTCAGGTAGAGAACTGGTGGGTGGATGTCCAGTTTGTTCATCTGATGTCCTAAAGCAGAAACAGGTTTAACTGGAGGAGTCTGAAGAGACACCCCTGGAGGGGTTATCAGGAGGTGCGTGGCTGGGGGGCTTTTTGCACATTTCAGGCAAAACATGAGTTGATCCAAACCTTTGGAGTTGAGTGGGATTTTGGGAAGTTGATTGATTATCTGTGCCTAAGCTGTGTTGTGAAATGTTGGTGTGTTCCCTTAGATTCGGTCCTAAGTGTAAAGACAAAATAAATGTGTGTTTGGAGGTGTGTTATGGACACATGAAATCATGGGAAGATTGGTAACTGGCCCTCAAGCAGTGTGATTTTAAAATAAGTTCTATTTAAAGGACTTATTTTAAAGCTATTTTTCTAGCTTGTGTTTGAAGGACATTATTAATTTATTTTATATGTAAATCTACTCCTCTGCATCCATTATTACCTAATTCTGTGTTCTCAGGCATTTTCTTCTTTTCTGCTGTTTCATTTCTTATTAAAAAATGGCATTCCCTTTTGTTTCCCTTCCTTAATCTTGCACTGAGTGTTTAAAGATACACATACCCAAGCTGTCCCAGCATTTTGTCTCACAAGACTTTTTTTCCTCAATGGATCTTCACCAAAACAAATCTCCAGGCTTCTTCCTACAAACATCCCATTGGCAAGTCAAGGGGTTGGGATGCATCCTCTTTGGGCCAGGTAGTTCTTGTACTGGAAAGATTTAAGAGAATCCCAGCCGTCACTCAGGAGTGTGACACGTAAGGTGTTTGTTTGAAAACTCTTTACAAGCAGCTGACAGCCAATATTCACACAGTTTTCGTGCTGTCTTGGAGGGGTTGCACTATTTCCAGAGCCGGTCCATTCATGGCTAGCACTAAGGCTCCTCTCACAGATAAAAATAGTCGCAGGAGTGGCTCTGACCCTGAGTTTGAAGATTGCAAGTTATATTTATTGGGTGAAGGTGAAGGTGAACGTGTTTTATGGCTGGCATGAATGTGTCGGTTTTAAGGCTGTGAAATTTTGGAAGAGCCTTAGAAACCCATTCCCAGAGGTCAACAGGACAAAGCTCTCCTGCTGAGCAAGTGAATAGAAATGAGTTCATAATTACAGAGTATAGTAGCTTTTTCACCGTTTTAATTGAGGTTTTTCAGAAAGGAAGAGAACTTAAAACAATACAGAAATGTCTTTTGTTCTTTCAGGGCCATTTGCTGAGGGCTTTTCAGTGAGAGGAGAGGATGTTTATTAAAAACAACAATATCGAGATGTTATTTTAGGGCCGAAGGGCCATTCCTAGCTGGAACAAAACTAAATGCTTGAGATGGACTGGGCACCCACTGAAAATTAGCACTGAGCTAAATGATCTGCAGCATATTGCTGAACTTCTGTTGGAACAGGAGAGAGAGGAAGGGAAGGAATTGAAGAAGTTGAAACACTCCTTTTCTTCTCAGTGGGATTTCCAAATCACATTAATTAGGTTTAACAGCACAGGGGTCTGAACCCTTGAAGCAGCATCTGGAAGTCAGGGGTTTATCCTCATCCTTATGCTCCTGTCTTCTCCATGCTCTCCTGGGAGCTGATGAGGCTTACTGGAGAGGATTTTGGGGGTGCAGAGGGAACACCCCAAACCCAGCAGGGATATCACAGCCATCCATGCTGAGCAGGCTGTGGGGGAGTTGAGCCAGCATAGTGGTGGCTGTGAAAAACTTCCTTTTCTCCAAGAGAAACAAATGCAGGACCGATTTTTTTTTTTTTTTCTCTTTTTAAGGACAAAAGTGAGTCTGCTGGTGTACTTGTCTGCAGTGGAAAATAGCAATACTAGATAAATCACAGAGTTTAGAATGTAACGATGCAAGAAACCCTTCTGAGCAGCTGAAAGCACCTGAGCAGAGATGTTAAAATAATAGGTGCAGTTCTGCCTAATATTTAGAAACTTTGAACCAGTGATGAAGGACAGGTCATGTTTTCAGGAACGGCTGCAGTAAGGGTGCATCTCCAAAAGGAATTGTAGAATGGTTTGGGTTGGAAGGAACATTGATCCTTCCAAATCACCTCATTCCTACCTCCTGCCACGTGCAGGGACACCTTCCACTATCCCAGGGTGCTCCAAGCTCCATCCAACCTGGCCTTGGGCACTTCCAGGGTTGAAGCAGCCACAGCTGCTCTGGGCACCCTGTGCCAGGGCCTCACCACCCGTGTAGGGTCATATTTATGTTAAAATGGACATGTATTAAATGAACCAGCCTAATCTTCTGGAACTAAAAACTGAGATTGTCTTTGTAAATAAAATAGCTGATGTTTTCTAGAAGAAAGAAGGAGCAGAAAAGTTGCTGACAGACGCAGGGACGTCAACCCAAGTAAAATGACTCTCACGATATCAACCAATTAAATTAAGAAGATGCATGCTTGCCTCATGGACAAGGTAGAGCTACCAATCAAATAATGCGTGACTGTGTAAACCAAGATAAGAAGTAAATATAAACAACGTTTAGAAGCACAATAAATGGCTTTTGCTAGATTCATATCGAATAGTGCAGAGTCCTTTGTCTTCCCTCCTCACACCCTCACAGTCAATAATTTCTTCCTAATACCTAATTTAAATATCTTCTCCTTCAGTTTAAAACCATCCCTCCTTGTCCTAATCATAGAATATGTTAAAATGGAAGGATCCCATCAGGGTCATCAAGTCCAGCTCCCTGCTTCTCACAGTACTACCTGAAACTAAACCACATGACTGAGAAAGCTGTACCAGCAGGAGCTGAGCCTCCTTGAGAACAAGATGAAGAGGTCCTTATTGCAGTGCTAGTCCTTCATTTTGAGACTTCTCAAGGGCTTAAGTGTTCATAGTCAAGGCAGTCCCAGCAGTGGGTGCTGGCCCTGCCTGCCCCAGCAGAGCTGGTGGTGGCAGTGCCCCGGCCAAGGGGCTGGCACAAGGCAGTTTAGAGACACATCATCAATTTGGTTGGATTTTCCCAGCAAAATCGCTGGGAGCTGCTACACTAAATTAATTCTCCGGGCTGCAGGTCCCCAGAGGACAAGACCAACCTAGCAGTGTTTGTTCCTAGCAGGGCTCAGCTGGGTGATTTTGTTACCACAGCCTAATGAATCACAGCACTTGAGCAAGGTGGATGGAATTGTCCCCGTGTGCCAGTGGCTGTGCCTGTCACCCCCTCCCAGCTGGGATATCACTCTCCTTATCTTGTGGTTGCCATGCCATCCTGCATCAGCATCGTTTTTTAACTTGCAGTTAGATGTGCTGTTGTTGTGCTGGGAGCTGGAGAGAAGGGCCCTAAGAGCAAGAGGAGAGGTGTGATGGGTCACACAAGTCACCTCACTTGATGACCACCAGTGGACAGCAGGAGGGTGAGAGGAGCAGTGTATGCATGCAATGCTGCTTCCCAGCAGTGCTGTCCCCTTCTTAATGGATGAACTGGATGGTCTTATGGTTTCTTTCTCCTGTAAGTACTGAATGACTGCAATAAAGTCTCTGCAGAGCCTTCCCCAGGCTGAACAATCCCAGCTGTCTCAGCCTTTCCTCTTAGGAGAGGTGCTTCAGACCCTTCTGAGCAATTTTTGGTCCTCCTCCTGGGACACCTTGGTCATCTTCACAGAATCCTAGAATGTTTTTTTTCGGGAGAGACTTTAAAGATTATCCTGTTCCACCCCACTGCCATGGGTAGGGACACCTTCCACTATCCAAGGTGGCTCCAAGCCCCATCCAGCCTGGCCTTGGACACTGCCAGGGATCCAGGGGCAGCCACAGCTGCTCTGGGCACCCTGTGCCAGGGCCTCCCCACCCTCACAGGAAGAACTTCTTCTAACAGCTAATTTAAATCTCCACTTTTCAAGTTTAAAACAATTCACCCTTGACCTATCCCTACCTGCCTGTGTAAAAAGTCACTCTGTCTTGTTTTATGAGCACTCTTTAAGTACTGGAAGGCAGCAGTGAGCTCTCCCTGGAGCCTCCTTTCTACAGGTGAGCATCCCCAGTTTCCCCAACCCGTTTCCAGAGCAGAGGGTTCCAGCCCTCAGAGCATCTCTGTGGCCTCCTCTGAACTCGGTCCAGCAGGTCCATGTCTTTGGTATTGCTTGCATTGGTGTTGCTTTGGTAGCTGATGATTTATTTATTTTTACCCAACATGTGAGAAAAGTCTTCATTGTGTGTGGAGGCATGGGGTGCTGTTGGGTCAGTGTGGTGTAGGATGAGGAAAGCAGGCAGGAGCCATCCCCAGTGCAGACAGCCAGAGAGGAGCCAGGACAACAAAACACCTCATCTCCCCAACCTCAGGGTGCCATTTGGCAGAGGACTGCTCTCAGCCTCTCCCCTTCGGCTGCGAGGAAACTGAGATGGAAAGGTGGAAAGAGTCTGTAGCTGGACCTTCCCCTGCTGCAGCCCCTGCAGTGAACCTGTGGCCAGCAGATCCTCCTGTGTGTGAGCCCTGCCACCCCTGAGCCTGCCCTGCAGGGCTTCTCTCTCAGTGCCACACAGTGCAAAACAGGGCTGACTACGTGATGCTGTTTCAGCCAGCCAGAATTGAGGGAAGGAAATATAGCAGCAGGTTCCTCTGCACTAGGAAACAGATCTGTTATTGGAATGGCTTTCTCTTTGGTGGAGTGTTTCCGGCATGGCTCCTCGGCACTGGAAATGGCTTTATCCATCTACACCTTGTTTTCCAGCATGAGTTCACGGAGGTGTTGCCAGCAGTTGGTTGCTGGAGTGAATGTGAAGTGAAACAACCTGTTTCTTTCTCGTGCTTTCCATCCCCAGATATAAATGTGCCCCTACCTTAGAGTGAGAACCCAGGGCTTCCTGCTGCCAAATTGCTCCCCAAAGTATCTGCCAGCTGAGCTCAGAGATAAGGGCAAGCACAGGTTGATACTTTCAGTGGGTACAAATAAAAGGCCTTGTGCCACCTGCTGTGTCATACGATGTCATTCGATGAAACTTGGCCCATTTGAAGAAGCCCAGCAGCACCTCAGTGGTGTGGTTACATGGTTTGGGTGGTGACTGCCAGTTTTTTTGGCCGCGGCAAGTAGCCACCCTCTCAGGAAAAGAGCATCTTCCACCCACTCCTTCTCCCTGCAAGCCCAAGCTGGGGACATTGGCCCCTGGGACCTGGGAGGGAGCAACAAGCTGAAGCTCTGCAGGGCCTCCTGGCATGGTTAGTGTGTGAAGAAGTTGCCAGCTTAAGTTGTTTGGGCTCTTGTTGCAGAAACAATATTTCTGTCTGACCCCAGTTAGCAACTGATGTTTGCAAAATAAAGAAGTCAAGGCACTGGAAATACTTTCCATTCCAGCTCTTGTCTCAGCCCAAAATATTAGTATTAAAAATATTGCATCTGTTATATGCAGCTAATATCTCTGCTGGCACATAAATCACCCAGGGATTTTTCATCTCCGTATTAAAAAAAAAAAAAAAAAAAAAAAAGGGGGGGGGGGNAAAAAAAAGAAAAAAGTTAACTGTGCTCTATTTTTGGGTATTTGTTAACTGTTTTGTTTCCATTTATTCCTACTACAGCCACAGCAGTCTGTCTCCAAGGGACCATCTGTGGGAAAGAGAGTCCCTAGATTGATTCAGGAGGTGTCGGGGTCATTGACAGGCATGAAGGCGCTGAGTCTCTGCTCTTTCTCTGATAATGTCTTTATTTAGCGTGACAGCCTCCAGGGCACGAGTGGACAACAGGCCTCTTTCTTTCCTTTAAACTAACATTGCTCCAGCCATTCCCAGCACTGTGCAGATGCTACGGATCTTCCTGATTTCCTGATGAAAACTGGGGGTGTGGGTCCCCAGGCAGCGAGGGCCGAACAGCTACGTGACATCAGAGCTGCAGAAGGTGGCCCAGATCTGTGCCTCCCCCCAGGCAGAGTGTGTTCCCATCCAAACTGACAAGTGAAAGCTCATCCAAGAGAAATTAAATTTTGGGAGTGAATCAGACCCTGGCACGGCTTAGCAATTCTGTGGGAGTGTTAGGGGTAGCATGAAAGAGGAGGCAGGAGTGGGGGCAGGAGCAGAGAACTCCTCTCGTTGAAGGTGACCCTGCTCATTGCAAAGGGGGTTGGCTAAATGACCTGTAAAAGGCCCCATCCAACCCAAACCATCTATAATTCTATGAACTCTTCTTTTGACAGTGGGACAGAGTTAAGTAAACATTCAGGAAACAGCTTAGGATTGTCACTGGGTTGCAGTAAATCAATTTCCAGATCAATGCTGGCTCTCAGATCTCCACATTAAATGCTATAGGCTGCCGCATCTTGTTTAAATAACTCAGTTTAATGTGTTTGATAAAGGATTCTGGCACACCTAAGCCCAAAGCATCTCTGGAGCTTGGGTTGATGTTTTACTGGATCCCTGTGTCGGAAGTAATTGCTTGCCGTTGAGTTTGGGTCATCTCGTATGTCTGGACAGCTGTCAGGAGATCCTGTCAAATCTTGCCTCAGCTCCTACAGGAAAGACATTTATTTCTTCACTAGAAAGCACTGGTATAAATAGGATATGGAAAAAAAAAAAAAGCCCNAAAAAAAAAAGCCCTAGGATGTCTCCTTGCTGCAGGTCAAAGAGGCACAGGGGTCTAAAGGAAGACAGCTGAACACAAAGGCAGCAGGTGGGGGCTCATTGTACTATTTAGGATGTGTCTTGGGGGACAGGACCACAGAGGGATGGTGGTGGGCTGTGTCTGTGCATCTTGGCATGGGTTTAAAGTTTATATCTCTTGGAGGATTATCAGATCTTGGGTTAACTGATCAGCCTGGGTGTATTTTTAAAGGAGGCAGCCTGGAGTCTGAAGTATAAGCTCTTTTATTGCAAAGTAGTAAAAGTTGATGCCATATTCATTCAAGCCACATTCTTACCAGTAGTCCAGGATCCGTTTGTGTTTGGGAAACATTATGTACTGTGGTCGTGTCTTAATTTAAACTGTTTTGTCTAAACTGGACTCAGTTCCTTGTCACTGTGTTTTCCGATGGTTTTTATGTAATTCTTGCGATCTTGTTTACGCTGCGCTGAGAATCCAACAACGTAATTCCAAGTAATGTAGTTTACGAAGAGAACCATTTCCAAGGAATTTCTGCATTAAATCACAGCAGTGATTTCTACATCAGTCCAGGCAGTCAGCCTTGAAGTCCAGGAGGTGCCTTCCTAGCTGGTTGCCCTCTCTGTGCAACAAGGGCCTCTATCTCAACACCCCTCATGATTTGTGGGAGATCCAGCAAAGCATTAGAAGAGCTGTTTCGGAGCTATCTCACATGCCATCTGTACTTGGGATGTCTTTCCCAAGCTGGTGTTGCAAAACAGCTCCTTAAATTCCTCCTGAAGATTCATTTCCATGAAGCTTGAAAGAAAATAGCTGACTCAGGCAGCCTGTGCGGCCAAGCATTGCAGAGTGTGAGGGCTGTCCCTGGGCTCCAGCAGCACTGAGGTTTGCTTTTCAGTGCTTTTGAGTCCATCCCAAGGGGTGTTGTGCCATGTCCCTTCAGCCCAGCTGCGCTGTCTCTGCTCCTGCAGCTCAGTCTGCAGGTTGGTGGTCCTGGGAATGGGGTGGGAGAGGTTCACCATTCATCCATTTGCTTGTGAGTCAGAGGGAGTGTTGGATGTAAAGACACAGAATCATGCTAACACGATAGTTTGGTTCAAAGGGACCTTGAAAGCTCATCCTGTCCCATCCCCTGCCGTGGTTAGGGACATCTTGCACTAGACCATGGTCACTCAGAGCCCTGTCCAACCTGGCCTTGGATGTTTCTAGGGGTAAGGCATCCACCACCTCTCTAAGCAAGCTGTGCTGGTGTTTTACAACCATCATTGTGAAAATCAGTGCTACCATGTTGGTTTATAGTGAGTCTGACTACGCTCTAGAGGACCAAACAAAATCATCTCTAGCAAACACAGGCAAATGCGGTGTCCAGGCTCAAAGGAAGGGTTGTCAGCAGCGACTGTACCTCAGGACCAAGGTGGCGACGAAGAACTTTGTGCCCACGTAGGCAACTCACATGAGGGTTTCATAATGCTTTTCCCAGCAGCCAGAGACTCTGAGCCTCATCACAAACATCTCTCCCCTCACAGCGTTGTTTTGGTTGGCTGTGCTTGTCTTCTGGCGTTCACTGTGTGTTTGTAAAGATGCATACATGTAAGACTTAAAGCACGCACTTCATCTCAGCTGTTCAAAGATGGTTTTAAATCTTGATCACCACCACTCTGACAGGTGGACTTTCTGCACTTCCAAGATGCCACGTCTGTCCAGATGACGTGGGCTCAGTCTAGCAGTTGGGGTGGTCTCTACCCCTGGTGACAGAAAGGCATGAAAGAAGCGTGAATAATTTCATTTTTGTTTTCAGGAGTGAACATGACATCTTGTTCCCTTCTCATCTGAGAAAAATGCAAACAAAAATGAAACTGGAGCCAAGTGAAACCAGTTTGAGAGAGAAAGCCAAAGGGAAAACACAACACAAATCCTGTGTTCTTCATCCTTGGAGCTGGTGGTTATTGCTTTCTGTGGGGTTTTGGGGGTTTTTGATTAAATTGTGTGGAACTGTCAAGCTTATTTGAGTGTTTCCCGTTCTCAGCCATAGCAAGGATAGAAAATGGCGAGGGCTGGGCTGTGATGCTGCCTGCATCAAAGCAGTACTGAATTATCATCCTCCATGCATGTGAAACATCAGAGTGCCTTTGATTGAGGTAGGCTTGCTGAAGAATACCTCTGGGGGAAGTTAGGCTACTAGAATAGAAATTCAGGTATTTTCCTCATTATATTAATAACAATATTCCCCAGACTTCTTTCAGTTTGAGATGCTATAAAATTCCACCACGTTCCAGCTGGGATCTTTCAGTCTCTCCAGTTTGGACCATAACATCTTTTAAATGCTCAAAGCCAGTGATGGTGGGTTTTTCTGACCACAGCAATACTGCCATGCCCAAACTCCTCCAGCTGTGCCTGCTTCAGGGTACTAGTCCAGTTGTTTGTGGTCTGACTGGAATATCCTTAGTTCAGAAAGACTGGGCCTAGAGACATGAGTTTGTTCAGGGGATGTTTCAGAGGATTTTGCTTCTCCTGCCCTTTCCCTCTTCAGGCTGAGTTTCCTGGGCATCTAGCTAGTACAGCCAGGAATTACCCACGTGCTAAATTGAGAATTTTACTTTTCCAGTGGTGACTCTAAGAGGGTTGCTTCTTAATTTCTCTCGCTCAATGGAAAAACTGTGTTGAGATTTTCAGAAAGAAGGTGAGAGAGGTGGCCTGACATCCCACAGAGTGAGCCCCACCAGTCCTGTATTTGCAGGAGCAGCTGCCGAGTTCCTTGGGGATGCTCTGCTTCCCCAGCCTTGAGGGGTGTCGTGGACAGACAGAATTTGGGGTCATCATGGAAATGGAAGGTCTACAGAGTCCACTCCTGCAGCAGATCCTGGAAGTGTTCCAGGCCAGGCTGGATGGGGCTTGGAGCACCCTGGTACATTGGAAGGTGTCCCTGCCCAAGGCAGAGAGGTGGAACTGAATGATCTTTAAGGTGCCTTCCAAACCAACCCATTCTATGATTCTGTGGTCATAATGGATCTTCTGCAACAACAGTTGCTAATTGGTTGCAGGCATGTTACTAGCAAAGCTGATTACTCCCAAGACTTAATTTTATATTCCTGGTCCTCACACAGAGATGAGACCTTTCCCAAGCAGACAAAAGAGTGCAGAGAAACTTACTCTGTCAAATGCCTTGAGGAATGTGTTCATCAAGCAGTAGGAGGATGCAGGGGATGGAGAAGGTTTGACCTTGGCACCACTCTTCATTCTCAACCTCTTGCCTGACTTGACTGTCTGCAAGTCCGTATTAGTTGTTAATTACTGGGTGGCCCTGGCTATGCCCAGCAGGTATTCTGCTCTGCACAAAACCAGCACTAGATCAGAATTTCTGCTTTGCAAGGAGCTTATGGTGTCCCGGAGGGTTTGTGCCACGGGGAAGTTGGCTGAGGTTGAGGGCAGGTGTCCAGGTAGGCTCTCCAAGGGTGGGAACCAGCATGTGCAGAGGCCTGGTCCCTCAGTCCCAGGATGGGATTTCAGTCTGTTTGGCCATACGAGGTGTTCTGCATCATGGGGTGAGTGTCTGAAGTGCTACTTTAAGTGTATAGTATCTCAGAATTCTTTAAGTGGGAAAAGACCTCTTAGACCTTCGTGTCCAACCATTCCCCCAGCACTGCCAAGGCCACCACTGACCCCTGTCCCCAGATGCCACAAATCTCTCCAGGGATGGGGACTCCACCGCTGCCCTAGGCAGCTCTGCCAGGGCGTGACATCCCTTTCAATTAAGGAATTTTCCCAATATCCAATCTAAACCTCACCTGGCACAGCTGGAGGCCATTTCCTCTTGTCCTGTCCCTTGTTCCCTGAGAAAAGAGCCCAATGCCCACCTGACTGTCTTCTCCTGCCAGAGCCAGAAGGTGCCTTTTCTCCGGGCTGAGCCCCTTTCCCAGCTCCCTCGGCTGCCCCCCATGGGACCAGTGCTCTAATGTAACTCCTCACCTCTCAGTTTTTTGTAGGAGTTGCTTACCCAGATCTCTGTGCAGCCACCAGGAGAATGAAGCCCTGTGTTGTCCTCCAGCTCCTCACATGCCAGACAAATGGTGGGGGCTCTCAAAAGACTCATCCAGCTCATGGGGATATGGGCAAGGCTGACAGGACAGAGCAACTGTGTTTCAGACCACAGCTGTCCACGTGTCTAGAGTTATTTTCCCCAGACTTGTGCCTTCCTGCTCCTTTCCTTGGGAGCAAATGATGTAGTTAAAACTTGCAGGAATCATGTACTTCTGAGCACGTAGGCTGGTAATCACCAAGACAGCTGAAGCCTTAGATTTGTTTGCGTAGGCTTCTCCAACAGAACAGGCATTTGTCAGATCTAAATTCTGTTGAAAGGTATCTCATTTAGTTAATTAAATAAAAAAATGGGTGGAGAAACAATAGCAGAAGCAATACAATCCTATTTCCAGCTTGGCAACCCTGACTGTCTCCCCTTGGTTTTTTAGTACTTCTGCAATTTCTTTGTGACTCTCAATGTCTCTTTAATTTCCATGTTGTCCGATGGCCAAATCCCACTGAAGTCAGGGGGAGTTTTGAACTGAATTGGAATTTGGCCTTTGAAGTGAAAATAGTTATTTAATGTTAAATGGAGTCAAGAGATAAGAAACCATTGTACTGTCCAGATGCTCTTTCTTGCAGCAGAATTATGGTTCCCTGCAAGGCACTGCATCATTATGGCTGAGGATGAGCAGAGGGGGACAGAGGAGGATTTCCCAGTAACTTTTTCCCAGCAGCATTTTTCTGGGGTGAATTCTTGCTGTTCTTTGAGGTGTCACTGTGTGAGTCAAGCTTCAGCTGTTCCTCCCTTCAGCATCCCAGACCTCAAAGCCTGGGTTTGAGGGAGGTACATTTGGGTGCTTTTCTGGACTGGTTCCCTGGGCTTGGCACGTCACCTCAGGGCACCATCTTGAGACATCACCCTAAGCTGCCATCTGAGCATCTACAGTGCTGCCCTTGAGCAAGCACAGTTCTGTTTCCAACAACCCACAGTGGGAGTGTTGCAGGACACCCAGGTCCCCAATTTGTCCTTTCCTGGGGCTCTCCGTGTCCCCAGCGCCTTGGTCACACCTAAGAGCAAGCATGGGTCATCCCAACCTCCCAGGCTTTGAGATGCTGTGCAGTCAAGAAAGTTTTAAGATGTGAGCCCTGTTCTCCCTGCTTTTGCTCTTCTTCCCTGCAGATCCTATTTCTTCTTGGCTTTTCTTCTTCGCTGGGGTGTTGGGAAGATAAAAGCACACGAGTCTTTGCCTGAGTGCTGGATGATTGTCTAGACCCCTGACTGCTGCCAAGTCACAGACATTGCTCCTTGTTTGCTATTCTCCTTCCTTTGCCTTTTATTTCTTGCAATTTATTTTTTTTCCAAAACTTTTTTAACTCTGGAGTTTTCCACCCTTTGGCTAGTGACTGCTGAGTTTTGGTCTGTGTTTGTTCTGCCCCTTGCCATTGGGACATCATCTTATAGCTGTCCTGTGGAGGGGCAGGGCTGCCTGTTCTTTCCCATCCTATTGCAACAGCCTCAAAATGAACAACCTTGCAAATTCCACGTTGGCTTAACTAGGTGGGTTTTTAGTCTTAAACCTTTTTTTCATTCATAGCCCTTAAACATGAAGGGTTTGGTTTATAAAATCGTCGTGTCTTTAGAAAAAAACTGTCCCTGCCTGCATTTCTTGCTGGAATTTATGGCCGAGTTTACTTCTCAGCTCATTTTCAGGCATTTTCCCTTGCTTCAGAAGTCATGGCCGTGTCTTTGTGCAACTCCTGTAATTTCTGTGCAATATTTATGAATTAAATAAAGTAGCAAGCTGGCTTATAAGCCAAGACTTGAAGTGCAACCAAACAGTTAAACTCAGATGTCTGAGAGAAGAGCAAAACCACAGAAAGGAAAACTCTTGTACACTTGGGCCTGTGAGGGCTTAGAACCAGATAATGTTTTTAACTAACTTTTATTTTGACATTCCCCTTTTAATAAGCATTGCTCTTTACAAAGCGGTTTGTGTGATTGCATTACTGAGAGGAAACAAAGAAATGCCAGGAAAACTTGATGTGGAGAATCTGTACTCATAAAATGCTTGTAGGCTCCAGCAAACAGGAAAGCTTTTCCCATCTCCTTTTTCTTTTTTTTTTTTCCTTTTTTTTTTTTTTNTTTAAAAAGGGAAAACAAAACCAAAAACCACACACTGAATATCTCAGAAAACCGGATCTGGTGGTCTGAGAGTAAACACAAATTCCTTCCAGTGCTACGAACAAGCCTCTTCGTCCTGCGTTTGTTAAACACGAGCCCTCACTCTTTATGGTTAAAAGCCAGTTGGCCTCAGAAAATAGGTTTTGACTCCTGGGGATGCCAAGGAATACAGATTCCGTGGCAGATGGCTTTGGCAGGCAGGGCTGGAGACTGCTGACCATTGAAATGTATTTGTGAATGGCTGCTTCCTGCATCCCAGCGCCCTTAGCTGAGCAGTGCCAGTGATGAAAACAAAACTAATTGCTGTGGGATGGGTTTAAAGTTAACACTGCCATTTATCCAGGTTGGGGTGGGGGTTTGGGATAAGGGATGAGGCTGAGCAGGGGTTTTGTCATGACAACAAAACCAGTACGGAGGCAAACCACTGTGGTCACCGCAGCGTTCGAAGTTGTCTCCTTGTTTTTGGGGGTGATACTGGGGACATGTCTTGTGTCACCCTCCAGCGGTGCTCCCAGCAGCCTTGTTAAGAGCTGGGCATTAACACATCCCATGGGCTCTCAGAGCCAAGACCATATCAGAGGCAGCAGGCAGGGGATGCCAGCATGCTTAGGGTAACCCTGGTGAAGAGCTAGCCCTGGTGAAGGCAGCCAGTGCCAGGACCATCTCCATCCTAGGCACATGCTGGATGATGGCATTCCAGCTCTGCCTTCTCTGCTGGGGACAGCCACGCTGCAGCCTGTTCGGAAATCTGAGATGCCTGAGACTGCCAAAGCATTTCTTCCATTCAACTCTTGTTTTTTTGGGGATTTGCCATCTCGACTACTGGTTATGGCCAGCACTCAGGGGCTTGCTCACTCTTTCTGAGAAGTTGCAGTCTCTTGAGAGAACCCTTTGGGGGCAATTCCTCCTCTTTGTAGCTGTTGGATTTCCACCTTTTCCCTTTGGAGGTCTGTACACATAGGCCTCTCTGTGGAGCTTGTGGTCCTGGGTGCCATGCCCTCCATGCCGCCACAGCCAAATATGGTCCTCTTTTCATCTGCGTGTCCTATCCAGTGCTTCAGGATATGTCTAAAATAAGGCCAAACAAAACCATTTCGTGTGGGCAGATCACCAGTTTACTTAGTGTCTTGCTTTTTAGTTAATTTTTTTCCACTTAGAAATTCCTAAGTTAAAACGGCTCACTGCAAACCCATGCAGCAGTGTGCCGTGTTGGCAAGCAAGAGGGGAAAGTGATGCTGTAGGCCAGGTGTATCAGGAGCTCTAAAGCCTTCAGGAAAAAACAATCTCCTAGTATTCCTTACCTACCTGACTTGCTGGTGCTCTTTTTCCTGGTTAGTTAGTGTGGAAGTAGCACAGAAACCTCAGAGAAATTAACCCAGAAGCCTGGGAGAGTTTTTCCTGGGAACCGAAGTCAGGTTGTCAAACTTCACAAAAAACTCTCAGTTGAAATACGACTGTCACTGAAAGAAGTTTAGAGGCACGAGTTGTTAGATGGCAAGAAATTGCCTCCCTTTTTGTGGTCCCCTGCCAAGGCCAAGCTGTTTCGTGGGACCAATGTGTTGGCCCCACGGAACCATGAAGGAAGCCTCACCTTTTCCTGCTGCACACGTTTAAACAAGAAAATGCAAAATGATGGTGGGAAGTGGCTTTGGTGGTTCCTGGGAGCAGAGGAGCTACAGGACACTTGAGGAGTGAGGAATGAGGCTTGAGAATCATTTCAGGTCCCTGTCCTACAGCTTGCCAGGCCTCATACTGATGCAAAACTTTCTTCGACTCTCTTCCACTTTTTTTTTTTTTTTTTTTTTATTTNCAGAAGCACTCTCCCAACGACAAGGAAACGCACAGGAACGCCAAAGAGACTGAGAACCTGAAAATCGAGGACAGCTCGGCGTGCACGGCGCACGTTCCCCCCGAGGTGCCCCGCGGCCCCGAGGCCCTGGAGAAGCCGTGCCAGCAGTACGGCCCCGAGCCCGAGACCAAGCGGAAAGACGGCGCCCACGACAGGCCCAAGATCAATTTGCTTCAGTCTTCTAAAGACAGGCTGAGGAGGAGACTAAAAGAAAAGGTATTATTTCTTGAGTTGCTCTTTTCCTGGGAGTCCGGCCGTCGGCCGTTCTCCGTACGTAGGGTGGGGTGGGCTCAAGGGACCTTTCCATCAATGCTCCCAACTTGCCTTAGTCCCCCGGTGCCAGCTCCGTGCTTCTTCAGGAGGCCTTTTATTGAAATGATTGAGGCTCTGAGCTTGACCTCTTGGTTGAGGTTGCTACCAGCTTGAGTTCTCCAAAACTCTCGCCTTTTCCATGGGGGAAGGCTGGTGCGCACATGGGCTCCCTCCTGGTATGAAGAGCTCAGTTACTTTGCAAAAAAAAACATCTAAAAAAGGCAATTTGTCTCTGCAACTACAGAGCTAAAGCCCAAACTTTGACTGTTGACTGCTGAATAGTTGGACTCTGCTGCTTTAAAGCTGATATCCATTTATCTCTGCAATGAATTGAAATGCCCTTATCTTCCCCCTTCCTTCCAACAACCCAACAATAACAAAAGTATTGCATGCAAGTGACGGAGGAGAAATCCTTTTTGGAAACAATATTCAGCCACAGATTTCTGAGGAATTTGGAGATGATATCTCCATTTGCCCCCTGTGAAACTCAGATTCTTTCTCTTGAGATTCTTTTGTCAGACTGTAAAAAGCATCCGTGGGGTTATCTCTAATGAGATTTCCAAAATACAGGGCAAAAATAACCTGAACATATACAATTCCATGGGAGTGCATGTTGGAAATGTATACCTTTGAATGCATGAGCATTTGCTATTTCTGGATGTGGCATGAGGGGGAGTAAGAGATTTTGTTAGTTATTTTTATGTTCTTTAAAGCAATGGGAGTAGAGTAGAGACTTTCAGAGTATTCATTTTGATGTTCTCAGAAATTTAGAGTCTTGTAAGAATGAAAATCTCCTCAGCACCCACTCTTGTGTGGGTGTTGTCAACACAACCTGATGGGAGGTTTGGACAACTCCCTTGGGGATTGGGTTTGTCCAAAAAATTGCTGCAGGTTTGCACTGTATGAGATGGAGCTCTAGGGGTAGAAGAGAGCAGACCAGAACCAGCAGGATGCATGCTTGACACTGGGGAAAAAGGAGCAAATGCATAATAAAGTGTTGAAAAGAAGCAATAATTTCTGTGGTAATGATGGGAAAATGTGAAAAATGCAACAGGCAAGAGATGGAAAAGTCTTTTGAATGCTGGGATTGTGTGACATCTTTGATCTCAATTTACAACATTAAGTATATATTAAAAATATATTTATAGTTAGATATATGTAATATATGTTTATGTTTATGTATTTTTATATTGAAATATATATAAAATGTATTTTTGTGGGATTGTTGTCTGAAGATTTTGCAAACATGAGGGCACTTTCTAAAGAGAAGCAAAAAAATGTCCATTATCATGGTGTCACAGACACCAGAAACTGGCCCAAGATGCCAAAGGCAGTCAGAGGTGATCAGACTTTGGCATCCTGGCCCAGACCCCTCAAGGATATCTTCTCCCTGAGCTGAGGGGTAGGACTTTGGGATTGAGTGGTGTGGGAAGTGGGGAAAGGGGACATTTCTGGGGCAGCATGCATGCGCTTGTGCTTTCCAATGCTGAGGTTATACCATTGTGCTACTAAAAGATGCTTTGTCTTTTCTCTCTCTGTTTATGTCCTCCCAATCCCCTTCCCCCTTTGCTGTTTGTGCAAGGACACGGGCTGATATATCTGTTTTTTCCTTGTGTAACAGACGCCTTGTCTTTCCCTTTTCACGGACCAGGACGAAGTCACGGTGGAAACCACCGACCCTGAAAAGAATAAAATGGACAAATTAATTGAAATTCTCAACAGCATGAGGAACAACAGCAGTGACGTTGACTCCAAGCTCACCACCTTTATGGAGGAGGCCCAGAACTCCACCAACTCTGAGGAGATGCTGGGGGAGATAGTCAAGACTATCTACCAGAAAGCGGTGACAGACCGCAGCTTTGCTTCCACAGCAGCCAAGCTCTGTGACAAGATGGCCCTCTTCATGGTGGAAGGAACCAAATTCCGGAGTCTGCTCCTCAACATGTTGCAGGTAATGAGATAAAGTTAGTTGTTCAGATGCCTGTAGCGTCATCTCAGCTGGTCTTACCGTTTATTTGGAGCTCAGCTGTTACCAAATTCCTTTTGAACCCAACTGATGAGTTCAAGTTGAATCTGTTGTTTTGTCTGTGCACATCTTTGATGGTTGACATAGATAATGTGACACTGAGGGTATTTTCAAGGTGCTCCTCATTCTCTTTTCATGAACTCTACATGGGATTGTGGCATCTCACACCAGGGCCTGTCTGAGTAATGAGTTCAGTTGCTTGAGGCAGCATCCTCATGCCGTGAAAAGAAATGAACTGGGAGGGTCTTTCAATGCAGGCTGTTGGAATGGAGGGTCCTTCTCAGCACCAGTGGCACCAAGACGAGTCCACGATGTTCTTAGACACCAGGATGGTCCCTGAGTGGGCTTTTGCCTGCATCAGCTGGCTGAAGGGCTTGATTCTGGTTTCTGATTGCAAACAAAACTGAAATAATTGTGTATTTTCTCACTATTCTGGGTGGCTTGTTTATTGGTATGAGGAGAACTGGTTGCTTGTTCTGCTCCAAGACCATCAGTGTGAGCAAAGTTGCAGAGGGGAGGAAAAAGCTGCAGCTCTGATAACTGGTCCATGAGGTTAATAGTTGGAGGTCTTGGAGATCTTTTCCAGCCTGGATAATTCTATAATAATGTTGGATGATGGGAAAAAAGGGCTGTCCTCAACTGCTCATGCTGAGAGGAGTGTGTTTTACTGCAGTGCCACCATCAGAAGTTGTTTTCTGGGTGGATGTCACATGCACCTCCAATTTTCTGCCTCTAGAGACAGTTGAAACCACAGATTTCCATCCCTAATTTAAGGTGCATTTCCATGTTGCTGTTCCCTCACACACACATGTCATCTGTGGGATGTACAGACCTCACATTTTGTTTCTCTGCTCTCCATACAAGTCTGTTGCTCAGCATCACTTCAGTTTTTAACTCATCTTCTCATTCTTCTTGCTGCTCTGGTTGGAGATGCTCTCTTGGATGCTGTGCCTGACTGCCTGTACCTTGAGTTGGCTTTGGGACAGCACAAGCAGGGAAATAAGGAGTAAAATAAAACAGTGAAAATCAATATCAGATAATTCTGCACAATTACTGGTCCAGCTTTGCTTCTCTCATTGCTCTGTGTGCACGTCAAACACAACATCTCTCCCCATGCCCACTCCCCCCTGCAAAGCCCTTGGTCAGCATCCACATCTGCCCATTACCTGTGCCAGGTGGTGATTTTTTTCCAGATGAGTATTTCCAAAGGGATTATCAATCAGAATGAGGGAGGTTGCAGACAGAATCAGTCCCAGAATTAGCAGCAAGGGGCTGGAGGGAGCTCTAAACCTGCCCTGCATCCCGTTCTTCCCGTACCAGATCACTCTTGCATCTTTCCCTGTTATGCTGAGCAATCTAAGAATAAAGTCCAAGAATGATGGCCAGGGAGCAGCAGGGTGTTAGCCCAAAATTGATGCTGATGGCAGTCCTGGGACGACTCTTCCAGCTTGCTTTATTCTCTTGCCCCAGCAATTCCACCCGTGCAAACAGATCCAGTAAACTGATTTGTACTGCAGCGTCCTGTGCAAGACTGAGTGGCTTCCCATTCAGCTCTTCACAGCATGAATGTAGGATAAATAATACATCTCCTACCTCCAGAGAGACTCAAAGTGCTTCCCAGGAACGTGTATAGCCAGTCACAGTGTGATGGGAGCCTTGTGGAGAGCTGGGGAGGAATGAAGTGCAAAGAGGGAGCGGAGTGTGCCGGTGACCGAGTTCATGTGTGAGGCACAGAGAAATGTGCAGAAGGGATTTGTTCAGCCCCAAACTGCACATCTTTTATAAATGTCTTGATGGGGCAAAAGGTGACAGATCACTACAGGTCAGAAGCAAAGTGCTGTGTGAAGTTAAATAATTTAACATTTCCTTTCTGATAGTAAAGGGTTTTGATGTTCTCCAAGCGCTGTTTCGTTTTCCAAACAAAACAATCAGATGCACACAAACCGATTCATAAATACTTTGGTCAAGCCCTAAACCAGGAATATTTTGAGGTATTCAGGTCTGATAGCCCTGGCTGGAGACAGAGCCAGGTATGAGGCACCAAAGAGTCATTGCAACTGCCTTGGTGTGAAATAAGGAGTTTTGATTATCAATATCAATATGGTATGTTGGAACCGATATGATATATTATCAGTATTAATAGGGATATTATGGATATTTTGTCATGTTACGGAGTAATATGAATATCCTATTGATGTATGATATATTAATACATTGATATCAATTATTGTAACAGATGCCATATGTATAAATATATATATATACACACACACACATATATATATCCATATTTTTATATGACTGATGATAGGACATTTACCAGCTACAGTCCTGGCCTTTCCACCATCAGATATTTTCCATCAGCCGTTTTTAGATAATTTCCCGTTAATTAAAAAAGAAAAACAAACCTTTAATAAAACTCTGCTTGCTGCAGAGCAGGATTTGTGTCTCTCTAGCACCTTTCAGACTAATCTGATCCCCGGGCGTAAGGAGCTCGGCTCGCTGGGCCCCGGCGAGCTGGGGAATTACCGTGCCGGGGTGTGATAAATCGGGATCAGTGTGATCCCTCCCCGTGCTGCTGGCGCCTGGGGCTGCACCACTCACCCCCACATCTGCTCCCAGCAGATGCTCCTGTTTTGTAGGGCCTTGTTTGTCCCTTTCCCTCAGCACTGTGGTGTCCCTGTCCCTCAGCAGCGGCTCACCCCCACCAGACGACCTCAGGAATTGGGGCATGAACCTGTTGAGGTGCCCTGCCAGCGTGCTCGTACCTACAGACAGCATCCCTTTACCTGTAGACAGAGTCCTTGTACCCTGCTGCACCTTAAAACAAGCAGGGTTTTTTTTTTTCCCCTGCAAAACAGGCAGTAAACTGTCTTTTTAATCTGTCTCCTCTTCTGTTTTCAGCTGTTGACAAGGTGCTCATGCTCAAGGGTTGCATATGTTCACAGCTTATCTTAGGGCACTTGGTTTGATCCCAAAAGAGATGCCAGTGCTGTAGCATGAGGGTGCTGTCACATCATCCCCCTCCCTGCCAGCAGCTCCTCTGAAGAGCTTTCTTACAGCTAGCATGGTCCACTTCTTCCTCTAAGAGAATCCATCAGGAAAACTTGGGTGTGAATTTATCCTTCACTCTGTGTTTTGGTCTGGAATCTTGGTTAAGTCTTGAATTTGGGTGCTGCCTGCCTCTCAGGAAAAGAGATGTGGAAAGGGGAGCCATGGGTTGGACAGCGGATAGAGCTGCCATGTGGGAGCTTGGCACTGGAGGGATCATTTGGCATCTGGGTTGCCCAGCCCTGGCAGAGGCTGCCCAAGCAAGTTGTGGAGGCACCACTCCTGCAGGGATTTACAAGCCATGTGGATGTGGCACCTGGAGACATGGATCAGTGGTGGCCTTGGCTGTGCTGAGGGAATAGGTGGACTTGATGATCTTAGAAGGCTTTTCTGACCTAAACAAATCTGTAGTTCTGTGATTTGGGTTTGATTTTCTCACTGAGTTTGGTTTAGTGTTTTGGTAGCAAGAGTGATTTTGAACTGTGTGAGCCCTTGGATTCAACCTAGGTGAGCTGCACCTGGGGAGCTTGGATGGCTGGGGACATGAAAGAACATCTTAATGGACACACAGATGATTTCTTCATGCTCTAGAAATACCTTCTTAATTAATACATTAAAAGTAATTCTTCTGCAAGAGGTTTTTGCTTGTCATAGTTTCACTCACTGGCATGTCCAGGCTTTTTTTTTTTTTTT
>VZDJ01000351.1:1294545-1349037 GCA_008694505.1 Cyanoderma ruficeps
TTTTTTTTTTTTTTTCTTTTTCCAGTTGGGGGGTGTTAAGCAATGTGCCACAAACCCTTCACATGTAACATAAGTTGGAGTGCTCCTTTGCTGGAACAACCGTGCTCTTTATAGCAGAGCTGTGTCTGCATCTGAGCTATGCAGAGCCAAGTGTATTATTAGAGTGGACATCACTGGGGCTGTAATTGTACACTGCTCCCCTTGGCAACCACGGCCAACAGCACATCAAACAGAAGGCTGATAGCTTCTTTTAATAATAATAATAATAAAAAAAACCCTCAAAAATCACGCAATGAACATCCCGACACAGAGCAGCAGAGCCTGCTGGCCTGCAGCCAGAGCCAGTGCCTGCTGCATCCCTGCACGTGGAGCTGCCTTGGTGCCAGTGGAGATGGGCTGGTTCTGCTGGATTCCCTGTGGCTTACCCTGCTGTGTGCTCCTTTGGATACCCTGTGGGTATACCCTAATGTGTACCCCATTTCACACCCTAATGCATACCCTAAGGCACACTGCATTTGATGCCTCATAGGATACTCGGTGGCATACCCAATAGCACACCCTCATGCATCCCAAAATTTATACCCTAACGCATACTCAGTGGTGTATCCTAGTGGGTATCCTGTTGGATGGCATTGCCTGGTGACTGTCTTCTGGTCAAGTCTAATGCACTTCCCGTGGCATACCCTATGGTCCATCCTAGTGCACACCCTGTTACATACCATAATGCATTCCCTATGGCATATCCTAGTGCATACCCTATGGTATATGCTAAAGCATTCCCTGTGGTATATCCTAATGCATTCCCTAATGCACATCCTATTGCACACCCTAATGCCTACCCTGTTGCACACCCAAATGCATACCTTGTGATCTACCTTGCTGTATATCCTGTTGGATACCCTGTGTCATACCCCAATGAATGCCCGCCCTGTGGTGTGTCCTGATGAATTCTCTGTGGCAGACCCTAATGAATACCCTATTGCACACCCTAATGCCTCCCCTTTTGCACACCCAAATGCATACCCCGTGGCTTGCCTTATTGCCTACCCTACTGCACCCCTATTGCATGCACTGTTGCACATCCTGATACATTCCCAATGGCAAACCCAGTTGCACACCCACACACTGGAAGAAACCCAATCAGGGTTTCTTCATCATCTTACTGCAACCTCTTGATGCCCCAGAAATGGCCCTTCCTTGGTTCAGTGCTGTGTTTGGCTCTGGATGTAGAAACTTCATAGAAACAACAGAACATCCTGAGCTGAAGGGGAGCCACAAGGATCATGGACTCCAACCCCTGACCTTGCACAGACACCCCAACAAAAGGGCATTGTCCAAATGCTCCTGGAGCTCTGGCAGCCCTGGGGCCGTGCCCCAGCACCCTCTGGGGGAAGAGCCTTTTCCTGATATCCAACTTAACCCTCCCTGTTAACACTCCAGCCACTCCCTGGTCCTGTCTGTGGTCGCACAGAGCAAAGATCAGTCCTTGACCCTTCTTTGCACATTACAAGGAAGTTTTAACTCCAGTGAGTCTCCCCTCAATCTCTTCTTCAGGCTGAACAAACCAAGTGCCCTCAGCCCCTCCTTGTATGGCTTCCCCTCCAGACCCTTCCCCTCAAGACCCTTGAGATGAATAGTGTGGGTTTGGGCAGAGGTTTCCCTTCAGTCTCAGTGGCCTTGGTTGAGTTTGAAATGATTGGTGTGACCATTTACAGAGGGGCTCAGCCAGGAAGGTGGCCAAAAACCTGTTGCTGTCATCTCAGGTGGAGGGGATGGAAGAGGAGGATTTAGGTTGACACATTTCTTGGGATGTAGACATCGTGGCACGAGGTACTGGAGAACTGATTGATTCTCTTTAGTAAATGTGGGTGCACTGTGAAGTCTTTGCCAAGCTGAGTGTGAGGATTTGGGATGAATCTTCTTCCTCTGAGGTTCTTCCTCTCCTGTAGCCTTCTTAGTATGAGCAAACAACCTCCCAGTGACTGCAGCCCTTTCAGCACTGTAGGGCTCTAAGTTGTAATGTTAGACACTGGGTGGATACTGTGGGAGCAGGGACATGGAAGTTGGTTGGATTCAATGATCAGAGAAGTCTTTTCCCAACACTAACGGTTCTGTGGTGTTCTGTGTTATTCTAAGTAATACATTCATGGTTAATGCTGAAAGGCAGATTTTTTTCCCCTTCTCAACATGATTATTTGTTGAGGAACAGTTTGTGGTTTGGCAGAAGTGGAGACAGGAGGATCCAAGTGTGGCTGGAGAGTGTCTGACCTGTACACCATGTCCAGCACTGACTGCAAAACCCCCTCAGTCCTCTTTCTGTGGCTGTTTTTAATATAATTTAATTGCAGGTGGTCCAATCTGTGCACATAAAACAGAGTGGTACCACTTGTCTCTGAAAGGGCATTGCCCAGCAGACATCAGAGAGGTTGCTTCACTGAGAGGTGGGGGAAAAAAAAGATCCCAGTGCCACAGGAGCAGATCCTAGAGCCAAACAAGTGTGTGCTCATGTGCCACAGTGGTGAGCTCAGCTCCACGGAGCAGCACTACATCCACCTCTAACCATGAGCCAACACTGCAGCCTTTGGTTTCTCCTCCAGAGGAGTTTGATGAGCTCACTCACCCCAGTGAGGTGGAGATTCAGTGGGGAAAGGCCCCTTGGCTCCAGCTGCTCTCCATGGCTATCTGTGTAGGTGAGGGACATCTTGGTGCTGAACCTCAGAATGGCTGCCAGCTCCTCAGGAGCCCACCACAAGCACAGAAATAGCAAATTCTGCTGCCCTTGTGTAGACATCTTCGTTTAGGGGTTTGCAGAAACTTGTAGAGCTTGGAAACCTCTCTTCCCTTGCACTTCTGATATTGATAAACATCAAACCATCCTGCTTTTGTAAATCACTGAGGGACTCCCTCGGCAAAAGCTTTGTGTGGCTTTGAAGAGATTTATTTTTCTATACGCCCAGGCAATTCAAAGGCAGCTCTAAATTCGTGCACACTCGTATATCTGTGTAGTGCTTGAAGGGGCACAGGGAATGCAGCCCTGTGGGTGGCTCCGAGGAGCATCCCCAGCTGCTGCATCCTCCTGCTCCCAAGCACGGAGAAAAATAGTGGAAGGGAGACAAGTTCCCTGTTTTTTGCCTGCACTTGTGCCTCTGGAGACATTCTCCGATTTCTTTACAGTGTATTTTTTATTTTTATTATTTATTATCTTATTATTTTTATCTCTTGGTTCTTGCATTCAGTTACTTCTTATTTTGATCACGTGTTAATATATATGCTTATCACAATATGTATAATATATATATATTTGCTAACGACATATATTAGCATCATATAACTTGCAATGTTAGTAATTTTTTAAAAAAAAAAAATCTTACTACGCGGGTTTTTGGGGGTTTGGGGGTTTTTTTTCCCTTTCTTTTGCATCTGGGGCCAAACACACCCTGTGCAAGTGTCAGCGGCAGGCAGGAGAGGGAGCCCGGGGAGCGGGCTGGCAGCCTGCCTGTGCCGGCAGGTGAAGGGCAGGGCTGGGCATCAATCGGAGCTGGCTGGCCCTGCTCTTACCCGAGCCCGGCCAAGCCGTGTCTGCCTGCCCAGACTGTAACAGCGCCGGGCTTGGCCACGGGAGGCTCCAGGAGCCGCTGGCACACGGGTCCCGTGCGGGGCTGGGAGTTCCTGGAGAGCCCTGGATTAAATGTCCGGCTGCGTGCCTTGAACTCGCCGCTTCTCCCAAGCGGAACGGGTGGTTGTAGGAACCACCCGGCTCCTCTGCGGCCTTCCCATGGCCAGGGAACGTGGTGGGAGCCAGGGAGAAGTGGGCAGCACCTCCCCGGAGGGAAGTGGTGAGGTGAGGGAAGGGTTAATGGAGCCCAGGATGTCGGGTTTTAATAGAGTGTGGAAAAGGGGCAGTTTTGCACGGATAGGAAGGAGGGGATGGGGTCAGGAGCTGTGCCACACAGGCGCTAGGAGCTGGGAATAGTTGAGCCAGACCCTAAATTAAACAAGCAGTGGGTTTGCACTGCACATCAGTCCTCAGTCTAAACCCAGGGGTGGGTTTTGGGGATCATGTTGAGCTGCAGCTGGAGGTGCCCACAGGGCCACTGATGTAGCAGGGGGCATCACAGGGGATGCCAAGGGGATTGTCCCCACTGCTGTGCAGGTCTCTGGGGTCCAGAGTCTGCCCAATGCAACCACACTCATGGCTCTGCACAGGAAAGGTGTTTTTTTTAGACTAGCAGTGCATGGTGCAGTGGAGAGTTTGATGGGAAGCAGGACTAATTTTCTGAAAAAAAAAAAATCCCTTCCGGTTTAAAGATTGGCATATTTGATTTTAATTCAATGTGCTGGTAAGGTTTTACACCTTACACTTTGCAACGCTCAGATGTGTTGTGCAAAAATAGCCATCTCCTTTAGTCCATAAATTCATGTGTGGTTTCTCCTGGCTTCTTTTCCCCTTGGAGGGGCTGAAATTTCAAAGCCACAGTGGGGACCTGGGCATCTCCCAGTGATGGTGGGACCCAGCAGAGGCTCCATCCTCTTCCCTGTGCCTGTTGGTGATGAAGAGTGTCAGGAGCACCCCTGGCTGAGCTGCTGCTGCCTGCTAAAAAGCACAGCTGAGTTCAGAGCAGGGAGTTCGAGCGGTGGGACACCCTGTGCATGGGCTCAAGCAGGGAGCAGAGGCTGTTCCGGGCTCTAGGTGGAGACTGCAGACTGCTCAGCCTGCCTGCATCCTGCCTGCATCCCGCAGGATGCCCTGTGTGCTCCTGGGACAGAGCCAGGCAGCAGCCTCCTGCTGGGGTGGGCTCCTCCAGCCACTGCTGGTGGGTAAGGATGCTGGGGGTCCTGGTAGAAAAAGAAGAAATAAAAAAAAAAGCTTCAAAATCCATTTATCCATTGATGAGAAGTGAGGAAAGGCAGGGGGACACTTCAGTGTTGAGACCTCTCCAGATCAGGCTGAACTGGCACCAGCTCCTTCTCTCTTGTTTGCTCCAAGGGTTGTGGGAGTATGTTCCTGTCAGCCCAGGGGCTCAGCTGGCTCAAGGCACCCTCCTCACAGACCATCTGCTCCTGCCTCCTCCAGCCCAAATCCAGCTCAGGCTGCTGCGGCCACCCCAAGGTGCAGATTTCGGGATGCTGCAGGGTTGGACAATCCCTGCTCCCCGTACTCGCACACACCCTGCTGTGCCCAGCCCTGCTCTTAGCTGATTCCCTTCACCTCAGTTGGGGACAGGAGTTTTGGAGGCTCATTGGGACCCTGGGATGCATCACCCTGCCAGGGACTCATCCCATAAACCCCACACTTCCCGGTGGTTTTGTCAGGGAATGAAGCTGACACAGGACAGCTGTGAATCCTGCTGTGAATCCTGCTGTGAATCCCGCTGACACAGGAACACCCTGGAGAAGCAAGTGCTAGGGACATCACCTCCTGTGCCAAGGCCAGGGCAGATGGATGTGCCAGCATCAGCCCAAAGATGGGATTTGGGTAGAAGGATGTCGGAGAGGGAAGCACCTCTGTTTCTCCATGGGAAAGGGGGAAAATGAGGTAACAGGTGCTTTGCCCATCCCTGGCTTTACTTGGGCACAGGCCCATAGCATTCAGAGGATTCTCTTGTGCTCACCAGCAGGAAATCTCTCGTTTTAAGGTTTTCTAGCTGGGTCACAAGTTTCTGTGCCAGGTTCAGTTTCCAGCAAAGTGAACCTGACTGCTGTGGTGGCACCCAGAGGGACAGTCCCATGGGACCAGCAGTTTGAGCACCCTCAGCATCCCCCAGGCCTGCTTAAGCTCAGGATTTTTTCATTGCTGGGTATTTTGGTGTCTGTCAGAATCTGGATTTGGAGAACGAATGCTTCCAACAAAGTCCACCTCTCCCTTTCCTCCCCTGTGGCGCTTGTTTTGCACAGCCTCATCTTTTCCTGCTGCACACGTTTAAATAAGAAAATGCAAAATGATGGTGGGAGGTGGCTTTGGTGGTTTCTGGGAGCAGAGGAGCTACAGGACACTTGAGGAGTGAGGAATGAGGCTTGAGAATTATTTCAGGTAGCTGTCCTACAGCTTGCCAGGCCTGATACTGACGCAAAACACAGCATCCAAATCTTGGCCACAGCAGCAAACAATGCTTGGCTGGAGGATGTGGCCCTACCTTGACACATCCTCTGGTCTCATCAGCAGTGCTGCCAACCATGGGGTGTTCCCCCATGCTCCTCCCCTCACCGAGCATCCCAAAATAGTGCTTCCTTTTCCCCTCCCAGTGATAAGTTCCTCCACTTCTCTTGCTTCCTTTTTTTAAAAATTACTGTCGCTCTAAATATTTTTTATTATTATTATTAAACAGAGGATAAAACAAGCACCTCTGGCAGTGCTGGGAATCCAAACTCGGTGATAAAGCCAGGCTGGACAGGGCTTGGAGCAACCTGGTCTAGTGGAATGTGTCCCTGCCCATGGCAGAGAGATTGGAACAAGGTGGTCTTAAGGGCCCTTTCCAAACCAAACCATTCTGTGATAATGTTTCCAGTCCGGGAGCAGCAGGAACTGAAAGTGAGGACAGCAAGAGCAAAGTGTCTTCCAGATCAGGAGACCGTTCCAGGCTGGAGAAACAAACCTTTCCAATTTCTGCTTTGTTCATGAGAGTAAAGTGTGTTTCCTTGCACCTCTAATATTCCAGCCCATGCCATCCAGTGGTGGTGATGCTCAGTGTCTGCCAACGTGTGGCAAAATGCATCGTGGTAATCATGGGCATCCCTTTAGAGATACAAAGGATGGAGGAATTGAGGGCTTTTGCAGGTTGATGTTGTTTTCTGCATCACACTTCTGTAATCTTAGCTTTCTCAGCATGGATAGGTAGTTTCAGGGGCATTGTAAGGGCTCCATACCTGCATGCTTCAGGGGATGAACAAAAAATATTTGCATCTTTCACATCCATTTAAAAAAATATATAAAAACCAGCCAAATACAACATTTCTTACAGCAAAAGCTCCCTGGCTACATAGAATTTGTAAATATTAGCCTATGAGAAAGATTTTCTGAGCTCCTTTATGTAAATAACCTTTTTTTTTTTTAGCAGACTGGCACTTCACCTCCAGGTCTCGATTTTCAAGTGGCCGCTTGTCCCCCCCATCCCAGAGCTGCATTTCCAGCAGGGAGATCCAGCACTTGGCACACAATGCCCGTGGGGTGCCTGGTGGTGGGAGAGACATGGTGAAAAGCAGACGGAGGAGATAAGAAGGGTGACAGCCCCTTTGCTCTCCAGCTTGTTTGCTCAGCGATGCTGAGTGCTGGGCCAGAGCCACCACCTCCCTGCAGACTAAACAGTTGCAGTGTTTTCTCTCCCATGACCGAAAGAATTTAGTAAAGGGTCCCGGTATGAAACTTTACACGAACTCTGGGTGCCACGAATATCTCTGGCTGGGAGTCTGTTAACTCCTCCAGCTCCTTGATCGCCCGTGCAGTTCAGTCCCAGGGCAGATGAAAGGAAGACCCATCCCAGGATGGATCAGGCATCCCAGCTGCCTGCAGGACCCCCCGTGCTCACCCACCCACAGAGCTCTTGTGCGTCCATCTTTCTGGGGGGGTTTTTTGGGTTTTTTTTTTTCTTTCTTTTAAAGGAGAGAGCCAAGAACTCTGGCCATCGTGGAGCTCTGAGTCGTCCAGTTCAGGAAAGAAATGGACCTGTTAGAGCAGGTCTGAGGGAGGATTCTCACAGGGCTGGAGCCCCTCTGCTCTGGAGCCAGCCTGGGACACCTGGGGCTCTTCACGTGCACAAGAGAAGGCTCCAGGGAGAGCTCCCAGCCCCTGCCAGGGCCTCAAGGGGCTCCAGGAGAGCTGCACAGGGACTGGGGACAAGGTCTGCAGGGACAGGACACAGGGAATGGCTTCCCAGGGCCAGAGGGCAGGGCCAGCTGGGATCTGGGGAAGGAATTGCTGTGTGTGAGGGTGGGCAGGCCCTGGCACAGGATGCCCAGAGCAGCTGTGGCTGCCCCTGGATCCCTGGAACTATCCAAGGCCAGGTTGGATGGGCTTGGAGCCACCTGGGACAGTGGAAGATGGCAGAGAGGTTGGAACTAGAAAAGCTTTAAAAGTCCTTTCCAAGTCTGATCCTATAATATCTCGTGCCCCTTGGACCTACTTGGAGCCAGCTGTGTGCACTGATATCCATCCAAAGGATGTCCACTTCCCTGTGCTGCCCAGCTCAGGGACTTCCACTTCAAGGAGAGGTTTTGGGGATGGAAGAAGCCCATTCATCCTTTGGTCCTGGCTTGCAGAGAAGCAGAGGCCAAGCCTCAGTGTCTTACCCAGCTCAGCAGATGGGTGGTCCCAGTCCCACCTCACGGTGAATGCCCCCAGGAGGGCATTTCCTAGGAAGGTCTTAGCATCCCACAGGAGAACATCTTGCTGCCAGCTACCAGGCACCCAGGAAAATCCCTCCATGGAGTGAACTGACATGAGCCAGGAGTGCCTGTGCAGTAAAGCTCCTGATGTCAAACAGGATTAGCTGCCTGCCTTTCCCTGCCCGGTGTCATTCATTCACGGGCAAGCTGGCCTTTCAATGGACACGGCTCCATTTCCAGTGCAAGTGGAATTCCTCCAGCCCTGGTACCTGGGCAAAGGAGCACCTTCCTCCACAGTCAGTTTTCCTCATCTTATATCCCTGTTTCTAAATTTGGCCTGTCCCCACAGATCCCTCGTCACCTCCACCTCGTAAAGAGGACACATTGCATGTGCGGAATTTAAAGTAAGAATGCATCCTGCTGGCAAAATCCATCTGATCCCCGCTGTATCCTCCTGGGCTGCCAGACATGGCATTTGCAAGCAGGATCCATCTATCAGCCCCAACTAGGGTGCCAGTCATCCCCTCACCTCTGGTCAGTTCCAGACAGTGGATCCCACCCATCCACATCCCATGGGAGTGGGATGAGCATTTTCTCAGGCACAGAAATGGCCTCTGAGCAGATTTGGGGATGGTGCTGGGGCTCAGACCCTGCTGTACTGTGGGAGAAGGGTTAGAAAACTGCCCACCAAACAATCCCCACCCATATGAAGGAGCCCGAAAATAGAGTTTTGTGAGATTTCTTGAAATCGTTATGCTTTTACACTGAGCTGGTTCTATGGGAAAAGCAGCCCACGGGATGGGAGATTTGCACTAATATGTTTTTCCATGGTGTGGGGTTATCAGCACTGGATGAGCAGGGATTCACTGTGCCTGATCCTCTCTCTTCCTACCACCTCCATGTAGGAAGGAGGAGGTTGCTGGCCTAGGAGTGGGATGCTCTAGAGGACACGGATTCTTTGTCTCCATTTCAGGGGGAGGACTCTCAGCGTCTCCAAAATTCCCAAGGTAGCCCAAGATTTCCTGTGCACACTCACAGAGGCAAAGGGCACATCGCTGCCTCAAGATTCCCACAGTACTGGGACATGCAGGAATAAAGTGGATATAACAAGGAACTCCTGCACTGCTGCAGAGGAGCGAGGCTGCCGAGGGGGAGCTGTTTCCTCCGGATATTTCATGGGGTGTCTGCAGGGCTGGGTCAAACGGGTGTCCCAGCTGCTCTGATGGCAACCCAGCAAGGAAATTAATTTGTGTTTCTTTGTGGCCCCTTCCAGTCCTTCTCCGTGGGACTGAGAGATGGGCTCGTGGTTCTCAGACAGGTGATTAGTTCCCCTTGTCTGTGTGTCCTGCAGGTGGCAGGTCTGTCCCTTGCTCGCTGCAGAGTCTGGCTGAGGCTGGTGATGATGTTTTGCTGTGTTCCTGGGATAACAGGTCTTTAAGGTGATGATAAACTGCTGTTACCCGGCTGAGCTGACACCCTGGCACGTGTTTGGGAGGCCAGAAAGGTGTGAGATAGGAAAGACAGCAATGAAAATTAAGTGACGAGGAAGACAACTCTGTCACCTGGGTAGTGCTGGAGGAGGAGCTGGCAAACATCCAAGACAAAAATGGGGATTGCTGTTGGTTGTGTGCAGACCAGGCTGCTGAATTCACCCTCCTGGTCATCTCAGAGCTTCCACCCAGGCAGTGCTCCGAGATCTCTAGCAGCTGTGAGGTTTACAGCAAAACTTCTGTTTGCACATCCATCGTTATGCTTCCACCAGGGTCATTTCAGGCTCAGCTAAATCAATAATTAACTGCTTGCACCTCTGCAGCCCCTCAAGGACCTCGCAGACATCACTGGCTGAAGCCATGAGACACCCACGTTGGGTGGGTAATTGCTGCTGATGCCAGGTTTGGAGCCAGACAGAGAGGTCAGGGTGAGACCAGGGGGCAGGAGGTTCAAGTGACCACTTGCCTGGTCACCTCCAGGTGTTTGTAGACAGGAGAAGTATCCACAGCTACTCTTGGCTCTGGTCATCAGCTGCCTCAGTTACCCAAACCTGGGAGTGTAAAATTGATTTTGTTTCTTCTCCTGGGAGTTTGCCTAGTCTCTGCTTTAGAAAAACCAGTTTTCTGACCTTATTTTCCCCTTCATGCCCAAGTCCTTCTGAGAGGCATTAGCACTGTGTGTGTGCCTGGTGGCTGTAGAATCTTTGAGTTGTTCTTGCTAAATTGGAAGAATTCCATATCCCTGGAATTGTTCAAGGCAGATTGGATGGAGCTACGAGCAACCTGGTCTAGTGGAAGGTGTCCCTGCCTGTGACAGGGGTTTGTAAAGAGATGAGTTGTAAGGCCTCTTCCAAACCAAACATCCTGTGATTCTGTCAGTTGGTCAGTGACATCTAATGCACGTTACAAATCATCCAGATTTTGTCAGAGGATGTGTGGTAGGTGTCTGTAGGGTGGTGGTCACAGTCCTGGTAGCCTGAACCTTCACCATGTGGTGGCTTTCAGAGCCCTCTGTGATTAAAACCATCCACAGAGCCGTGGCCATCATGAAGTCAGGTCCACACTGAAGGTCACTGGTAAGATTTCCTGCTTTTTCCCAAAATGCCCAGGACATCCTGAGAAGATGTTGAAATGGTGCATGTTCAAATGGTGCAGATCCAGCCTGGAGGAAGCGACCGTGATGAAAGCCTGTGGGAGTAAAATGCCTCATGGCTGGGTGAAGCCAGGACCTCTGGGAGTCTGGGCACAAGGTGTCACCTGTAATTTAAAAGCTTTATCTGCTTTAAATGTCAATAGCTCCTTTGTTGGAGTCATAATAATTGCCATGATTCGCATGTCTCAGTCACACGCCCCAGAGCGCTTCGCAAAGGAAGATGAGCAAATCATTCCCGTTTGTTGCCGGACGGGAAATCAGGCTACAGAGGTGATTGTAGCCCACACAGGGCTGGAAATAAACCTCAGTCTCCTGTGCTGCTGTTCTCCAGGTTCTGCATGGAAGCCGTGGGCTCAAAGCAGGTTTTCTGTCGTCACCTTACTCCGCTCTGTCTCGTCCCTGTGCTGGCAGTAGCGTGGGCAGAGATGGTGTGAGGGGATCTCAGTGAGGTTCTGTCCTTGGATGCAGGCAGAGAGGCCAGGAGTGGGTGGCTGGAGGAAGAACAGAGCCCATGGAAGAGCGGATGGTCCCATTTTGTGTCCCATCACCTCCAGCAGAGGAGATTTTGTAGTGGTGTCCGTGAAGTGAGACTTCCCCAGTGAAGCCGTGGGTGGTACAGAGGAGCTCAGTGAGACCCCGCAAATCCATGGGCAGAGGTGTTTGATCACTCCTTGGTGCTGTCACAGGGTTTTCCTGAGCTCCTTCCAAATGCCAGTGCTCCAAACAACTTATCTCTCTGGTTTATACCCCTCAGGAGGCAAAGCTGCACACCAGAACCTCCTCCAAGCCAGGACCTAAACACACGTAGTATTTAAATTCTAAGTGGGGAATAATGCAGTGATGTTAGTTGTGCAAAATGTAATTTATGGAGCCCTTTCTAGGCAGGTCTGGGAAAGGAGCAGGCAGAGGCTGTGCTTATCCAGGACATCAATAAGGGACAGAGGCTGTCCAGCCTCTACCCATCAGTTCCCTCCTCCAACTTATTGGATTTGTCTCAGCCCTTTCCAAAGAGCCATTTCAGGGCTCCAGCATTTTTGCAGAACGTTGCCAGTAAGATCAACTGTTTAGCACAGCCTATCTCAGCTTTTTATATAGCTCTTAGCATGGATATCTAAGCATCATATATTTCTTTTTGTGCAGTATTTCTGATTCAGTATTTCCTGCCTCCTTGACAATGACTGAGTAAACAGCAGAGCTGCCAGAGGAAGAGCCCTCTGTTTACAGAGCAACAAGCCCAAATGTGCTTTTTTTTTTTCCCATCAGAAGGTGGCAGTGCTTAAATTAACCCTCGTTTTTATCCCTCACTAAACTTTTGCCCTCTTAAAGTTGCTGCTGCCAGAGTCAGCCATGGGTTGGTGGGCCCAGATCCGGGGAAAAGTTATTTGAAACATAACTTTTAAAAAAGTGTGGCAAACTCCCATGGGAAGAATTTTTGGCTGCAGCTGTCAGAGCTGGAGTGAGGGCTTAGATCCCATGGCAAAATGCTGCTTCTCATCCCACCTGACTCTGCTGCCCACCAAAAATGTTACAGGATGGATTTGCCTCCTCTGCCACAGAGTGGCCATTCCTCTTGGCTCTCCTAGCTCGGTCCTAGCCATGGAAAGGTCTCATCTCCACTGTCACAGGCCAGTGTTGCATGAACTGGATCTATACTGGGACGAGGAGTGGGCTTTCCTTTGGCTGCAAGAGTGAACACCCCCAGGAGAAAGGCACTTTGAATTTCCATTGCTGGCAGGAGCCTCCGCCAAGCTTCCAAAGGATCCAGCAGGGGATGTCAGAGGGTTTTGCTGAGCCCTGGGCCATCTCTGTGAGGTGTGTGAACACAGGCCACCCTGACCTACCCATGGAGAGGCCCGACATGATGAACATGCTTAGCCTTCAGATTTATGCCCCAAACTTTTCCTGTATGAGACCTCTTTAGCAGTCCCCTTGGCATCCCCCACTTGCTACATGGTTTCCCAGTGAATTCTTCTCCCAAACCAGGCAGAGAAGGAAGGCCAAACCTACCTGGTATAAATACATTTTATTTTAAACTATAGGCACTAAAGGAAGGTCATCCAGTAAACACACCCAGATTATCTACAGGCCAGAGCACCCCCAAATTAGTAATACAATTCGTGTTTAAAAATACAGCCAAACTGATGAAAGATAATTTGCTTACTGCCCTGACATCACCACCTAAGCATGGGGCAAGCCAATCCACAGGTTATTTTTATATAACTCCGTGAGGCATTTCCAGAGCAAATAAAGTTCAATGGGCAGGGCAGTGACCCGGCTGTCTGGTTCCAGAGCTTTTCAGCCCCCTCAAGGCTCGTAATCAGTGTGTGGAGGTCTGTGGGTCAGGGCACGGCTCCATCGGATGTGCCCCAGGCACACAGGACGTGGGGTTTGTTCTCTGCCGGCCAGTTCCTCACCTCTCCCACGTCTGCTGGCTCTGGCTCATCCCTTGGGGTTGCACAGCCTTCGGAGCTGCTCTCAGTGCTCTCCAAGGGTCGCAAGGGCTGCTGTGGGCATGGCTGGCCTGCAGCAGGTGAGTCACACGTAATGATTAATGCACGTAACTGCATTAATCAAACAGCCCAGCTGAGCCTCGGTGGCAGCAGTGGTCTCCTCAAACACCCCAAGGCAGATGGGACATCCCTGCATGGATGGGGCTCAGTGCACACCGTGGTACAGGTCAGACCTGCAGTCTGAAGGCCAAATTTAAGGACAGAGCTCCCTGGACCACCTTCCTGGTGCATGCTGAGACACTGGAGTAACACCACCACGAGGCAGATGGGTTTCTCAGGATGCTTCAGGATACCCCTGGCACTGCAAGTCCATGGAGGCTCCTGCCAAGCCCAACTCTGGCCTGTAGGAAAGCATGATCCAGAAAGATTCCTCCCTCTTCCTACTCTGTCAGAGGAATCAGTATCACTCACCTCCTTTTGCAGAGTACGTGCAGATCACCTCTTTTTGCAAAGTTTGGCCCAACCTGAGTCCGCAAATGGAGCAAAATTATTCCCACCGCGGCATCACGTTGTGGGTGGAAATGTTCACAGTGCCTTCTGTATCCATTCCACATTCCATCCCCCTCTCCCGTCCTTCATGGGCGTCCCTCAAAGTCTGCACGAGCTTTTCTGTGACTGGAGGAGGGGGGGACCACAGACCCCTTTTTCTTCACAAGGGTCTTGTTCAGCTGCGAAGGTGGGGCAGCGTTCACTGATGTCGCTGCATCACCCACCGGGTGCCACAGGGTGAAAAAAGGAGGGTGATGTGTGGTGGAATCCTTTCCTGCCCAGCTTCCGTGCCAGGCATGATGAGCTTGGTTTGGTTCATTTCGCTGGTTGGTTTATGGAATTTCCAGGGGGCTGGTGGGTTTGATGGTTTGAATTTTGTGACAGAAAACACCTTTTTTAAAACAAAACGTTGAAGAGTCAGTTTTCTTGCAAGGGTGCAGAGCAGAGCATGTCTGAAGCAGGAGCAGGAAGGAGCAGAGATTCCTGCAGTGTTTTTTTTATTCTTTCCCAGTAATCTGGGACTGCAGAGCCCATGCAGTTATCCCAAGCTGCTAGGAATTTCACAGCATGCCCCAGGGATCCCAAAATACAGCACAGCTCCCCAGGTACATGACTGTGGAGCTTCCAGGCCCAGGCAGGACAGGAGGTGCTGGAGGGCATCCAGGCTCAGAGAGACAGGATGGATTGGGGGCTGGAGCTGGCAGGGATGCTGCATGAGGTGCAGGAGACAGTGCCCAGAGATGGGGAGGAATCAAGGAAAAGCTCCAGGGTTCCAAGGAGACTTTCTGTGCACTGTATGGGTGGATGGGGCAGATGAGGGGCATGGGATGCTCTTGACTGGGTTTTTAATTTCTCATTAACCAGGATATCATGTCTCATTGACTTGGTTTTTTTGGGTTCTTGGGTTTTGGTTTTTTTTGCATTAAAATTCAATTGAAAACTCCAGAACAAGTAATTGGGTAACCTTGGGGTGATAACCTGAGCTGGCAAATGACTTCTCCATCACTGCCCAGAGACGGGCTGGTTAATGAAAGGATGAACTCTGCAAACTCCCCCAGAGAGTCTGGGGAAACCCAACAGGATTTGGCTGCAGGTTGACTTCGAAGTCACAGACACAGTTGGGCAACTGACTTATGGAAATGGGTGTAGAGAGGAATTAGTCATCACTGTTTGGTTAATAAGTGCCTCGGCTATTTTACAAGTCTTTTTTCCTGCATATGCAAATGCATATTTTATTTTTCCTTTTGTAATGAAACATATAAATAGCTCCTGCCTTGGATCTTCTGTGCATGCAGTTGTGTCATGAAAATAATCACCGTGCTTTTGCCTGGCTTTCTTTAGCAGCTGCTTCACTTAGCTTTGTTCTAAAAGGAAGATCTCCTGTGTGTTGTCCAGGGCAAGAGAGCAAACTTTGGTGTGGTGGCTTTTATATCTCCCCAGCTTTGCAGAGAGCAGCTGCAAGTATTTGCAGCAGCGAAGCCCTTTGTCTCAGGCAGTAGGAATAAACTGAGATGAAAAAGATAGAAGGTAATTTATTTAGTTGCTGGATTTCAAAGGTTGTGCAACCTGCACCGGGAGCACGTGGTGTGGAGAACGAACTTGTCCTCTTCTTCAGTGTTTCCCTGCTTAGTGTCTACTAAATTTTAGTACCAAGGAAAGGTCACTATGGAGACAGACAAGCAAAGTCCCGTGGGATGTCATGCAAGAACCTCTGCAGCATCTCTTAGAGCCCAGGAAAACCTTGACTCTGAGCACGATGCACTCCCTTGTGCCGTCCTCTAGAAGGGTTTTTATTTGCTTTTCTGTGTTGCCTTGTGCTCTTTGCCATGTGTTTCCAGCAAACACAATCCCTTTTCATACCCTGCCTTCGGGCAAACCCCTTCCTTCTCCCCGGCTGGAGGTCTGGTGGAGAGGCAGCTATCTCCCTGTGTGCTTCCTCCTGATGCTGATCCATAAATCACGTCACTTGGATAATCCTTAGTCATAGCAACCATCAGCTCAGGCGCAGGGTGACCTTTTAATGCCAAGCCCAGCCTGCCCTGATCTTCTGGCCAGGCAGGGAGCCAGTCTCTGCCATTATTTTGTGAGACACCAGAGAGCAGCCAGACCATTAGGCTGCTCCTGGCCAGACACTGGGTCTGCTGGAGATACTGGAATGAACGGGCTGGGTAGGTCAGCCTGGACCACCAAGCCCAGCATGGCCACCAGCATTTCCCCTGCATTTTATTTAACCACTCTGTTGCTGCTTTTATTCAGTCCTGGTGGTGATGGCTTCTTCCCTCCTCACTAAAAAATCAAGCCCAGCACAAACCCAGCACAGTGGTGGACGTGAAAAAGTGGCCCCATGTCTGTCAGGGGGGGACAGTAGGGTGCAGAGGACAGACACCATCTCTGGTGCAAGCTGTGGCAGTTGTTGCAGGACATGGTGATATTTCCTCAGTACCTGCTTTCTGGTGGCTGCGCTCTGTTGAAACTGCAGCCACCCCGAGCGCATTGAGTAATCTCCCCGCTGTTACTAAAGAGTCAGTCTGCCTGTCTGTCCTCCCCCCCCACCCTGAGTTTCAATTTCCCCCTAATTCCCTCTCTAGACAGCCGTTCCCTCTGCCGTGGCGGCGTTGCTGATGCAGCCTCTTGTCTCTGTGTGTCCCTTGCAGAAGGATTTCTCCATGCGGGAGGAGCTGCAGCAGCGGGACGTGGAGCGCTGGCTGGGGTTCATCACCTTCCTCTGCGAGGTCTTCGGCACCATGAGGAGCAGCACCGGGGAGCCCTTCCGAGTCCTCGTCTGCCCCATCTACACCTGCCTCAGGGAGGTAAATGCCTTCCCACTTTGTCCTTCCCCAGCAGTGGGACGAGCTGTTGGGATGCTGTGTGGAGATGCCCATGGTCCATGGAAAGGCTCTGGCTGCCCCATGCCTGGAAGTGCGCAAGGCTGGGCTGGACAGAGTTTGGAGCAACCTGGGATGGTGGAAGGTGTCCCTGCCCGTGGCAGAGTGTCCAAACTAGAATTAAGGCCCTTCCACCCCAGACCATTCTAGGATTCCAATTCCCGGAGGTTTGCTCCGCCACCACTTTGCGTTTCAAAAGTACCTACATCTGCAGTCGTGCTTGGGTCTTCCTGCATATTGTCTTTCTGCTCATTAAAGCATAATAATTAAAGCATGCTCTCCCTTTGTCCAGGGCTTAGAAAGGACCAACAGTTGGAATGGCAGATCAAGCGCTGGAGTTTGCAAATCCCAATGTTGTGAAAATCCCCACCTAAGCAACTAAAACAGCTTCTTAAAAGCAGGTGAAGCCACCTGAATAGATGAGACAGACTGAGGGGAGGAAGGAGGGACAGAAAGAAAGTCCCTAATGTCCTTAGACCCAACCCAGTGAACAGAAACCCAGCCCTGTCACCAGGGTTGGGGGTTTTTCAGAACCTGATCTCCTGATGAGCTCATTGTCCAGCTCCCCGTGGCTCAGAGTGGAGGCAGAAACCTCGGTGAGTACACACAGAAAAGACAGCTCAAGTGTTGATGTTCCGTAGAGGAGGAGAGGGCTTCCCTCCATCCTGTTTTAAAGATGGTTTTGTCTCCTGCTGGTGCCTGTGGAAGACTTTGTCAGAAAAAACCCGCCTCACTGCTCAGGGTTGGAGCTGTGAATCTCAAATTGTCAGTGGTGCTTCTGTCAGGCAATAAATAACTCGCTGTAAAATAAGTTCTCTGCTAGACCTCAGGCGAGGGAAGGATAAAGAAAGTGCTGGTGATGACTTTTTTTTTTACGTGCATGGGAAGTTTCCTCTGAATGCAAACACACCATAAACATTTTGTCTGGTTGGTAGTACTGTGGGCAGAGCTCGCAGATGGTGACTGGAGCAGTGAGGAGTGCAGGCCTCATGATGAGGCAGACACATCCAGAGGAGGAGCTGGGAGAGGGACGCTAAGAATAGCCGAACTTCCCCAAAATCTCTGCCCACGGAGGTATGTGTCACCTTCTGGGGAAGATCTTGATGTCTGGCAAAGCCCCCGTGCCCATCCGCTTCCCATCGTAATCGTGATACAGCACAGCCCTGATTCTGGCGGAGTTTTTCCCTGCCCACTCCTGCCTGCCCTCGCCGTGCTGTCTCTGTCCCTCTTGTCACCTCTGTGCTCTGTGGGGACATGGTGGTGAGCTAGAGGTGTGCGGAAGGACGTGGAATTTCATATATCAAGGATATTTTTTGCTACGGGGCAGCTCCATAAAAAGATTTACTAATTATATCAAGATGTCATGCGTAAATTTGCTCTTAAAAATACATCTCTGTTCCTTAGCAGGACAGGTCTGTCCCTGTGGTGTTGTTTGTCACAGATGACTTTACTATATGATCTTTAATAGCGAGATGATCTTTAGGTCCCTTCCAGCCCAAGCCAGTCAGTGATTCTAAGAAAACTCTTAGCTGATACGGGTGAGCCTGACTCTTCTGGCTCCCCTGCCCCAAAATGGTTGGTCTGTAACTGCTCTCTCTGCAGTGCTCTGACCTTGATTCATGCCATCCCCCTTCCATGGCTCTGGAATGGGTTTTCATTCTGCCGCCTTTTTTTGCCATTGCCAGCTAATCCTGCTGCACAGGGCCAGCCCAGGGGACAGGACTACCTGTTCTTTAGCAGTGCCAGGCTCTGAGATGGTTGCCAGGGCCAAAGGCAGGCTGCAGACACAGCTGAGGAGGTGGTGGTGTGCTCTTCCAGCTGCACCCAGGAGAGGACAGGGACATCTGCACAGGCTGGCCCTGCTGGGTGATCTGTGAGAGTATGGAAAGTCCCTAGCTGTGCAGAGTGCTTATCTCTTGGTGTTCCCCATGAACCACATGGGCTGATGTGCCAGCAGAGGAGAGGGTGTCTCCATGGCCTTTAAGGTTTGGGACTCCCACATGCCTCAGGACAGCTTCACAAGGTGTAGTGATAATGGGTTTTTTTTTCCCTTCTGCTGATCAGAACATAAATCCCCAAGCAGAGTCTCAGCCCCTCACCCCTAACTCCTTTCATGTTGGGTATTCCCCAGCAATCTCCCTCTGTGCTGCCCACAGACCTGCATAGCTCCCTCTGCCTCCATCCACCCATCCTTTGACTATAAATCATTAGCAGAGGCAAGATAACACCTTTCCCTCTGCCCGTCCTTTCAGCCCCTGTTGCTTTTTAGTTTCTCTTTTTTTTTTTTGCCTTTTTCCCTTTTCCTTTATAGCTCTGGCAGACTCAGCCAAAGGTCAGCGACGAGTGAGCAAGAGGAAGGGGAAAATTGCCTCATGACTGAGGCAGGAATGTCTCTTCCCTTCTCCTTGCAAAGCTTCCTCTCTCCAGCTCCTTTCCCCCCTCAAATAAAAGCTTATTCACACCATCATTAGCTGGGTGGGAGGGAGTGAGGGTGGCCATGAGGACATCAGTGCTGGGTGGGGAGGAGCTGGGGACACGGTTGGGGCATTGGGTGACAATGCCAGCGCTATTTATCGATCAGTGTGGATGGGTTGGTTTTGTGGGCTGGGGAAAAAAAAAAAATAAATAAAAGGCAGGTTCATTTCAGGCGAGGCTGGAGTGATAAATGCTGGGGTTTGCTGGCTGATCGACCCAGTGCCCATCGCTGTCCTGCGTGTCAGACACAGCAGTGGGTGTTTAACCATGGCAAGGGAAATTTGGGTCAGGGCTGCCAGTGCACCCAGGCAGTGTTTTGGGAGCCAAAGGAGTTGCTGTGCTCCTTGGCACAAACACAGTCCACACCAAATCTCCATCCCAGGAGGCTCTGCTGCATCCTCCTCCATCACTTGAGCTTGAGATGCAGGGAGAAGAGAGGGTCTGCCATCACATCCAACACTGTGATGGCATCACCCAGGAGGAGAGTCCCTGCCAAGTGAAAAAGTTTATTTTCCATGACTGTTCTGAGGATTTTGGGGTGAGGTTTGTGCAGGCTGAGAGTGTTTCTTCACAGCAAGGTCTGGTGAGGTCAGCATTGGGATTTTAGGCAAAGAGAGGGTTTGTCAAGGGAAGTAAAAGGTGGGTCCAGCTCTCATTAAACTGGAGCACAGTGTGTTTGGATGGTGGTTTGGACCAGAACATGTTTTTCTGCTTGGAACAGTGCATATTTTAGGTTGGAGAAGGGCAATGGATACCCAAGGTCAGCCCAAAGATCAGACTTGGGGAGCTGAGGACAACTGGGGAACAACTGAGACAACTGGGGAAAAGTGAACAGCACTTTGCAGATGAGAACGAGAGGGGTATTGAGGCCCTCAAATGTGGGAAGCCTGGGAAAAGAATAACAAAGCAGAGATGTTAAATAGAAATAAAAGCGCTTTCCTCCTATTCTTCCCTCAGAGCTTCGGGGAATCGAGGGCGCGCTGGAAGAGGGCATTGTTCCTGGGATAAAGGCTTTCCCCAGGGATGGTTGTGCTGCAGCCATGGCACTGTGGGTTTGACCCTTGCCTGCTTCCAGACCTGGCTATTCTCACTTGGAACCGGTGGTGGCATCTTGCAGGACCATGTTCTTGCAGGAGCCTTTTGTGTGGTGAAAACACTCTTAGCAGTATTAGCAAGTTGTCCTTTCTCCTGTGCATGATGTCCTCAAGCAAGAGTGATGTCCCACTCTCTCCTTCCAGCCCTATAGCCCTCTTGAGTCTGGCCTCACTTTATTTCACAGAACCACTCTAAATTTGTCCATGAACATCTCCTTCCAGGGTGGTGAGAAGTGAACATGCTGACATCTTTTCTCCTCCAGAGCCTCTGCCCCGTGTCCAAACACCAAGGACCCTGCTGAGCCATGCTCCAACAATGCTTCATGTTGCATGTGCCCCAAAACCAACTAAAACCAGGAGAATAACCAAGGGACTTTGGTTTTTGCAGCCTGGCCATATTTCTTCTTTTCTGTGGCCTTCAGCAGAGTCAGCAAAATGGAGAAAATGGGTGGTTAAGGCTAGGGAGCAGCAAATGTCATTTGAACCACCAGAGAGCCCTGTCTGCGATGCAAGAAGTGCCCCGTGGCTACTGAAGATGTGGAGATAATAAATAATATTATTTGCCATCTATTGTTCGCTGATTGTCACCACTTTTGCCTTCCCTAGCTCTTCCCTGAACACGGTTGGAGCTGGCTGTCCCTCATCCAGCTCTGTGCTCCCACGTCTGTGTGTAAGTCGACGGGGTGGCCACGGGCCACCCCAGCTCACTGCCCTCCCAGTTTCCTCCCAGTTTCTCCCTCCCTGGTGCTGCTGGGGAGGGAGAACATTAGGACTGGATGCTGAGGGGCCCAGCCCAGTTCTAGGTGACATCTGAGGTCTGCAGGGAAGGAGGGATCACAGCCAGTGTGGCTGTTGAGTGCCCTTGGGAGGTTTGCCTCCTCTGGTGTCTGTCTCATCCTCAGTGGATGTTGTTGGGGCACCAACCCAGGAGGTGCCTTGGGGCTGGGAGCTGCCACCAGCCTGCCAGCCCCCTGCCAGGAGCAGCCACTTCCAGCCCAGGTGGCTGGTGCCAAGTGCTGCTTTGGATGTGTTTGTTGGTTCTTACAGTGCCATTTAGCAGCCAGGTAACCGGAGCAGTTGCCTATGGCAGCAGAGCAGGGAGGTGGAAAAACTGGCTGGAGGGACTCAGGCACAAGGTGATGCCATGTGGCAATAATGCCACCGTGGTCCCTCAAGGCACTTCACCAGCTGGTGTCCTGCAGGGACAGGCAGCACAGGGAAGGCTCTGCCCCCCTCACACCTCACAATAACCATCCCACCCCTTACCCATGTCACTCTGCTCTTACGCACAGGGCTGATCTTTTGTTGAAAGCTTTAAGTTTCCTCTTGACGTTTTGCTTCACCCCACTGAGGTCCCTCTCGTTGGCAACTCCTTGAATAAGTTTCAGTACATCCCAAACTTGCTGTGAACTTCCAAACTTCATGAGATTGCACTCCTCACCTCCTCCAGGTTACAGATAAGGATGCTGAGTAGGGCAGGTCCTGGGATAACAGCTTGGTAGTTGTTCATCATTCCTGGCCTTCAGACAGAGTTGGGTTGGAACCCAATGGCTACAACCCTCTGAGCCCAACCATCCAACCCAGTTTTTTACCCATCTGGTTGTCCTGGCTTGGATACAAAGGGACTGGATGTCACGGGTAACAGGGAGCTGCCTTGGCACCATCCCACTCTGAGCCTCGGACAGGGCTGTTGGGGCAGGTTCAGAGCAAACCCCAGGAAGCAGCTCATCACAGAAAACTTAATTAAACTGCAAAACTCCTTCGTGCAGGAGGCTGCAGGACCAATTCATGGAGATCCCTCCAGCATGGGGGGGGTTATTGCTTCTGTGTACCCCAGGGATATCCCCTTAAGATGCATGCGGGCATTGGCCTGACCCAAGACAGATGATTTAGGGTCTTAATCCCAACCCAGAGGACCGAGGGCAGCTCCCAGGCGCTGTGAATCAGCAGGGATCAGACTCAGCAGGCTGGCAGCAGGCAGGACAGTTGCTTCTCTGCAGGAGTTGTCTCCTACCTCCAGTCTGGTTGGCAGAGACAGTCCCATTTCAGCATCGTTTAAAATCTTGGCACGCTCCCATCGCTTCCCTGCCTTGGTACAGGCTGCTAACTGAAAGCCTCGGGGTGGTGGTGCAGGGAGGATAAATACTCCCTGTCTAATTGCCTTCCCCCCACGTCTGAGTCTGCGGTGCAGCGAGTAGACGGGTATCCACTCCCCTCCCTTCTCTTAGTGCCTGTTATCTCCTGGGGCCATGCTGCGTAATTTAGCAAAATATTCTAACACGGTAATTAACGTCTGAACTTCAAGAGGGCACTGCCTTTTCACTGTCTCCTTCAGAGGAAGAAAAAGGAAAACCTTCCCGGCTGCAGTCGGATGAGCAAGGAGGGTGGTGCTCCTTGGAAAAGAAAATTGTATCTTTTAACGTGGGTTGTGTTGGGTTTTGTTAATCACTCTCACTTTTTAAAAAGCATCAGCCTTTTGAGTCGAAAAAAAGGGTCTTTGACAGTATAATGAGATGCTAGGATTTTTAATATTATTCTCCGAGTCAGCGAATGAAACTGAATTTTTGCCTTATCAAATGAGCAAAGGCACCAAGGGGGTTGGATCTTGACCCCACAACACACTTCCACTCAGGAAGCTCCATGAGGCCAGATCTGAACAGAGAAAATATGTCCTTTATGAAGAAGGGGACTTAAATCCTCATAGTCCCCTTCTGGTCCTCCTGTCTGGTTCTGCAAAAAATCAAAGGCTTGGTGTCCAGCCCAGTGGGACAGGGACAAACTGGGAAGTGTTTTGTCTGGGGAAAGGACAGAGGAGGAATGAGGGCTGTGGGCATGGGAGGGAAGGGATTTCAGAGGAGGGGTGAAAAAGAGGGAATGGGCATCAGGGACACCAGGAGGAAGGAGAAATGAGGAGAGAAAGTGGAGATTTGTCTTGGGAGATTGGGTTGAAGACATGGAAGATCTGGGAGGAAGGTCTGGGATTTGGAGCAAGTGGGGCATGTGGATATAAAGGGGGTAAGGACTTCCAGAGCCATGACAGGAGGCAGAGTGCAGGAGCAGAGTCTGCAAAGAGCAAGGGTGGATGCCTGTCTGTAGGACCAGGGGTGGATGTCCCTGTAACCTCTGTGCCTGCCATACATAAAAATTAATTAACCACGCAGAAAGATCATACACCCCCAGACCCCCATAGCTGTGCTGGCAAAAACACTCCCATGAATGCAGCTTGTTTGGGAAACAACAGATTTCCTTTAATCCTGGTCATTTTGATCAAAGGGCATAGTTAAGGTGGAGGAGGTCAGGTGTTACTTGGGAGCAGATGAGGACAGGCCAAACCGAGGAGGGCTGCCCAGTGCTTGTAAGCCCATCTGCCCTACTGAGTATTTTATGTGCAGGAACATCTTCTTGGAAAGCCACAGCACTCGTTTAGTCCCAGCACTAAAGCCGTGATGTTGTGTCTTAAATACAGGATTTAAGGGGAGGGGAAATGCCACCCTCATTTCTCTGGGACCCGACGAGAAGGCAGAGGAAGCAATTTGTGCAGATAAAGAAGTGAAGCCAGATACCATCTCACAGGATGGTCCCTCCTCCTCGCGTGGCTTTGTTATTCTCCCTCGCCCTCCGTAGCAGGCATTGTTAGTTCCCCAAAAACCCTTTCAATGGGATGTAAACACAACTATTTGCGTCTGCCGCTGCGGCGCTCGCTGCCTCTGCAGAGCCAGGAAAGCGCAGAGCCTCCGGCCAGCCAGGGTGGAGCAGGCTGCAATCAAGCACCATGGTCTCGCCACTGTTTCTTTCCATGTTTTGTGTTTCGCCGGGACCCTTGGGATGAGATCACATCCTCCTCTCCCAGGGTTATTATGTCTTCGGACGGGCAGGATGAAGCCAGTCGTCTGGGTGGCTTGAACTCCCTGTGCACCCAGACCGGGTGGCTCTGGTCATCTGCCCTGCTCACCTTCAGACCCTGGAGGTCCACCTCCAGCCAGAGGATGTGTAACCACCAGGCTACTGTTGGATTGCAGCGTCTGGGTTGATGAGTGACCAAATTTTCTTCATCATTGTCTCCAGTAATTGCCTCCTAATGGTTTCCATCTTCGCAGGAATTTCTTCTGCTGTTCCAGATCCGGGGAGAGAGAGAGTGTAGTGTTTCATGGTTTCCCTTGTCTACAGTGGAAAGGAGTAGGAGGAGTTTCCCACGATTGGGTACAGGATTTTGTTCCTCTGGCCTTAATTCAATTTGCTGTTAAGTATCTCTGAGTTCCTCAGGAGCCTGACAAGGAGGGTAACCAACATTTTGGTTTACTCAGTGCAATAAACAAACTAATCTCTTCTTACCATCCTCCCAGGGAGTCCTGGTTGTGTAATAGGAGAAGTCTCCTCCTGAGCTGAGAGGAGCACATCCATGTAAAAGGAGTTGGTGCCACCAAAACTCATTTAGGTTGTCCAGAGTGTATTAGAGAATGTGTCTGCTATGGACACGGCTCTGATTCAGCCAGGCAGGAACAAGCAGCTCAGCACAGAGCTCTTTGCCCCCCGTGCCACTGAGTCTGGGCAGCTGCTTGTGGGATCAGCTGTTTGTGCTGGTGGGCTCTTCCTAACAGAGCAGCAGGAGCTGCTGTCAGACAGTCTCACCCAGGCTGAAACCACAACATCCCTGTCAGGCAACTGGGAAGAGGGTTCCCTCCATGAGACATGATCTGGTTGGCACCTTGTGCATCTTCTGTAGCCCTGAAGACCTCCCAGATCCCCAGAGAGATGTGAACAGAAGGGAGTGGGGAGAGAAACACCATTGCTAGTGGAAAGCAGCTGGATACAGACTGCCTCTCCCAGCTCAGCTGTGTTTTTAAATCCCAAGAAATCACATTTTGGAGCATGGCAGAACCTTGTGCAGGTATCAGCACAGGCAGCTCCATAAAGGGAAAGGTCATCCCCAAAACTCTGTATTTGGGCAACCTCAGCATCAAATGGGTGAGAAAAAAAGATTCACTTATGCCTGTGAGCTTCTAGAAGTCTGTTTCCATGTGCTCCCTTGTTTCTTCTCCAGGGAAGGTCAGTCTCATCTGACTTCCCTCACTCCCAGAGTGGAACTCGGTACCCCTCTAGAGAGGGTGGTACAGGCACAGCTTGTTGGTGGGCACAGGATGAGCTCAGCTGACCTTCTGATGTCCTGGGTCAAGGAGCTGATACATCTGATGGTAGCAAACAGTAGAAATCCTGACCCTGGCCCTGTGGTGGAGCATTTTGCAGTCACTCATCCCATGTGCCATTGCCTGTGTCTCAGAGAGGTGTGTGACTCTCCCCATGCAGAACCATCCAGTCCCATGGACCTTATCTCAGGCATCTTCCTTAAAGACTTGTGGCAGTAGGTCAATAAGGCCCTGCTGGAAAGGCAGAAAATTGCTATTGATATATGTCTGCAAGAGCCCATGGAGCAGAATTGGCCTGTGCTCCCACAAGGACCCCCCTAGCAGACTGTGGGGATTCCAGGAGGTTTTGGGAGCAGGGGTTCCCCATCTGTAGTCCATGAGAGCACTGAGACTGCCTGTGTTAACATCTAAACTGCCTGTGTTAATATCTAAACTGCACTGTCAGATATGTCAGATATAGGGGATGATCACAGAACCATAGAATGCTTTGAGGTGGAAGGAACCTTTAAAGCTCATCCCATTCCATCCCCTACCATGGGCAGGGACACCTTCCACTATGCCAGGATGCTCCAAGCCCATCCAACTATGCCAGGATGCTCCAAGCCCATCCAACCTGGCATGGGACACTTCCAGGAATCCAGGGGCAGCCACAGCTGCTCTGGGCCTCTGTGCCAGAGTCTGACCACCTTCATTCTAAACAAGTTTTTCCATCTATTTAGTCTGAATCTACCCTTTTTTAGATAAAAACTACCACCCCTAATCCTGTTGCTGCAGTCCCCTACTAAAAACTTAGTCCTTATCTTTCTTATAAGCTCCCACCCTAGGGGGGTCTCCTTGATGATCCCTACCACAGAGCTGGAGCAGATCCGTCTGTCAGAGGACCAAGCCCATCATGGCTCCTCCCAAAGCCCTTTCTGGTTAAGAGCAGAACTGGGAACCACCATCTCTCCCACACTTGCAGTACAGTATGTCCACTCTGCTTAAGCTCCAAATGGCACAAATAACTGATCTTCCACTTTCCTCAGGGAAATGTGTCTCCATTTTCCCCCTCAGCCTTGCTCCGCACCAGCGAGCCGGTTGCTGCAACTGGGCCGTGCGTTTGCAGCATGCTGGTTCCCCTGAGGTCATGCTCCACAGTCCCTGGGAGTGGGGGAATACTGGGAGGCACCTCCTCGTGACCCAGGTGTGGATGAGAGGCATACCTGTGGGCAGCCTCAGCCCCAAGGCTGCCTGGGTGTCCGTGCATGTTGCCACGGGACGCGTGAACCCGGGATGCCCGTCGGGGAGCCGGGGCGAGCGGCGCGTGGGCTGCGGTCACCCCAGCTTTCCCTGGGTCTCACCCCAGCCTCTCCGTGGCTCCGGGTGGATATTTTCCAGATTTCTTGGGCTTTCACACCGGAGTCATCACCAAAGCATCGTAAGACACTGCATGCTAAGGGGTAGTTAGTGGCCAGCGTTGCTTATGTGTCGTTTCGCAAGCGATATCGTGTGCAGTAATTAGCACTGTGCCTTGCAGAAGAAGGATCCTTGCGTCTGGAAAGGGTGATGTGTGCGTTGGGCTGCTCCCACCCCATCCCCTGGGGAGAATTGCTGAAGGACGCAATTAAACCTGCGTGGTTTGGTGATAAGGGGCAATGGGGCGGGTTCTCCTGTGCTCCTCATGGTGTGGGTACCCTTGAGAATACCAAGTAAGCACTTCAGCTTCTCAACAGGCCAGGGGATCCCAGAAAGCAGATAATAAACCCAAATATTTGGGGTGAATCCCATTGTCCTCGCTTTTTGGGTTGCTCTTGATGGTCTGCACCCCATACACATGCATCCATTACTGTTAAGGAGGACCAAGCTGGCTCTGTGATGGGGCACAGATGAAATTTTAGGACTTCTTTGGTTCTTCAGCCATGGCTGCATGTCTACCCCATGTGCTTTGCGATGCTTATCTCTGCAAAGATTTGAAGAGAAGATTCTAGGAGGCCAGGGGAGATGGATCCCAACAGCATGCCATGAAAACCAAGAGCCAACCTGCAAGGCACTGCAACTCCCCACAACACACAGCACTTCCAGGAGCAGACCCTAAAACTTGCTTTGGGTTGCTTTTGCAAGCATCTGGCACCTGAAGCCCACCAGGGTACACTGGCTGTGCTGAGGACCTTGCCCAGTGCTCATCTCTTGGAGCGACACTGAAATTTGAACGAGAAGGCGCCGGGTATCTTGCACCCGTCTGCAAGGCAGCGAGCGCAGCACCAGAAACAAAAGTGAGAAGAAGCCTTTCGCAACTGAGGCTGGGTATTATGTGACTGGCCGGGCAGATTCTGGCATGCAGCCTCCTCTCTTAGGAAATCAGGCAGACTCTTTGTCTGCTTTCCAGCAGGAACTGCTGCTTTCATTGCCCGGCTTCGCCCGATACAGGGGAAACCGGCTGGAGAGCAAAGGGAAGTTTTTCTCGCAGACAGCCCCAGCCTCCGGGGGATGATTACAGGTTAAACCGAGGAGAGGAGCGCGTGAGTCCCAGCTCACCTGCCCTGTCGTCTGCCCCATGCTCCTCTTTCAGATCCCTCGTCCACGTCCACCAGCTGGTTTGAACCCTGTGGGAAGCTGGTGGAGAAGGAGGGGTGGGATGGTGCCCGTAGTGGGAGTTGGACAGAGGCATACAGGAAGGGGGGGAGTGGCTATAAATAGTTAAATAAATAATAATTCCGATGTGGGAGCGCTAATTTAATGGGTATAGAGTGTTTACCTTAAAATATTTTAAGTAAATGTGAATTAGATTGCAAACAGTGAATGCAATTGGCTGGGTGGTCACACGAGTGCTGGGACTTTAGGGCTGGAGCTCTTAAAATATTTTCACTATTTTTTTCTTGCAGGCCTGGTCAGGTCTGACTCAGGGGTCACAGAGCTTTGGGAAACACTGTGCTCTGGCTGAAGGAGCCATCCCAGTGCTTTGAGTGCCTGGTGCTCCGATGGGGCACCATCACTGGGGATGAAATACCCTTTGAGAAATACATGCAAGTTGTCATTGTTGGGTGAGGACATCCATGGTGGGAGCCCAGGCAGCACAGGCTTTTGCAGTCAAGGTTCAGTGCCCACGCCAGGTTCCCTGACCTCCTCCTGCCCTGTTATGCAGGGGTCAGGAGCAGATAGTGCCTACAACCCCAGCATGCTACAAATATGATCAGCAACATGCAGAGAAACTGACATGGTTCTGATCCTCCAGACTTCAGTCTCTTGCACTGATGCAAGTGGCTGGCAGCCATCTGTGGCCACGGATTTGGACTCTGGTTCTCCCAGATCTCACTGCTGGGCCGTCTCCTTGTGCCCAGGCATGTGCCTGGGCTTGGTGGGCAGGCTGTGGGCCTCCCCAGCCTACATGTCTCAGGCAGAGGCTCACCTGTAGTGCTTCAAACTGGTACCTCTTGGTACCCTGGTGGAGCAGTGGAGCATGTGGTACTTGGGTGGACAAGGTGGGGCACGTGGTGCCTTGGATGGACGGTGGAGCACATGGTGCCTCTGGAGCGATGGATCTGATGGATCCTGGATGCAGCGCGTGGTAGCTGGATGGACAAGGTAGAGCACATGGTGTCTCCATGGGCAAGGTGGAGCACATGGCACCCTGATGGAGACATTGGAGCACAGAGTCTCCCTGTTCGGCCGAGTCACATCTGATGGTGTCCATGAGGGCAGCTTGAAGTTGGAGGGTACCTGCCCAGGGCTGGGGGTAGGATGTGTTCTCTGTTTCATCATAGGTGGGTGAGACTGTTCCTCATTAGCCAAGCATCTGAGCACTTGACAGGGACATGTTCATCCTCACAAACACCTTCCGAGGTAGGGAAGCATGTCCCAACCCTGTGTGTGGGAAGCTGGAGGTAGTGAAGTTGCAGCCTTTCTATGACCACATATCCTGGGCAGGGTCACTGAGGAGACCATGGCGGAGGAAGAGCTGGAGTCAATCCTAACTCTAATTTAATGCTTTAGTTTTCATGTTATGTTCTTTACTAAAGAATACCAAAAATAAGAAAGGTGTTGTTTAAAGGTATTGTCTGTTGTTTTATTTGCCCTGCTTCATGCCATGCTCATGAGCTAAGTACCCCAGGAGGGAATATCTGGACTACTGCCTGTTTATATTTTTCCCTAACTGATATTTTTTTGTTGTTGGTGATGGTGTTGGGTTTAAAATAATCTCATGTTTTCTTGTGAAGAATCTGAACTGTTTGTGAGAACTTATCTCAGAGCACGCGGCTTGGGCTTAACTAACATTTTCCAAACAACTTAGCAGAAAGATAAACTGGGGAGGGGGGAGAAAAAAAACCCTGTTGCATGATTTGAAAGCCCTGGCTGAAGCTTTGGCTAATGAGAGATAAAACCAGTGGACAACATGCTTGTTGAGATGCTGTGAACGCCATCTTCAAAGCAAACAATCTGCTGTTTGCCAAAAACAGAAGACAGCGAAGATAAAACTCTGACAGCAGTGACAATTCCTTGCATTACCTCTTCTTTCCCCTGTCTATTTTCCAACTAGTGTGGAGCTGGTAAACAAACAGACATTTATTTGTAGAGGGAAAGAAACATGGAAAAACAAGAGCGTGAAGGAGAGGTGATAAGGTCTAGAGTCACAATTCTGATTTTGGCTAAAGGATGTATGTGACTTTGGAATCACATTTAATTACACTGAGCAATTTTTATATGGGCAGTTTTAATCAGTTCAAGTGCTTTTAAAAAGTCTGCTTCTCTCTAATGAGTTTCAGATAATAGTGAAGCCGATTTTCCTTTTTTTTTTTTCCTTTTGCTCAGTGGTCACTGCACATAGGGATTTTCTCAGTGTCATTGGGGCTTGTTCATCCCGAAGTGATGGGATGGAAGTGGTTATAGCTTCAAGTGTTGCCAGTAGCTGTAATTGCCATAAAGATGAGAACAAAGGAAAATACATATTTTTGGTCCTGTTTTGAGGGTCCTTGTTCATGGTTTCAGTGTTTGTGGGGTGAGACATGCTGAACTCCTACACTTTGCCGTTGTCAGGTGGAGCTGTTGACCCTCATTGCACACCCTGAGTCTGAACCAAGAGAGATGAGCGTCTTCCTGCGCCATCCCATGCCATGCTCAACAACATTTTGGGTCTTTCCTGAAAGCTGTTCCTGCTTGCAAGCTGGTGTTTGCAGCACAGAGTTCATGGAGAGCAGAGCAGGGTTGGAGTTGGTGCACCTGAGACTCCGTGGTTTCGTTGGCACCCCTTTCCCTTGCACCACTGTGTAATCAGTCCAGAAGCAGCCCTATTAATTACAATGAATTGGATGGAGGCAGTTTTGTGGCTGTCAGACCACGGGGATGGAGAGGTTCAGGGGTGGGTGGCAGAATCCTTCTTTTCCAAACAGCCACTCCTAGGTCTGTGCTGCTCCAGTGTTGTTGACTGGTGGCTGCATTTATTCCCTCTGTGTGTAGAGCGAGTGTTTTCTCACTCCCTGCCATGGGATAAAAAAAGCAATGTAACTTAAACAAGATTTATTATGAAAGTTGCTAATCTAGATTTTACCCCATGTTTTGCCACTGCTTACTTTAAATTTTTGTGTGGACAATCTGTTTTCTCCCCTCCTTCTGATTTTGTGTACTTTCCTCCCAGAGGTGTCAAAAGCTAAGCTGGACAAAGGCATAGAAGGGAAGTCGTAAGGGAGGAGGAAAAAGATCACACATTTCTCACTGCTTGTCTCTTCTCTCTTTTGCAGTTGTTGCAATCTCAGGATGTGAAGGAAGATGCTGTGCTTTGCTGCTCCATGGAGGTAAGGAAGCACCTCTGCATGTGTCCTGATCCTCATTGCTTTGCCCCTTCCATTCCTTGCCCATGGATGTGTCAAAGCAGCTGTTGATGTTTCCAGGCCCAGTAGCTGTGTGGCCTTTGTGCATTTTGGAACAATGAAATGATTTGGATTGGAAGGAACCTTTTGAGGTCATTTTGTCCAACACCCGTTTGCAATGATCATGAACACCTTCCACATCCCAGGATGCTTCAAGTCCCATCCAACCTGGCCTGGGACACTTCCAGGGATCCAGGGGCAGCCACAGCTGCTCTGGGCACCCTGTGCCAGGGCCTGCCCACCCTCACACACAGCAATTCCTTCCCCAGATCCCAGCTGGCCCTGCCCTCTGGCCCTGGCAAGCCATTCCCTGTGTCCTGTCCCTGCAGGCCTTGTCCCCAGTCCCTGTGCAGCTCTCCTGGAGCCCCTTGAGGCCCTGGCAGGGGCTGGGAGCTCTCCCTGGAGCCTTCTCTTGTGCAGGTGAAGAGCCCCAGGTGTCCCAGGCTGGCTCCAGAGCAGAGGGGCTCCAGCCCTGTGAGCAGCTCCATGGCCTCCTTTGGCCTCATTCCAGCCAGGTCAATGTCCTTCCTGTTCTGAAGACCCCAGAGCTGGATTCAGGACCCCAGTTGGGGTCTCACAAGAACAGTGTGTGTGGGTAGAAGACCACTGTGAGATAAGAAACGGCCCTTGAGACTCTCACTGGGCTCCTGATGCACATAAATGGATGCAGGAAGTTTGGTATCTGGAGTCCCATCACAAAATTATATCACCCTGGTACCTTCAAGTCTCACCCTCCATCAAGTTTTTAAGCACAGAAACAGCTGTATTGGAGCAGGAGCTGCCCCATGACTCACTGTGCTCAGCAGCAGTTTTGCAGAGAGACAAATGACTGTTCATGGCACTCTGGTCTGGTTGACAAGGTGCTGATCAGTCACAAGTTGGACTCAATGACCTTGGAGGTCTCTTCCAACCTAATTGATCCTATGATTCTATGAAATATAGCAGAGTTTCATTGGTTACTTTTTTGGGGAAGTGATGGGCCCATGGGGACAGATGCTTTTCTTGCAGAGAGCAGTTGAAGTTGCAGCCTGAGTAGTTAAAATTCAGCAAAGGAGATGAGGAGGCAGATTTGATTTTTAAGGGGAAGACTTTGGGGAGGTCTGCTTTGGGGAGCCTCCCATGGGCTCAACACTGTCCACTCCAAGCTTGAAGCTTCTCTTGGAACCACCTAGGGCTTGTGCTACTCGATGGAGGCTCTCCAAGGAGTAATTGTTTTAGAAAAAGCCTTTGGCTGTCTTCAGCAAAGCAGCACGACAGGTATAAATGCAGATCTTGGCAGGGCAGGATTTGTTATGCACACAGGAGCATTCTGCTTATTCCAGCTAATGACTGGGAGTCACTGGGAGCTCTGAATCAGCGAGTAAATGAAGGGCCAGGTAGAAGGCAGGAATACCACATCACAGCCTGCACTTTGTTTTGACAATAGCATGATTTTTACGTGGGATTTTTTTTTATTTTTTTTTTTCCCCCCAAAGCAGTCCGTCACTGCTGCCTTTGAAGTCAGTGGGAGCTGAACCATTCACTCCTCCAGCAGCCTGGTGCAGATGCTTTTGAAAACCTCGCCCTTCGTGCTCAGCTCTTGGAGCCTGCTGCTGGGCGGTTTTGGTTTCCAAAAGCCACGGACGCGTTTAACCTCGCCTGCACCAGGCAGGGCAGAACCGAAGGGACGGGAGGTGTCCGTAAAAAAACCAGAGGGGCTTTCAACATCACAGAGTGACAGAGTCCTAGACTGTCTCAGGCTAGAAGGGAACCCACAAGGATCAGTAATCCATGGTTGACCCCTTCTTCTCCCGACAGCTGCAGAGCACCGGCCGGCTGCTGGAGGAGCAGCTGCCCGAGATGATGACGGAGCTGCTGGCGATAGCGCGCGACAAGATGCTGTGTCCCTCCGAGTCCATGCTGACCAGGTCCCTGCTGCTGGAGGTCATCGAGCTGCACGCCAACAACTGGAACCCCCTGACCCCCACGATCACGCAGTACTACAACAAGACCATCCAAAAACTGACGGCTTGAGGGGGCAAGGGCAAGGTGGGGTGGTGAGGGACGAGAAGACGTGCGCCTTGAGAGGACCCGGCGAGAGCTTTTCTGATTTAAAATCCCCCCAGCAGACCAAACCCAGCATGCTCGAGAATACGTTCGTGGGGTGGGGAGGGAGCAGCATGTTTCTTTTTCAGCCGTGTCGCCAAGTGCCACCCCCTCCTCCCTGCCGTGGTTTTGTTTTAGGGGTTTCTTTTTCTGAACTCATTGCTCAAGCAGCAGCAGCGCATCCCGCCGGGTTATTGTTTGGCTTTTCGAAAGAAGACAGAGAATTTGGAAAAGGAGGGAAGAAAAAAAAAATAATCTAAGTGGGGGCTAGTATTGTTTTCACGCCGTCCTCCTGCCTTGCCCTGGCCAACTGGCAGGAGACAGCAGGCAGCAGATGTCTCGGGAGGACAAAGCCAGGCACACACTACACCAGACGCTCGTAATTGATGCCTTTTGTCAAGCGGGGCTTGCGTTAGGTCCCCCCCCCTCCTTCTCTTGTTTTCGACTTTCTGTGTGTTCCTCCACCTACCCGCCACCCCTCCAGAGGCAGATTGGAGAGCGGGATGACTTTCTTACTTGCACTGGGTTTTCTTCTTCTCGAGCATCCGTAATTTCTTCCTATCTTATTGTGTTGTTGGACAGACAGTTGTGAGCAGCTCGGGGACGGGGAGAGCAGCGCCTTCCCTCGAGCTGGGTCACGGTTTATGTGAAGATGCAGAAGCAAGAGGAGTGTTTCAAAGAAGTCCTAAAGCCACCACAGAAGTTACATAGCCACCACCATCTTGCCAGTAAGCTCCTCGGTGGATTGAGAAATGTGTCCTTTGAGCTGGGGGCTCTAAAAATAGGGGATTCTGTGGCTCTTGCTGCTCAAGTCGCCGTTATTCTTCAGCCACTATAATCATTTAACTTTCTTTTTTTTTTGTAATAATTTTTTTTTTTCCATTGAAGGAGTGCTTTATTGTTAATACTGTCATGGTTGTAATTATACATTTAAATCCAGGCCTGTTNGGAAGAGGGTGCTGAGGCATCCACAAGTTGCTCCAGGATCCCTTCATGGCTCTGTGCTGGAGCATCCTGAGGAAGAGGAAAGCTGTGGGAGATGGAGGGTAGGTGCCACCCAGCACCTGAATCATGAAGAAGACACGGTGGGCTCCTTGTTTGCTGATCTAGCAACGCTTTGACTTAGGAAACCCCTAAGCTGCTTTTCCTAGTGAGGCCTAGCAAGGGTGCAGGCTGCCCCATCCTGCCTGCAGGAGCTGAGGAAGGCCTGATGCCGTCAGTCCACCCTGGTTTCTTCTCACCGTTCAATTTGTTCCTTTCACAATAAGAGAATTTGTGCCACGAGGGTGGCGCACACGGACTCCGGACCAGGCAGGCTGGGCATGAACTCAGCAGCTCAAACCCATTTTTCCAAGCAAAACGTTGCATTTCTGGTGGCTTGCAGAGGAGAGAGATTTCACCCCGACCTCCTTGGATGTGCAGTATGTTCTTGGGTGCCTTATGAATGTGTTGGTCTGTCTGCGATGGGGAGGAATCTTTTGCTGCAAAATTTAAAAGGGCAGAAATTTTCAGCAGAAAACGCATTGCAGGGGGGTGAGAGTCGTGATGCTGCAGTTCAACATCATCCGAATTTTCGTCTAGTTGCCTGATGATCCAGTTTTCATTCTGCACTTGGAGCAAGAGGAGCTGGAAACAGGAGCTTCAGTTTTCCTATCTACCTGGAAAGCAGAGAAATGACTGCTGAGTTCAATAGAACCATCTGGAAAAATCAACTTTTTGCTTCACTTACTCGAGCCCAGGAGCTTCGCACAGTGACGGCGCCTTGCGTTGGGTCAGCTTCGTTAGTGGCAATGTGGTTTGATAGTATTAATGAGCAGATGAACTTCATTAAGACGGCAAAGCCCACCAGTATTACAAGGCTCAGGGCTGTGCCCATTGCTCTTTGTTTTTTCTGCTCCCTGAATTCCCAAGGAGTGGAGGAGAAGGGGATATAACACCCATCACAGTGCACTCAGGCAGAGTGTCAGTCTTCTGGGAGAAGGCCTGAAAAACGGTTTTGTCTTGTTGTTTTGGTTTTTTTTTTTTTCCTTTTTTTTTTTAAGAACAGAAAAGTCCTATAGCAGGGACTGCAACCTGATGGGTTGGGGTGCCAGGGATCCTGCCAGCAGTGATCCAGACTGCCACTCTGGCCTTTGCGGCTTCTCACTTCCCAAAGGAATTTTTTTCCTGGGATGTAGTGAAAGAAGAAAAAAAGAAGAGAAAAACACAGATAATTGGGGATTTTATTTCTAAAAACTTGAATTTTCACCCATCAGTGCATCAGGAGGAATTCAGAGTCAAAGTGTAAGCCACAAGGCAGTATTTCTCCTAAAGCATTTCCCTACCCCTACCTGCTGTGAGAGCTTATTCAATTTTCTCATTGTGGGGCAGTCCTGCAATCCCCACTGACCAGGCTTGGCCCATGACTTTCCCTTCCAACACTGGAAACGAAAAACTTGTATGTGAAATCCGTCGTTTTTTAATGTCTTGCCATTTATCTCTGCTATTAGCATACATTCATCCAGCCATTAGCTGCTTTGATACATCAGTCACTCTGTTGATGTCCAAGAATCAAAATGTTGACCAAAAACGGGGGTTTTTTTCCCCCCCAAGAGTTACATGCTGCCAATGGTATCTTTCTGAAGTCCATCAGTAGGAAGCCGGCGGGCACATGGCATCATTCACCAGAGTACCGTGTTGGGAAAAGAGGCACCACAAGGACATTTGATGGGTAGGACGGGGAACAGCGCTGGGGAATTTTTGGGGGTGAGAGCACCTGGGGATCCTGGAGTGTTTTCTTCTCCCTCTCTCTCTCTTTCTCNGATAACCTTTTTTTTTTTCCTTTTTTTTTTTAATCTTTTGGCTTACTTTACCAACGATCGCCAAAGAGCGTTAGTTCTCCGACGTGTATTTTTAGGTGCGAAGCCACCGGCTACATCTCCCCAAATCAGCCAGATTCCATCTTTGCTGCTCAGTAAAAGTGTCTGTATGGGGTTTTACTGTGTTGTCCCCATACAACTGCAGCAGCAAAGGGGAAAATAACCCCCTCTGGCCAAATGCGTGTGGGGCCAAACCTCAGGGTGGTGTGGAGGCGAGTGGCTGCAGCATCAGCTCTGTGCCCGCCGCCCTGGGATGCAGAGCAGGTTTGATGACTCCCTGCCAGGCTCCCCAGCTTATTATTCGCCTCGTTCCTGGTAAAAATCTTTCCAAACCGATGGGTTTTGCTACACAGAAAGTGACTTGGTTGGTTTCCCCGTGAGGGATCCCGCTGCGGTTCGAAGAAGTCTCATGTATATGGAGGTGAAACAAAAATGGGGAGGAAAAAAGAAAAAAGGAAAAGTAAGTGGTTTGCTTGGTTCCCCTCTTCCCCTGAAGGAGATTAATTAGTATCTATTCTTGGCATGATTGATGGCTTTGAAAGAAAACTTGTCAGAATAACTTATGATTTATTTTCGTGCTTATTTTTATAACACCCCTCACTTGGAGATCTCTCAAAATCTTAAATATGATTTTTTAAAAAAAAAAAAATTTCCCTGCTGGGTATTTTATGGCTTTACACTAATTTTGCTCTTCTTGGTGTTAGCTCTTAGGCAGTCCTGGTGATATTTTCAGTATTTTGTCAGAAGAAATGATACTAAGGGTTGCAAAGTCCACTGTCAATAGCCAAGGGAGCTGTGGTTTCCTGCAGAACACAGAGTTAACGCTAAGAATTCTTTTTTTTTTTTAATGTATTTATTTGCATTTGAAAAAGCAACGTTTTTAATTTAATCATATTTGTTAAACTAAGCGCTTTAAAAAAATATTTTTTTTTCTTAATTAGAAAAAAAAAAGGAAAAATGTTTTGGGGAGAGTTAAGACTAGATATTCATACTTAGAGAAATCACAAACTCATCATTTTCAGCATTTCAGAGACTGTTAAAACAAGGGAGCTCATAACTCTTTGTGGCAATTCAGTCTTTGTTTATAGAACATCCAGACCCACTGTATGCTATAAAATGCATCATCTGAGTAATAAATGTTTAAAGCTTGACATTTCCCCATGTCTCTGTGGGTACACGGTGTCACTTCTCCTGCTCTGGGAGGGACCATCCTTTAGTTCAGGGTGGAAGGAAAGGATTTTGTGGGTGGTGGGAGCAGAGTGTCCCTCGTGGTGGAAATGCAGCTCAGGAGGGCTCTGTGGGGACACCTCAGTGCTCCTGGCACCAGTCAAATCCTGCTGCTCCTCCTCTGGGGGTTGGTCCCTGCCCCTGTCACTCCTCACAGAGGGGAGGGTGAAAGCTGGTGGGAATGGATGATGGATTGTCCCCGTCTCCTGATCTGCCTCCACAGCTCCCCTGCTCCCCATCCTCTGCCCAAAGCAGATTTCCCACCTCTTTGTGTCCTACCTCAGCTGGGCCTGGGGGTCTGCAGAGGACCCCCCCTGATTTAATCACGTACATTCCATCCAGTGCTGCAGCAACAGGGGCTCGCCAACCACCGCTGCCTGTTAAAAATAGTCTTTGGAAATGATACTCCAGATGTTTATCACAAAATCACAGAATATTCTGAGTGGGAAGGGACCCACAAGGACCATGAAGTCCAATTCTTCAGTGAGTGGCCCATACAGGGATGAAGCCACAATGTTGCTGTTAGCAGCAGCACTTTCTGACCAACCGAGCCAATTTCAGAAAATACAGGTTTACCCCAAGGTCTCCTCTGGAAAACCCTGCTCAAGCCCAAGACAATTAGTTTTTGGCTAACTGAAGTGCCTGCCTCTTTTCCTGGCCTGGGGGAGATAAAAAGGGAGGGGAAAATCAAGATGGAAGGTGAAACATGGAGTGAAAACACCACCATGATCCCACAGGGAGTTCATGTCCTTCCCCAGACCTCTAATCCCCACGTTCCCCCTCCACTTCCCTCACGCCAGAGCATCTTCTCCCTCTCAAGCCAGGGGCTCACAGGACACAGCCGAGCACCACAGGTGTCCAAACTGCCCCGGGGGTCGCCCCCTCCCAGAGCCAACATGTTTGCTCCAGAGAGGAGGGCTTGGTGGGGAGCTCCCTACCTGTCCCGTCATCACTGGAGGAGGTGTCTTGACCCCGGAGTTGTGTCCATTCCCTCCACCCGTCACCTTCTCCCACTGCTTTCAGCAACAGTGGGCTTGAAACTGAGCTTCAGGAAGTTGGGTTCAAGAACATTTAGAATTTAGACCAGAAACTGGGAAGGAATTGCTGTGTGTGAGGGTGGCCAGGCCCTGGCACAGGGTGCCCAGAGCAGCTGTGGCTGCCCCTGGATCCCTGGAAGTGTCCATGGCCAGGCTGGACAGGGCTTGGAGCAGCCTGGGATAAAGAAATGTGTCCCTGCCCAGTCCCAGTGGTGGAACAAGGGGGTCCCTTCTGACCCAAACCATTCTGTGATTCTATGAAATACCATACCCGGCCATGTGCCACCCTTTCCAAGGATCCACCCCTAAACATCCCCATCATGAGCCCCAACCTGCGGCCAGACCCTACAGCTCTGGGTGCTGGAGTTTGGCCTGTTCCTAATCAGGGTCTTGAGCATCTGGAGCAGCTCTGGGAAGAGTTTATCAGCGTTGGAGTTGGGGTGGGAGCAGACAAGCCAGGAGCAGAGACGATCCCTGGGGCCCCTGGGACCACCAAGATGTATTAAGTGAGAAAATAACCTGCAGTAACACAAGATTAGGAGCAGATGGATGGGCATCACTACAGAGACGAAGCTTTCAAGATGCAGGAATATTTCTGTGAATTCCTCATGCCTGCCAAAAGCCCAGACAGCAGCAAATAAAGACTCCGTGGATCAGAGTAAGATTGCTTGGCTTCCCTAAGACACGGCGAACCTGCAGACAGCCAGGGTGCAGGATGTTCTCCTCTTCCAGCAGCTCCACATCTCTGCTCTGAGTGTTAAGGGGAGTTTTTAAATCCTCCTGCTAGAGGCAAAATGGGCAACAAAGATAAGTGACCTTTATGTAACCGCATTGTTGCTCTGTTTGGGGACTGAACTATATCTCAAGTGATTATTGCCTGGGATGCAAGAAAAACAGTGATATTAAGACATTAATGCACATTACGAGACTGTGGCCTCTTCCTTTTGTATCCTACACTGTGATCCCCAGTCATAAGGCTGGAGACTTGTGTGGGTACATAAATGTGACTGCTGAGCCTGGCTTGATGCCTATCCTGCTCCCCAGGATTTCTCTGGACTCCCAGAGAAATATTTCTGCAAGAAATGCTGCACCTTGGGCTGCAAATTACTGATGTAAACGTTTTCAGGAATGCAGACATTGCCTGTACCTCTTGGAGGGGTCCCTGTGGTTATCCTTGCTGGTGCAGGTGAGTGTGGGGTCCCAAGGGTGGGTGGTCCCAGAAATGGATGTTGGGCTTTGTCTGCCCAGAGTCAATGGGAAAAAAAACGCCAAGTCCCTCTCAAGAGAAATGCCAAGATTTCAGAATTGCATTCTGTCCTAAATCATCCCATTTTTTCACCAAAGCGTTTTGTTTCAATGTATGTTGTGTTGCTGTAGCAATAACATTTAAACAAATTGGATTTTATTAGCTCAGACCTTTTCAATAACTTCCCACAGAGCTCTCTGATCAGAAGTTTCCACTTGGGGGGAGCGATGCCAGGAGATGGCAACGGTCTGAGGGGAGATCAGAGATCAAAAAATCACCTTTGCCGTGGTCCTGGGCTTGCTTCAGCCTCTGCTCCTCTCCTCCCTGCCCTGCCAGAGGAAAATGTGTCACCATTTCTGTCCCTCCCCCGTCATCCTTGATGTCCAAATGCCTGGCACATGGCCTTGCAGCCAGGACTTCAAGTTGGACATCAGGAAGGATTTCTCCATGGAAAAGGTGGTCAGGCATGGGAAGGGGCTGCCCAGGGAGGAGGTGGGCTCCCCATCCCTGGAAATGTCCCAAGGAATGAGGGGACGTGCCACTCTTGGCTGGAAAACAGGGTGGGGATTGGTCATAGGTTGGACTCATTGACCTTGGAATGCTTTCCCAACCTAAATGGTGTGTGAGGATGGGGCAGGACAGCTGCTGGTGGTGCTGGTGACCCTACAGCAGTCGCCGGTGGTGGAGTGTGAGCAGAATCCAGGTCTTGGAGCAGATCCCTGCAACTGGTGGAAGTGTGGGAACAGCTGTCTGGGGAACCGGGCTGCAGTGAGGGTCTGCCTGGGCAGGAGAGGTCACGGAATCACAGAATCACAGGATGATTTGTGTTGGAAAGGGACCTTAACGGTGATCTCATTCCGTCCCCCTTGGCTCTGGGCAGGCCAAGACAGTGGTCCATGAGATTCCATGGCATCTAGGACCCGTGCAACGTCCAGCTGGGTGGTTATGAAGCCCATTCCCACATTTCTATAGGCAGCGCCAAGCCTGAGTTTTTATTTGGAGGGTGCTTGAAGGTACAGATGGAGCATCCAAGGTTTCCCAATCCAAGGGACACATCCTACCTGCTCTTGCTTCACGCAGGCACCAGGGAGGAGTTCCTTCCGGCTGTTGTCCTGTGGGTGGAGGTGGGCAGCAAGCAGTGCTCTTTTACCTTTAAAACTAACAACAGTGATCTCTGCAGGGGCCTGAGCTTTCTTGGCACAGAATCCTGTGCTCTGGCATCAGACAGGCAGAGCCAGGGGGAGAGCACCGTGGCCAGGTGTCAGCTGAGCTGGGGCTTCCCCAGGTCCCATCTGTCAGCCATGGCCAAGTTATGTCACTGGCACTTTGTTGGTTTTTTTCTTCTTCCTGGGATAAAACCCTACCAGGAATCCTGATCAGCATTTACTGCTCCCTGCCTTGATCACAGATTCATGGAATCTCAGAATGGTTTGGGTTGGAAGAAACCTTAAAGATCATCTCATTCCATGATCCCTGCCATGGTCAGGGACACCTTCCACTATCCCAGGTTGCTCCAAGCCTCTTTCCACCTTAGCCTTGAGCATTTCCAGAGATTAGCAATGTTCAAGCTCAGAAAGCAATTTTAAATTGACTTTTTTTAATATATGTAATTTAAAATTTTGAGGTCCAAAAGAGGTCAGTTTTCAAAGCAAGGCTGGAAAGATTGCGTAGATTAGGGTGGGAGGGAAAACTGCACCAGGGGATGGGTTATCCAAAACCTGTCTGGTGGTAATTACACATTGGCTGATGAAAAACTGGTTTGAGGGCAAACACCGTAAAAAATATTGCTGTGGGGAGAGAAAGACGACAAAGATTGTGAAATCCAGTCGGCAGATTGTTTTACAGCAAAGGTAACTTCTCTCCCCCGGGCTGGATTTTACAGCTCGTGTAAGAAACCAACCCCCAGCTAGCAGGGCTGCTCTGCTCTTCTTTTCAGGCACAAAAAAATGCAGGGTATTTGTTGGGAAACCGTGGGGTTTGTGCTGATTTCTCAGAGATAAATGCAGTCTTGTTTCTGGGGGGGCGACGAGGCGTTTGGGGCAGGGATTCTGTTGCATGTGGTGACTGCAATTAGCTTTTACAATCATTGCGTGGACACATCCTGCTGTATGTATTCTCTATATAAAACTCCATTTCCACTGGGTTTTTGAAGGGTGCTCCAGGGACTCACTGCTCTCCCAAGGGGACTAAACCCAAATAACCCAATGCTGCTGCCTGAGTTCTGCTTCTCAGCTCAATTTACACTTTTTTTTTCCCTCCATTCGCTCTCTGTCCTGTAATTTTTATTTCCCCTCGCTCCCTCTGTGTTTGCAGGCAGGTTTCCAGCTCTGTGCTGTCCCATTTGACCACCTCAGCTCCTTTTTTCACAGCTGAGGATGTCTGCTCCTTGAGAAAAGATGAGTTGGTCTTTAGCCAGTCACCACCTGCACTCACCTTTTTGGGAACAGGTGACCCGTCCTGGGTCCCTGCAGCTCACATTTAGGTCCCCAGAACCTTGCACAAGGGTTTTCTCCCTGTGTTAACTCTTTCTGCAAGCACTGTAGAGTCACAGGACGGTTTGGGTTGGAAAGGACCTACAAGGTTATCCTGTTCCACCCCCTGCCATGGGCTGGTAAGGTTTCCACTGTGCATTATTGTTTGCTCCAAGCCCCGTCCAACCTGGCCTGGAACACTTCCAGGTGTGGGGAGTCCACAACCTCCATTTTCCCTGGGGTGCACTGGGTTTGCATCCCAAAATCCCACTAGGAATCCCCACCACCCATGTTCCCCTGTAAATGCCAGGAGGAGGTTGTAGGGAGCCCCATCTCCTCTTGTGCTTCCTGCCCCTCCATGCACAGCCCCTTGTCTCCCAGTGCCTCCCCTAATTCTCCAGTTCTAGTTGCTCCCGTGGTGCTGGATTCAAGTGACACTCCTAAGGAAAGCAATGGGAAAAAAAAAAATAAAAAACCAAAACAAACAGTCTGACAAGCAGCTGTCCCTTGGAGACGTGTCCCAGCCCAGGGTGGCCCTGCCCAGACACAGATGGGGACAGCCAGCCCTGTGACATGGGGATGCTCCCGTGGGGTGTCTGGGACACTTGGCCTCATGCTTTTTGTCCCACCTGCAGGTGGGCAGGAGTTTTTGGGGACGTCCAGAGGGGCTGGGGAGGGTCAGGGCTGGCTCGCCCCCGGGGCGCCGTGCTGGAGCCTGTTTTCTGGTGGGAATTGTCAGGACAAAATTAGAAGTAGGTTGAACTTTATCTACGGCTTGAACTGAGGCTGAACTCGGCCCTGTTTTGTTTGGGTTTTTCAAAGTTCACTGGAGTTCACAGGGAGGGAGGCGAGTGGGGGGCACTGGATTATTTTATTTTGACTTGCTGTTTCTGTGATTTCACCGTGGTTTGACTGGCTCCTCACATTGGAAAGGCTCTTCTCCTGGTATTCCTAGTACGAGGTGGTGATGCGGTGGCTCACATACTGCCAAAGGATTTGTTCCATTTCAGGTTGGATTTAATCCATTTCAGGTGTTTGTGGCTGGGGTGGTGCAAGGCTGACAAAGCCTTCCCCTAGCTCAGCCCTAGGTCTGCCCCAGACCAGCCCAGGATGAGAAGACAAAAGGGAAAACTGGGAGTGGACTTGCAGAAGCACCACAGCAGAAGATGCTTCAAGGGATTTTGGGCACATTTTTGTCCCATGCAAACCACCTGGGCTTCCAGACAACCTTCCAGCACCACTGATGTTTCTCCTAATCTTCATTTTTCATGTGGCCACCCCGAAGTGGAGATGACTTTGCTTTCCTGGACTGTGGGACCCACGAGCCAGAGCTGTGCTCCCTGTCCCTGACCCTGTGGGTTGTGCAAGCTGCTGGCCCCGTGCAGAGGTGTGTGGGTGGTGCAGGGAGCACATACAGAGCTCTGCTCCTCTCTCTGGGCACACAGCAGTCCCCTCTGGGCCAGGGGAGCTGCCAAAAGCAGCAGTACAGGAATTTAGTGGTGGAGGTTTCTCTCTAACCCCATTGCAGAGCTGCAAAGGGACAAGTGGCACTGCTCCCCTACATGGCCAGTTGTGTTTCCAACAAGGTGACCATCCCTTCCCAGAGCAGACAGGAGGCTTCTACCACAGGGGGCTTTTGCCTCCTGAATTGCTCAAGAGTTTGCAGAAACTTCACCAGTTTTTTAACAAAGATGCCTCCTAGATCGCTGACAAATCTAAGGAATGCACGGAGCAGACTAATTTCCTGGAATAGGACCCACTGGAGGAAAAGTCCCTCCAGGCTGGCTTCTAACTATGACACATTTGATAGCCATTCAAGGACTACTGGGAATCTTGTCGTTTGTCTCTGTGAGCCCTCAGACAGAGTTTCATCATCAATTCTGACTGGTTCTGTGAAATAAAACCAGTTAATGTCTACCAGCAGCCCTGCAGCTTCCAAGGTTTATGTAGGACCTATTGCAGGGGTGATTTTTTTTCCCCCCCCCGCCCCAGCAAGGTTTTATACCCGGGTGCAAAGTGACTTTATCCCCACTGGACCTTGTTTTCTTTCCTCCTGGCAGGGTGACCTGCCTTGTCCCATGGAGGGTGTCACGGGCTGTGGGTGTGCCTGAGCTGCCACCGCTGTCAATGAACTTTGGCACCTTAAACCGTGGAAAACCCGAAGTGCCAGAGGGAGGGATAGGTGCCTGGCGTCCCGGAGATCAGATTGCCTCAGGGGATTTGCTGGGAGTCCCATGATGAGCCTGGAAGGGAGCCCAGACGGCAGGGCACCGCCGTGCTTTCCACCCGGGACACTCAGCCAGGGTCCCTGGAGGACAGCTGGTGGCCTTTGTCCCCTGCTGTCATCCTGGTGCGTGCAAACCCCAAGTCCACACCACCCCAAAGCCTTGGCGGGGCAAGTTGAACCCATCAGGTGGGATGTGAAGCCACCAGCCCTGCAGGGGATGGTGGCACATGGCAGCGGGCAGCCTGGGGTGAATCCCTCCTGTATCTGCACCACCTGAGGGGCCATTCCTGTGCTTGCCCACAAGGCCTGTCCACCAGGATCACCCCGGGAGGAACTGCCTTGGGGTGGGTGTTTTTTTTAGGACGAGTCTGGATGTTCAGCAGTGACTTACTTCCCTGTGCTGTTCCAGATGCAGGAGGTGCTCTGTTCACTCCCAGTTCACGTGGGCTGCAGCTTGGCCACCAGCATCATCCATCCTGCTCAGCCTCATGGGGTCATTCCCAGGCCCCCAGGGTCCCTCACAGCCCCTTTTTTGGCCTCCAAGGTGTCCAGTGGGATCTCAGCACCAGCAGTTTTCCAGGCAGATGAGGAACCCGGTGCCGCAGAGGGGTTTTTTAATGTCACCCATCTCAGCCCTGCTGTCCCTGTGAGCTGTTCCTAGGAGTCCTTGCCCAAGAGCTCTGCCTCCAGGAAATGCCATTATCAGCTGCCTGCATCAGCTGCTCCACTTCGAGCTCCCCGCCTCGCCTCGCTCCCGGGGCGCCCTATCCCAATCCAATTTCTACTGCAAGGAGATAAGACAGTGAAAGGAGATAAGGGCCAGCCAGCAGGCTGGTCACCCTGACTCACTAGGGGACAGGTGTCAGCACGGCAGGGACACTGTCAGAGCAGTGCCTGCAGCCCTGCAGCTGGTGGGTAGGTATGGCACAGGCAGCCAGGGGTTCCCAGCTGAGTGGGATTAGAGCTGAAGCACTCGGGGTAGATTGTGGTGATGATTTCTCCCTCCTCCTGGGGTTTGCACAACCAAAACGGGGCACTTAGAACAATACACAGGGAGAGGGTTCAGGTTCAGGACTGAGGGGGGCTTTGCATGACTCAGTTCTCATCCCAGTGCACGCTGCAGGGTGAGGGGTTCCTCCCTTTCCTCCCCAAAAGCACAATCTCTCCCCAAAAGCCTCTTTTCCCAAGCACCCCCCTGGCACCCATCTCCTCCCCTCCTTGCAATACCAAAAGTCGCCAGATTAGTGACAGGAATAGAAAGGCACGATGGTTAGGGACCACCCGTTTGTCCTCCCAGCTGGGCAGTGGCAGCTGAGCGGTGAATGCCTTCAATTAAAGCTAAATGGTTAATAGGAAGCTGAGCAAAGGTCTCCTGCCTGGCTGCTGGCACAGGTGCCAGTGGAAATCGTGCCTCGGTGTCGAAACAGCCAGGCTCCACCTCGTCTCTCTGCCAGGGCACTGACATTGCCTCAGAACCTCACTCCCAAACACTGCTGGCCCTGGTGCTGCTGAACTTGTGCCTCTGAGGAGGGACATCCCTGTGGACACACTTCTACCCATGGGCTCCCTTTCAAAAGGGGCTCTTGTCTCAGTCTCCTGCCTCAAAAACCTGCAGGTTTGGTAGGAAGCGGGTTTTTGTTAACCTGGGGCAAGTTGTATTTTGACTGTTGCCCGTTTGGTGGGGGGGAGGTGGAGAAAAACGAGGAATTACCCAATACAGAGCAGTTTCCCAAGGTTGAGAAGCAGGAGGTTGGAAGTAATAATTAATCGACAGCAGCTGGGGGGGGACGGGCTTTGCTCACCTCAAACAACCTGGACTAAGGGTCACTTCACAGAGGTGTCTGCAATCTAGGGAAGAAAAGACCTTGTCCTGGCCTGAGGGAGGAAGAAAGAGAGAAAAAAGAGATAGGAGGTGAAACAAGGACTGGAAACACCACCAGGATCCCACAGGGAGTTCATGTCCTTCCTCAGACCTCTAATCCCCACGTTCCCCCTCCACTTCCCTCACACCAGAGCATCTTCTCCCTCTCAAGCCAGGGGCTCACAGGACACAGCCGAGCACCACAGGTGTCCAAACTGTCCCGGGGGTCGCCCCCTCCCAGAGCCAACATGTTTGCTCCGGAGAGCAGGGCTTGGTGGGAAGCTCCCTACCTGTCCCATCATCACTGGAGGAGGTGTCTTGACCCCGGAGTTGTGTCCATTCCCTGCACCCCTCACCTTCTCCCACTGCTTTCAGCAACAGTGGGCTTGAAACTGAGCCTCGGGAAGTTGGGTTCAAGAACATTTAGGATTTAGATCAGAAACTGGGACAGAATTCCTGGCTGTGGTATGGGTGAAGCCCTAGCATAGGTTCCCCACAGCAGCCCCTGGATCCCAAGGCCAGGTTGGTCAGGGCTTGGAGCACCCTGGGATAGTGGAAGGTGTCCCTGCCCATGGCAGTGGGGGGAATGGGAGGGTCTTTAGGGTCCCTTCCAACCCAAAACACTTGGTGTTTCTCTGATCATCACCCCCGATGAAGCCGACAACATTAAACACTCATGAAAAGACAATTAAATGTATTTGAGTGTGTATTTTATTCTCAAATGGCCTGAATTAAAATATGCAGGAGAGCAAATGGAACCCTTTGACCAAAACCTCTGCAATATGTGCAGGCTTTTCAAGCAGAAAATGAGTGCACTGTGGTGTTCCTTCATTTAGAACACCCTCAGCAGACATGCAGTCCATGCACAAAATTCACTGCTTTGCCACACACGTCACAGGCCAGGTCTTCAAATGGAAAAAAACATTCCTCGCTGTCTTTGTGTAGGGCTGGAGATTTTAACTCTGCCTGGGGGTCTGATGTCCTCTGTCTGAAAGGGAAACCTACTGTGCACTCGTGGCTGATGTTTATCTCACTGGCAATGCTGTTCCTGGAATTCCAAGGTCCTCCTTATCTTCAGCAGAGTCAACTGTATCCTCAGAGATAATTGCAATAAATAGCTCAAAACGCTTTCCCCTATCAAAATGTCTTTGTGGAAAAAACCCATCATTTCAGATCGGATAAAAACGTGGCGTACTTGACCCATTTTCATCTAATGCCTGGCAAGGCTGCTCCCTGCCCAGCACCAATCTGGAGACTTCACTCTGAATTTCCACGGGATCCTGCCGAGTTGGAACTGGACCAGCCCAGGCTTCCAAAACCATACAGACCTCAGAGGACCTCCCCCAGTTTCTGGTGGGTGTTCCCATCTCTTTGGGAATGGTGTCCTCAAAGACGTCCAAGAGAAGTTTGGGAAGTTGGGAACCACTGGAGTGGTCAAATCCCCCAACCTCCCTGTGGTCCTGTTGCAGTCTCAGAAGAGCTGCCCTTACACACCCATCCCTCACCTCTGCAAAGCCACGGAGAGCTGGCAGGTGGCTTGAGGACAGCTATTGCATTCTGGGATAATAATAATAAGAAAAAAAGATATTGTTAACAAACAACATTTGCCCGAATAAGTGGTGTCTAATGAATCCTGGTTAATGACTTACTAATAAAGGTGGTGAACTAGTAATAGAGGGAGTCTGGAGGACGGTGTGCAAAGTGCTTAGAAAATCAGAAGATATCCCAAAAAGGAAGCTTGAAGGACCTGGTGCTGTTTAGTCTAAAGAATTAAAAAGAAAAAAAAAAAAGACGAAGGGATATTGTAAATCATAAAACACGGCCGCCAAGGGAAAGGAAATAAACCCTTCATTATCACAAAAGAAGGGCTGAGAAGTCGTGGGCTTAACCTGCAGGAAGGAAGATGCAGCCTGGGTGACAGACAGATAATAAAGGCCTGGAAGAAATTGCCCGAAGAAACACAGTAACGCTGCACTTAAGATCATTAGGAACAGGCTGGAAAAACACCAATTGCAGGTAGTTTAAGGATGTCTGGATTGCCCTTGGAATTAGCAGGGGGTTAGTTGATTTTAAGTGCCCTCTTCCAGCACCATTTTCTACAATTTCGGTTTATTTTGCTCCCTCGACTGGGTTGTGTTTTGAAATTTAAAGAAATGCCTCCCTTCAGCATTTTTCTCGGACCAGTCCTCTTGCAGGGAAGATGTCTTCTCCTCCCGCAAGGACAACAAATATCCAAAGGGGAGGCAATAAAGCTGGAGCAGGGATTACTGACAGAAAAACTCAGGGATGTAGCAGACACTGCTCCAGACATTCATGGTCCAATGCTGGACAGGTGGGAGCTCATTTCCTAAAACATTATCTTTCAGAGAGATGTACCAACTTTCTGCCAGGGATCAACAGGCACACAGCATCTCATGGGAATAAATCTCAAAGACCAGCCTAAACCTGATAAATGCTTCTGAAGTCCCTCATGCCCCAAGAACAGATGAAATTATGGGGAAAACGGTGATGAAGAAAAAGCAGGCAGAGCTTTGCACCCCAGAGCTCATTTACAGAGGAGGGATGTGGCAAGGAGAAAACGCCACGAAAAAAAAGCTGGGCCTGGAGAGCCTCTGCTTGGGAAGATCCCAAAAAATGAGTGAGGTTTTAAGGAGGGGTTACAAGAGGAGGGTGAGCAGGGAGTGGTTAGGAGGAATTTTAATTAACGTCGACGTTTGCAATGTTATTTAATAGGGTCGAAAAAAACATCTGAGAGCAATGAAAGCTGAAACCAGCATTTTCGGAGCAAACAGAGGCAACTGCGGGGCTGGGGGAGCAGGGCTGGCTTCCTGGGATATGAGGGGCACCTGAAGATTCTGGGGAGAGAAAAGTGGCTGTAGGAGGATTGCAGGGTGGAGGAGAGCTGAGCATCCCTGGTGTGGGAGAGGCCCCTGGGGCTGTGCACAGTGCAGGGACACGCCAGGTGACATTGAGGGAGGTAGGAAACCAGCAGCACCAGAAACTGAGGCTCCTTTGTGACCCAGAAAGGCCCTGCTGAGCTGCTGGGTGCGTTGAGGGGCTGCAGTCTGGATTAAACCCCTTGCAGAAGCAGCTGAGCATCTGCATTCCCAAAGGGATGTCCATTCAGGCACGAAATGGAAGAGTCTGACCGTGGTGAGGGCACACAGGACAGGACAGCCACCCAGGCCTGTGGCACCAGGGTGGGGACAACAACGGACCTGCAGCAGCAGCAGTGCAGGAGGGCACTGCCCACAGGGCACACGAGCAGCTTCCCCCATCCAGGACGGTTTTACGAGTCCAGGACGGGTTTTGTCCCCTCGGAGAGGAGCCGGTGGCCCCGGCCGGGATGTGCCAGCCCGGGCAAGGCCGGCAGAGGTGCGGGAGAGGCGGCTCAGCCCGGTCCCCTGCCCGGGCTTGTCGATGGGGCTGTTCTGAGCGATGACATAATTACAGTTTCAATCGCAGATNTTTTTTTTTTAGCAAACTGCGAGGCATGCCTGGGCTGGAAGGGCATTTCAGCTCGCCGCTGGCTGGGAGCTGAGGGTGCCGTGCCCTCTTTGATGTCTCCTGGCGTGGAGGTGCTGCGAGCACCGGCACTGGTGTCCCGGCTGCAGCTCCTCTCCAGCACCCTGATCTCCTCCAGCTTCCATCTCCAGGGCTCGCCGGGGTGTGTAAATGGAGGAGCCACCCCCAGCCTCTAAATTAAACCCTGCTGGCGGAGGAAAAGTCGCTCCAGATGCCACCAAAGGCACAGAGGCTGATAGCTGGGAGGAAAAGGAAACTGAGGCAGCAGCAGCTTGCCCAAGGTCATTCAGAGAGTTTCTGTGATGTGTGAAGCTCAGGGGCGCACCTGGAATGCTGGAGCAGCTGGAGGAGGTGGCAGAGTGAGGGCCAGCGTGGACTGTGGGCCACTGTGAGATGGGAGAGGGACGACATCCATGGGCCACATACCAAAATCCGAGCCTAAAGTCCAGTTTTTAGGGCTCTGGGTCAGACCCTGAGACTCTGCTAAAAGCAAAGCCGGAGAGGAGCAGGAATTTGTTGCTTTCCGGAATGATGGATATGTGAGGACATTTCCATCAATTCCCACCACAGCTTCTTGTCTCTGCAAGATCCCACGTTTTTCCTCCTCTCCCAACACTCAGCCCCACACAGCTTAGTTGGACTAGCTGAATTTCTCACTTTATTCAGGTTTGGGTGTTTCAGTGTCTGATGGAGGAGCTTTTGCATACCCATGTCAGACCTGGGGCTGCCCCTCAGCTACTCCCAGCAGGAGTCCCGGAGCCCAGCCAAACCCTGTCAACCCTGCCATTTAAAAAACCAGAAAGAATCACCCACATCCATCCTTAAAAGTCATGGTAATTCCTAATAACCTTTTATTTTCCCCTCACCTATCCATGCTCCAAGTCTTCATCCTGCACTTGTCCAAGTTCCCCTGCATTCAGAGGACTGGAGAGTTGTGCTTTCCTTCCACTTTGTTGCACTTACACTCAGTGTAAGAAAAAACAGTTGTGCCTTCCACTTTCTTGCACTTACACGATTCCTGGAGCTCACAAGATGCTTGTGGGACTCTTGCACCCAGTCAGGAGACACCAAGCAGAGCCCACAAGTGGGAACCTCTCATAGAGCTTCAAAAACCAGATGAGACTTTGGGGCAGACGTGTATAACCAAGATCTGCTGCTGTTCCTTGCGATTTCCCGCTCTTCATGTTGACCATCTCTGCTTTCAGGTCCCTTTTAGACATCCCTCAAGTTGTGTTTTACCATTATCCGGTGCCCCTCATTGCCCCAACTGGGGCTGTTTTACTGTTTTACTGTTTTACTCTTCCTCTCCCCCAGAAGGGGACGGGTCTATTTGGAGCTGCTGAGCCCTGAGCGCCAGGATCACTCTGGCTCCATCTCCCTGGAGTTTCCCAAGCTACGAGCAGGTCTGTATCTGAGATCGATTTCCTCTAACAAAGCCAGTCCCTATCTAGGGATCTGCTTTCCTGCAACAAAAATATGCCCCAGGTGAGAAATTTGCCTCCTGAACTCAGTGTGACCTCCAAGAGCTGAAAGACTTTGGATTAGGAGCATTGAGCTTGACTGTGCTGAAAATCAATCCAACCCTGGAGCCTCGCTGCTGCCAAGAGTGGTGATGCATCTCTGCATAAAAAAAGTCCCAAAGAAAGTTATTTCTGTAGTATACACACTAAAACACCAGTGCTGTCCCAGTCCAGCAGTCTCTCTCAGGCTAGAGGACTCCAGGGAATGATCCCAGTTGTGGGTTGAGGTCCCACTGTCCTTCTCTCCATGGGCAGCAGACAGAGCTGGCAGCTCCTCCAACCAGGGATGCTGCTGCATGGGGTTTTTTTAGTCCTTGGTCTGCAGCCTTTTGTCCCCAGAAAACACCCTAAAAGAGGAAAAAAAAAACCCAAAAAAANCTCTCCATCCCACTGCTTGCTCTTGATCAATTATTAAAACCAGAAAATTCTCCAACCATGAAATTCATCCCAGCTTCCCCCGTGGCACGCTGGGTTGGAAGAACCAAACCGCAGGGCCCGAGGTTACAGGGAAGGAGTAAATACCACTTCCAGCAGGGCATTTTTGGGGTGCTGGACCACTTCCAGTGGTTTGGTTTTGTTTGTTCCAGTGTTCCCCTGTGGCTCCTGCAGCTGGCCCAGGTGAGCAACCTGCCCACCCACCGCTCTGCAGGACCATCCAGCTCCCATCAGGAGGCTGGTTTCCCTTCTTCCACCTTCCTCAGATCTGGTTTCCACTTTCTTACGCTGGGACTCCTTTTACAGTATCTTCATTTTCTAGTTTCCTCCTGTCAGCCTTGGCTTACCTTGCTGATGAGAGGCAAAACTTGTTTTGTGACCCATTTTCCACTGGAGGTTGGCTCTAAATTGAGCTAACAAGCTTTGGTGGCTGTGGTGCTGGGGCCCGGTTATGCCCTTCACTGGCTGAAGGTTGGAGCCAGAACTGTCCCGTTCCATTCCTTGCAGTGTGCCTCGTGTAAACCAGATACATTTCGGGGGTTAGAATGTGTTTTTTTCCCTATTTTAAGCGTATTCATGCTGACATTCTCATCTGGGCAGCTGCAGGGAATAACAAGAGACCCCCCTCAGCTCTCACACAACAACTCCCTGGAGGTCTTTGGTGCTCCAGCTCCAAACCCAGAGTATGGATATGCCTCAGAATAACTTACATATTTGCTACAGGGCAAAGGATATAAATACATCCGTGGTAATGCCAGCCCTATGTATCGCCTCGACAGCAAAATTAGTACTTAGTTCCTTGCAATATGTGGGATTTTTTTTCCCTTTTTCCCATGCGTGTTGTAACCCTGGTAACCGACAGCACCCGCACCGACGACGTCTGACTCGCACCGCTTTGTTCCCGTCTGGCACAAAAAAAGGCTGCAAACACTCCACCACGCTGAAAGCTAATGAAACCACCCAGATTTGATTCTCAGAGCTGACCTAAGACCCTGCAGGCCTGAGCTGCCCTCCCTTCAGCCCTGACCTTGCTCCCAGGCAAGGGATGGAGCCAAGAGGCTGGAGCACCTGCCCACGGCATCGGGCACGGCAGAGATCGAAGGGGCTCAACAGCTCCTGGCTGGAGGAGTTCAGAGTTCCCTCGACCTCCCAAGGGTGCCTTGGGGCTGAGCTGTGTGTGGAGGGTGCAAAGGGACCCTGGACCTCTTCTTTCAGCCCAAATATGTCATATTGCAGATGGCACTGGGCACGCACAGGCTGGGGACAGGAGCGCCAATGTCCCTTTGCGCAGGGTGTCTTGGCCACTGAAGCAGGTTAGTGCTCCAACTCAGCGCTGCTTTTCCTTGCTCCCCAAAAAGGGAGCTTGGAAAACGGTGCTTTGGTGTCTGAGCATCCCAAAAGCCCAGACACCAAAGCACCGTGTCCCAGCCCAGACCAAGCACACCCTTGTTCCCAGCACAGGGTTCCTTGGGGAGGGTGAGTCACAGCACAGCTCGAGCTGCCTCTGCTGCAGGACAGCTGCTCACTCAGGTCTTCTCCCTCCACCCACCCACTTTTGGAAGTGGGAACTGAACTCACTCTCAGATTTCCGCCACATTTTCAGACCTGATAAAGCTTGTCACCAGGCTCAGGAGACATTTAGAATCATAGAACCCCCAAGGTTGGAAAAGACCTCCAAGGGTCATCAAGTCCAGCCACGTGTGCAGCTGACAGCGAGATGTAGTGTGTGAGCATTGGAGCCCCTTGGCTTTCAGAAACCAGAGTTTCTGAAAAATAAATTATTTGGCCAAGAGGATGGTCCAATTCATCACCAGGAGCACTTTGGCAGTTAAAGGTGGTGACCCAGTAGCATGACGAGAGGAAGCATCCTGGACACAAGAGGAAGCGTCCTGGACTTTTCCACTGAAGCTGATGACAGGGACCTTGGCTGGTAAACATTACACGGCAGAAACTTCCCTGTTAACCACAACAGCCACCAGAGCCTCACAAGCGTTTGGGGGCTTTATTCATTTCATCTTTAAACCACACAAAAATTTGTCCAATGAGTCACTGGAGAGGCTGGGGATGTTCCTCTGCCTGCTCTGTGCAAGGCTGAGAAGGGCTCCTGCCAAAGTCCGGTGACACGGTGAGGTGACAGGGGACAGACCTCCTCAGCCATGGGCTGGCTGTTCAGCCACAGTGATTCAGGGCCAGTCCTGGCTTTGCTGTCCAGCCCACAGCACATCACCTCTGATTGCTGCTTGTTTCAAGGTCTACAAAAATGTCTGTACCAAAAAAGCCCATGTGAGTCCGTGCCACTGTACAGATAAATGGCAGGGGAGTAGCTCCATTTTCACTTCTTGCTCTGAATATCTCTCACAGCTGGTCGCCCCAGCCCATTTCAATCTCCTCCCTCAAAGCACCAGAGGTGTGCCCCCACCCCAGCATCCCCTTCCCACCATGTGCCCAACAAAACAAGTTGAATGTTTAAATGCGTGTACACAGCACAGAGAAAATGCTCGTACAGATGGGTTTTGTTAATTCCTCTTAAGCCAATTTTTGTCCAGTTTGCTTCCACAAGGCCTTTCAGACCAGGGGATAGGTAGACAGACAGACAGACAG
>VZDJ01000351.1:1368358-1381923 GCA_008694505.1 Cyanoderma ruficeps
AAAGGAGGAGGAAAAGGAGGAGGAAAAGGAGGAGGAAAAGGGAAGAAAAAAGATGGGAAACAGGAAAAGAAAATGGAAGGAAAAAAGCCAAAATAATAACGATTAAAAAAAAAGGAGAGATAAATAAAATAAAGTAAAATAACCTGTAGAGAAAGAGGAGGACAGCAACACCCAAGATGTTGTTGCATTTACTAGAAGAAGTTGAAGAACAGAGGGGGGGGAAAAAAAAGGAAAAAAAAATTTAAAAAGAAAAAACCCAGAGGCTAATCCAAAGACAGCAGGCGGAAATCCTGTGAGCCACCGAGCTCCTTCCCCTGCCTGCCCTCAGCCCCGTGCAGGATCAGGATCAGGCTCCTCCGTGCCCTCTGTTCCTCAACAGCAGCCGTGACGCAGCCGGTACCCCGGTGGCACCGCGGCCGCGCCAGCGGCGGGCGAAAACAAAGCGATTTAGGCAAAAAAAAAAAGCGAGGGTGGCTGGAGCAGAGAGACGACTGTGCCTCAGCGGTTAATAATATCCCAGCGCTGAAAATAAACCGGGAAGGAAGCTCCTTTGTGACAGTAGGCAGGCGGCCAGGCTGCGGCGTGGGTCATTCATGCCGGCGGGGGGACGGCAGAGGGGCTGGCACCCACCCCGCCGCCCAGCCCACCACCCTGCTGGAGCACGGGGACAGGGTCAAAAACCATGCACGGTTTTGTCCTGGGCACCCTAAAAACGCCCCGCACCCCGCCGTGAGCCAGCAGGGAGGTTCATGGTGTCGGCCACCGTGGCTGGAAGCAGGCATCCCCCCATGCCCGTGGCAGGGAAACGCATGTGGCTAAAGTTACTGGTTCCTTTAGTTGTAAGCGATACCCGCTGGCAGACAGCGGGGATGGAAACGATGCAGCCCACATCCCCTGCCAGCCCGGGGCTGCTCCCCTACGAGTGTTTTTGTCCCGTCGAGTTTTAAATGTCCCCAATGATCAAGTTGCCGGCGCTCATCGGGACGGGCTACTGCGAGCAGAGCACGGTTCGAGCTGACGGAACTTCCAAAATTCACCTTCCTAGCCTCATTCTTCCCTAAAAAGCGGGATTAAAACACAGGTGATCCCATCACTGTTCCCACTACCATCCCCACTATGACGGACTTGCTGGTTCTGAGGTCTGCATTTTGTGATCAGCTTTTCCAAAGGCGCTGTTTGGCTGGGAAAACCTACTGGCATCTGGAAAAATGGGTTTAATGACGCTGCACAGGTATGGATTGAAGCTATCTAATGGGGCCAGCACCTCTGCTACCATTTCTTTTCTAAAACTCATCGTAGGAGAGTATCTAGGAAAGGCTCAAGAGGCTCTAGAGCACTTAAAAGTAATTATTAAATGGATTCTATTTGCTTTGGAAGGATTTTAAACGGCAAAAACGTCCGGAGCTGGGAGGAGGATCCCGGCTGTGTCCCAGGAGGGTCCCCACAGGGTGAGAACCCCCTTAAAAAAAAGGGAAAAAAAAAACTTTAAAAAAAAAAAAGGAAAAAAAAAAATCCCTCCCGGGGCTTGAAGGAACCAGAGAGGGTGGCCAAGCCAAGAGCCCGGGGTCGGTGCCAAGCACCAGCTCCCTCCTCCCAGTCGGCCACGGTCAGATGATGTGCGAGGCGAGCCGGGAGGCTCCTAGTCTGGCAGGCAGCCTGCTCTGCTCCAGAGGCTCCAGTGCTGTCATCCTGGCATTAACCCCTGATAACCTTGTCCTTTCCAGGACTGGACTGTGGTTTTTTAGGCAAGCAAGGAGCAGGAGGCGGGGGGGGGGCCACGTCTCCCAGCGAGGCTGGGAAGGAAAGGGTGCAGCGCCCCGCGACGCTCAAAGCAAATTAAAAAATATTAAAACGACGTAAGCTCAAAAATAAACCAAAAATAAATGACTTAAAGAAAAAAAAAAAAAATTCCCAAGCAATTGTTTATCCCTGGGACAAATATACAATCCTAGTTCCACAGGAAGATGTCTCAATTTCAGATTATAATAGGATGCCAATTTGTAAATAAAGGCATTTCACAGGAGGTTATAAACTCCGTAGGGGAGGGAGGTAGAAGTAGGGGGAACGGGAAAACACAGGCAGGGCTCTGGCGGAGAAACAGCACAGGATCCTGTTTACATGGGCGAGGGGAGAGCAACGGGAAGCCGCTTTGGGGGGCAAATATCTCCGGATTTGGACAAGGTGCTTCTTCCCCGCCGAGCAGATACCAGCGGGGATCAGAGGCATAGTGAAACATTCCCGGCCTGTCCGCAATTTTGGAATGAAATGTCAATCAGCCAAGAGGTCCCTTAAACCAGACAAGGTCCCACAGCAGAGAGAGCCAGAGCAGGGAACGATGCCAATGCTCTTCCAGCCTGGGGAAGTCTATTCCCTGCGTTTTTGGTGTGGAGTGGAGAAACTGAGTCTGTGCCTGCTATGGAAGAGCCTTGCTGGTTTCCCAGCCTCGAGACTTGGAGAACCTTGATCCAGCACCCACCAAGCATCATCGCTCAACATCCACCGGCTCTTGGAGACCCTGAGGTGCTTCCAGAGTTTGGGCAAATCAGGAGAATTGGGCCAAAATCTGGATAACCTCTCAGGTTTGGTATTTTAGGAACAACCTCTATAAAAAAGCAGCGGATGTGGCGAGGACACGAGCCAGCTCAACTTGCTCTCCCTCTCTGAGGACAAGCTCTGGACTTCTTGAGAGCTTTGCTCTGCCAGCAGATCCAGCACTAATCACCTGTCCTGCTGGAGACCCACCTCCTCACCCACCATGGACACCACAACCTTCCACCAGCCGAGAGCCACCAGCCCCAGGCCACACACAGGTCAGGACAGAGATGTCCAGGGCTGGTGGGTCACATTCCATGGAGACCCAGCACCAAACACCACCGGATCACTTCCACCCTTGGAGCAGGGCTTCTCCACGGGGCATATAGGAATTTGGCTCCCACCAATCTGAGGCCACCAAACCACGGGCCAGCCACCTCCAGGCTCTCCAAGCATGGCTCCGCTTGTTTGAAAGGAGTCACAAACCAAACACATCTGCTGAGAAAACGCCAGCTCAAAACACAGGAAAACCACCCTCAGCCTCCTATTTACGGGAATTATTTTTATCTCCAACGGGATATTTTTTGCTCTTTAACCGCCCTGAGGACAGAAAGGGTCTGGCTGGTGACACCTGAGCACAGCCATGTCGGTGGGAGAAAACGTGAGCGAGGAGTCCTGACCTACCCACACAGGCTGACCACCGACAAAAATAAAGATGATATGAGAAAATAAATAAAGCCAAGAATACAGAAGCCAGCGCCTTGGGGGAAGCAAAGGGTACATCAGCCAGGGAATGGGACGGCTGGGGAAGACAGAGCAGAGGTGGGATGAGAAGAGGACACCAGCATGGTGCAAGGGACTACCCAGGACTGCATTCCTGGGCCACGAAGGAGAACAGAGAGAAGAGGGAAGGAGCAGCTCAGAGCAGTTATGGCGAGGGGGAAACACACCCCGAACACCCCCGGCCACGCCACTCCCCCCTCACACATCCTCCAGAGCCTCTGGCATCCATCAACACAACTGCCTGCAGCTCCAGAGAGACAGAGCCCAGCAGTGGCTGATCTGAGACTCCTCCTCATCAAAGGCTCCTCACGGAGAGCTGCAGGGACGCTCGCTCAGAGCCCCTTCAATGCTCCCCTTGCCACCATCCCCTCAACCCCTCCGTGTACTCCCCTGACGGAGTGGCTGTGAACCCCAGGCTGGCCTCATTCCCAAATTCCCAGTGCTGAGAGTGATCTTGCTTGCCAAATCTTGCTCTTTAAGACATCAGAGCAGGTCTTCTGACCCTGCTGCTACACCAGCATCCACCACACGTCACTAAGGACCAAAGGCTGCAGCGCTGCAGGATCCCACCACCACCACCAACAACCACCTGTGATGTCTTTCCTCACACACCCACTCCAGTTTCCAAATTACCGAAATAATTACTTTTTTTTTCCCGCCCCTTTTCTTAAACCGTCCTTTCATCAAGGAGCTGCAAGTCCAACACACACACAGGTCTGGAGGGGGGACTAGAGATGCTGGATTCTCCACCCAACATCACCCGTCCCTACCTGCCCAAACACAGATAAGACCAAGCCAAAGCGCCAGCCATGCACCCTGCCAATAACTCATTAAAGCCCTCTTCAAACACGCTCTTCTGCTAACTAAAGTATGCAGGAGGGGGTAGGGGGAAAAAAAAAAAAAAGGGAGGAGAAAGTGAGCTTTGGAGGATTGCTCCAAAGTGCGTTTATTTTCCTTTCTTGACTGGGTCTCTCCAGTTGGGAATTTTCAGCGCTGCACTTCAGCGCGCGGAAGGGAGATGCCAGTAAATCAGAGCAAATTCAAAACAAATGCTCTTTCATGTGGAGGCATTCAGGGCTTGGGTAGCTAACCATATCCCTTCAAGAGTCAACTCTCCTATCAGCTCCTCATTAAACTAAATGGCTACAATTACATTTGGGGAGGAAAAAAGAGCGGTTAATGATCGTAAAAAGGTTCTGTTTCCAGGCTTGGGGAGGGGGGGGGAACCTTTGATAAGGGAGGCCAAAAAAAAAAAAAAATCCAAAGAAATAATAACAATAGAATAAAGTAAGTTAAAAATGTACTTTGGGGTGGAAATGTGCTTTCATTTGGGGAAGAAGCTCAATTAAGGAGCTAGGGGTCCCCTTCCCGCGGCCCTTTGGGAGGCACCAGGAACGAGCCATGTTATTTCCTGCAGCCCAAGCCCCCACCTCCTGCCTTCCCTTCGGGAGCAGAGCTGCCAGACGAGATGTTATCAATAGGCTGAACCTTACAGAAAGCCCCCTTTTAAAAGCGAGTACTTCCTCTGCTTATTTCATGTGGTATCCTGTGGAACTGAACTCTCTCCTCCCCTCTGCAATGGGTGTATTTCAGGAGGAAAAAGGAAAAAAAAAAAAAAAAAAAGAAAAAAAAAACAAACAAACCAATCCAAATCCCCCAACTCGGGGTGCAAAATGGTGGATTATTTTGTAGCTGTTTATTCGGATTTGCAAATGGCTGCAGTGGCTGCTGCTGGCACCCGGAGACAGGACGATNCCTCTCCCCCTTCTTTTGATTAATTCTCATTAGGGCCTTTGAACAAACAATATGCTCCCCTCTCAAATAACAGACAGGGTATATATTACACCCAAAGAAAAACAAACAAGGCTCACTTAAAGACATCACATCCACACCAAACGCAATTCCTGGAGAGAGGCAGGGGCAGATGCGAGCGCGCGTGCGGCCGCGGACGACCTAATTCCCAATTCCAGTTTCAGGGTGATGAATAAATCATAAATCAAGGAGACATTCCCCACAAAGGCAAGCGCCTTCAAACATCAGCCTGTACCTGCAGGTACATGGTTTCAGACGCTTTAATCCCGGTAGAGACACTGAGGTGTCCGGCCTGGGGTGGGAGGTGAGGTGCTGGAGACATCACACCTTGGAAATGGCGTTGGGAGTTGGATTAAATGACCTTCAAAGGTCCTTTCCAAACCAAACCACTCTATGTCTCCATGCAAACTCCGAGAGGGGTGGAGAAACTACCTTACAAGCCTCCCTCCTCTAACAGCAACTGGAGGCCGAAGGAGATGGCAAATAGGAAAACAATGGAAATCACTGAATATATCAGGAAGGGACACAAAAACACACCATCAACTCTCTCTGCAACATCCTCTATTAAAACACAGGCCAACTTTCCTCCGCAGGCACCACGAGCCTTGTGCATCAGTGACCTCACCAGGACCAAAACCTGAGCAGGGCTCTCATCCCAGAGACAAGGAGATGGCCCACCACCACGCCAAGGATTTGACCCCAAATCCTTCTTTAAGGTATGAGTGCACCTCCTCCCATAATCCACGCACCTGAATGAATGGCCAACCAACATTGCTCAGCCTTCCCCTGCCTCAATCCTTTTGCCCCTTCCTTAGCCCAAAAATGAATGGAGCATAAGGCTGGAATTCAAAGGAAATACAGGCATTCAGGGATGGAGAACCTTGTCTGGGATTTCAACACATTCTCTGCATGACAGGTACACAACTGCTATTGAAACGAAACCCAACTCCCCCTCCGAGCACACCCTTCTCAGTGAAGTGCAGTCCCAAAACTCCCCCAGCACCACTTCATTTTTTTTGTCAGGACCCCCAACCAACACGACCCACAACCCACAGCCAAGATCAAGGGCAACAAGAGATGTCTTACCTGAGAGCCCCCCAGGGGCTAGACAATTAGTTCCCCCTGTTTCAGTGGAGGAAGGCACAGAGTCTGGACAATCTGCTGGAGCAGAGGAAAAGGAAAGGGAAAAAAAAAAAAAGAGAAGTCAGTATATAGGTGGTTCTTTTCAGGCTCCCAGCATCGCCCCAAGCAGAACACACATTCCAAAGGGCTTAGCAGGAAGCGATTACTAATTGTCCATGCAGAGACGGTAGTTCATCAAGAAGCATCCACCCTAACTCGTTGTCTCAGTCAAGGCTGTGCTTCATCACCAGCCAGTGCTGATTATAGACTGGCAGAAATTACAGGCTGGCTGCCACCTCTCTGGACAAGTCACCGGCTACGGAGATCAAGGTAGTCGCCGTTCTGATGTCAGCGAGCTTCCAAAAATGCTTAAGTCGTGGCTTTATGCACCCGATTTAGTCAAAACCTGTAACTCACCGAAACAGGAACCGAAAGGGAAACGTCTCATTGCCGCCCTTTTGCAGTGAACGGGCTGAGTTTGCTGTGCCCCGCTCGGTTTTTGTCACCACCAGCTGCTGCCAGACCTTATTGCCACCTCCTGGGCAGCTGGACCTGCTCCTCCGTGCACCACCAAAGGGCAGGGTAAGACTGGCTGCTGCGTTAGAGGTTTCTCCAGATGCACGCAGGTGCTGGAGATCAAGGTTTGGACCTCCCTATCCTAAGCCTGCTCTTCCAGGCGACAACAGTCAGAAGTCAACAGCGATCTCCCGGTCCTACACACCGACCTCCCGGTCCTACACACCGATCTCCCGGTCCTACACGCCGATCTCCCGGTCCTACACGCCGATCTCCCGGTCCTACACACCGATCTCCCGGTCCTACACACCGATCTCCCGGTCCTACACACCGATCTCCTGGTCCTACACACTCATCTCCTGGTCCTACACACCGATCTCCCGGCCCTACACGCCAACTCCAGCTTTTTGGTCACTACCATGTGGGACCACAAGCTAAGAACAAGCCTGAGAAGACCTGTGAAGAAGTTCATGCAAACTTCTGGTGCTTAGAGACTTTGAGTTTCACCAAATCTGGGCTCCCTCTGCCCTCATTTCGCACACATCTGTATCCCAAAGCGAGGGGCCACCACCAGGAGAGCTGAGATGATTTTCTCCCTACTGATAAAGCAACTCTGCCAGATCCCACCCCTGAAATACCAGTGAATAAGAAATTCCTGTCTGCATAACCTCATTTTATCACAGTAAAGTAAAAGCCCTAACAGGAATATACAGTTTAACAGGATATACTTAATCAAACTGAAAACAATAGGGGAGACAGGAAATAGACTTACTTGTGAAATACTGTATATGATACGCTCTCTAAATGCCTTGTCGTGCTTTCTATGCTTTAAAGAAATAGGGTTTTTTTTAAACTGTTTTTAACCCTTTCTAGTCCAGACAGGAGATTCCCCTGCCAGGAATCCCTGGAAGTTGAAGCCCTGCGATGGCTTCAACTGCTTGAGCTACAGATGTTTTCTGAACACAGGCAGGACCAAACACTCTGCCCTGCCTTGGGCTCCCTGTGCCTGCAGCTACAGCTCCCTGGGGAGTTCCTGAGGACAAGGGAGACATAATTGGTCCTTTTCATGCCGCCTCGCTGCAGAGATCATATGCGACCAGGTTCTGTCACCACATCAGGCAGGACAGAATCCTATCCAAACTTCAAATACATAATCCTAGCAATGGGGGGGGAAGATGTGCTTCCACACTCCTTCCTCAGCTCCCTTCCCGTGTCCCATCACCCAAAAGACAACTCCCCTCGTCCATGAAGCCTTTCTAAAACGCAGAGCTGGTGCAGCTCAACTCTAGACCGACCAAGCGAGTCGGGCGTGGGCTGAGCCCAAAGGCAGAACCCTCGCAAGGTCTCTGCCCTGTGTGAGGCTGGATTCATTGTTGCACTCTTCCTGCCGCCCACAGAGGCGTCCAGCGCCCTTTTTAGCAGTGGGCGCCGAGGCTCCTTTTACCTTCAGCACCAGGGAGGTGGCAGGAGCAGAGGTTTGTCCCGGTGCGCATCAATCTCCTCCCAACTCTGCCTTCCCACAGCACGAAACCATTGCGGAGACACACAATTATTCCTTGTGGCCACCAGCCCAACCTTGCAAGGTGTCAAATAGCTCCTGGGAGCTGCCAAACCTTCAGCTCCCCTGAAAGCTGACACCTCAGGAGGGCATTTGGCCCCGCAGAGACATCTCAGTGAGTTAGTTCCCTGCACTCCCATACACCAAGTCCTGTCACGGGGGAGCACAATAAAGCCACTTGCAGCCCCTTGCTCCACTCAAAGCTGAGTCAAAAATCTGCCTGAATTATTTGAGGGTGCTACTACCCACCCAACTGTGGGCACAGCTGCAAGTGGCAGCTCCAGCAGGGGCATCAGGAATGCTGAGTGCCCACACACCTCTATCATCCATCCATCCCTGCCAACGTCCCATGTGAGGAAGAGGGAAAGTCCCCTCCTTGATAAAAGTCCTCCCCACCCCTGGAGGTGTCCAAGACCAGGCTGGAGCAGGCGTGGAGCAACCTGGTCTAGTGGAAGTTGTTCCTGCCCAAGGCAGGGGGTTGGAGCGAGATGAATTTTAAGGTTGTTCCAACCCAAACCATTTTGGGATTCTACGAATGAGCAAGCCAGGCTGACCCACAGCCTTCCCTCAGGTAGCTCAGCCATCAAGGGCAGACCTTTCTGTTCCACAACAAGTACACAAATACCAGATCTATCCTACCAACACAGCCTGATGTGGCATTTCATTGCCTGCAGCAGATTCCCAGCTCCCTGCTTTCCTCCAGCCTGTGATGCACCCTGTCTCAGCCTCCATCACCTCCAGAAAAGCCAATTTAATCCCCATCGGTTAGGGGTTTCAAACAAAAAGAGAAGAGAGATTTAGACAATATTGGAGAGAGAAATGGTTAATGATGGCAGCGGTGAGGCACTGAGATGGTAGATCCCCCCACCACAGAAACGTTCAAGGTCAGGTTGGATGGGACTTGGAGCAACCCGGTCTAGTTAAAGATGTTCCTGCTCATTGCAGGGGGGTTGGATTAGATCCTCTTTAGGGTCCCTTCCAACACAAACTGGTTTTTGATTCTCTGATCTGGCAACATTTGACAGAGCCCAAACCACTCCAGGTTTATTACCTGCCTGTCTCTCCACATGAGGCACTTACAAGACACGGCTCTAAACACTTAAAAAACTTTTACCACCACTATCATGCTTGTTTCCTCCTGGATTCACATCTCCACTGGCAGAGCTGAAACACAGGGACTGTTCCCGCCCAAGGCCCCAGGTGAGAGGATGGCTGATGGGCATCAGCCAGGTAAAAAAATCTTCACAGCTTCCCACAGTTCTCAACGCACAGCTGGGGAACTGCCACAGGAGATGGCACTGACGGGAAACCCTCGGTCCCCCTGCAGAGGAAACGCTGAGAAACCCTGAGCTTGCAAAACCCACCTGCCACCACAGACTTCCAGGCTCCGCTGGTGCCTGTCACAGCCCCGTTTAGCCAGAGCTCAGCTGCCAAGTGGATTTTTCTTTCAAAAAGCAAAAAAAAGGAGGACTTTTTGGTGAGTAACCCAGTTGTTCCTGTGTTTCCGATGGGCAGCGTTAATCACTTCCTATTGGCCGATAGGAATAACTTTTCCTTTCGAAATGGCACATTCATGTTCTGCGGCTTTTCTGTTTACACACATTCTGCTACCTTGTGTCAACACTCGCTAATGAATAAATATATCATTCGGCTAACTGAAAACGAGATCCTGGCAGAGGCAGATTGGATGTTTAAATCCTGCTAATAGATTTTTATCCTAACATCTTTACAGGAAACCAAAACCAAGCCTTAACCCTTCTCTCCCACAGCTGCAAATCCCCTCGCATCCCATGCCAGGATCATCAATGAGTATGAAGAGCACGAAGTATGAGTATGGCAGAGAAAAGCCATATAGGCAAAAATAGGAACTTTTGGGGGAGCACCCCAGGGATGCAGTCAAAATTTTAGTCAAAACCCACTAAACTTCACGACCCAGCAGACACTCAGAGAGCATTACAGAACAACCCTTCTGCATCCCAGCGAACGCTCTGGATGCTGAACCTACTCCCCATGTCCCTCTTTCATTCATGAGCCCTTATCTTCTGTTTTTTCCACACCAACCAAGGAAAGATAGTTCATGCCTTGCAACCCAATTGTTTGTTAAACAGCTTTGTTTATTTCCGCAAGGCAAAAAAAAAAAGCCTTATTAGTGTTCCCAAAGAGTTTGCAGAAGGGGAAAACAACAGTCCAGCCTCCGAGGGAGCAGCTGGCAGGATGAGACCCCGCCACTAAACCAGAGCAGCCTGAGACCCTGAAGAGAGGTAATTTTACAGACACCGTTCTTTTTTGGCCAAAAAAACCCAACCAAACCAATCCGACACTGGCCTTCAGGAATATTCGCCTCCCCTGCCTGCCGCCACCACCGCGGAACGCAACCACAGAGACCACCGTGCTCCAGCCCACTCCAGAGCCACTAATCTTCAGGAAGCCAGGAGCTGCTCCTCCCGGGCTCCTCGTGTTTCCGACTCTCCCCACCTCTCTCCTCCTTCTCCCAGCCTCATTTATCTCACACCCGGCGGAGCTCGCTGCCAACCAAGAGTTTATGCAGACAACCGCAAAAGAGCTGGTGCCAGCCTCAAATGGGCTTCTCCCCTGGCACCCTGACATTCAATTACAAGCAACAGGCATGCACGGCGGTGCTAACGAAGTTAAATTTAAAAAAGGTTTAAAAAGAAAACTTTTCAAACTCTTTTCCCACTTTTTTTTTTTTCCCCCCAACCTAATGAGGTAGAAATAGGCTCCTGTAAAACTTAAGATTTCTAACCAACCAGTCCCCTGTCGAGGGATTCCCAGGCATCAGGGAGATGCTGGATCCCAACCTAAATCCCTAAAAATTCACCCAGGGGTGCCAGAAGCACTGCCATTTCCAACTGGAGCCTATGGTTTTCCTGGCTGACTCAAGCAGCACAGGCCTGTGCTGCACTGCAACCCCTTCTGAAGTTTCCTGCCAGAGTTTTAAAATCCTACTTTGTGCAGAAGGTGGCTTAGATAAATTATGTTAATTCTTACAGGGGTATAGCAGGAGGCACAGAAGCAGACAAGCAACCCAAAAGCAGAACGCATGACAAAGCCAGGAGACTGTTTTCCCTGATAAAGGGGCTGTTTTGCCATTTTTTATCTCTTACACTTGCACTGAAAGAAGTCCACTTACCAGTTGGTTTGAGAAAATCCATTGGATATCTGGAGTAGGGTGGAGGGGGAGACTCTGGAATTAGAGAAGTACAGAGAAAATAAAGGCAGAGCCATGAGAAAGAAAAAAAAAAAAAAAGAAAGAAAAAAGATAGGAACTTATGATAACAGTGGCATTCTTTTAGCAAAACTGTTTGTCTTAGCTCTGGGGGTTGGAGGCAGGGCAGCGAGGCGGTGATTGCCTTGATATTTAGCTGTCAGATAAACAAAAGGGGCCGTCTGGCGCCAGTCTCCCTGCTATCTGCCGCTCGGGCTGTCTGATCGGGGCCTCCTTGGCTCGGCGGAGCCGCGGCAGCGCCGGGGCCGCCCGGCCCTTAATCCCCCGGCACCGCGCGGGGACGGCGGGGAGGCAGCGCCGGGGCCCCCGGGGAGGGAGGGGAGGGGGTCCCGGAGGTGGGGGCGTCGCCCCCTCCCCTAAGTACTAAAGGAAATGCATAAACCGCGGCAATGGAAAGTTCTTGCGCGTGTTCTGGGTTTTGTTGTTTGTTGTGGGCTGGTTTTGTTTTGGTTTGGTTATCTTTTATTTTTCCCCCTCCAGAAGGAGGGGGGGGGAAAAAAAAGTTTTGCGGGCCGGGAGGTGAGTGGGGCCGCATCCACGTATCGCTGTACCCCCTCCGCACATGCATCCCTTGCATCCCCTCCAACCCCTGCACAACTCCAGCCCCCGGATCCCCTCCAGCCCCTGCACCCCTGCATCCTCTCCATCGCCTGCACCCCACGCCCTCCGTTCCCCACATCCCTGTATCCCTCCATCTCCTGCACACCTTCAGCCCCCGCACCGCTGCATCCCCTCCACCTCTTGCATCCAGCCCCTGCACCCCTGAACGCCCTGCAACTTCGCGTGCCTGCCATTCCCCTGTATTCCCACATCCCTCCGAGCCCTGCACACCCCTAACCCCTCCAGCCCCGAAGACCCCCCCGCCATCCCCCCGCCGCCCGTACCTAGCTCGCAGAGCCGGCTGAGGTGGTGCGGGTTGCAGCAGACGAGCTCGGAGTGAGCCTTGCCGTAGGATTCACAGCAACATAACCGCTTCACTTCGGAGCAGTGGCGGAGGTCGGGCCAGCGGAACACCTTGCAGAGCAGCACGGGCAGCGGGTACCAGTGCTGTCCCAGCCGCGAGTCGGCCTTGGCGGGCAGCAGCAGGCAGGGGGTCCGCGCCCCGCCGCGGGACTCCACGGCGTGCAGCAGCCCCTCCAGCTGCCGCTCCTTCAGCCGCTTCAGCACGGCGTGGGTCAGCGCCTTCAGTTCCGCCTCCGCGCCCGCCGCCGCCCGCCCGCCGCGGCCCGCCTTGCCCGGGCAGCACCCGCGCCCCCCGCCCAAGTGCGCCCGGGGCTCGGCCACCGCCGCCGCCGCGCCGGGCTCGCCCGCCGCCGCCTCCTCCTCTTCCTCGCCGCCGGGCGCGCGGCTCCGCCAGAGCCGCCGGACGAGCACCGAGCGTTTGGTCCTGAACATGCGGGACGAGAGGAGGGGCCCCCGGCTACAAAACGGGCATGTCGTCCGCCGAGCATGAAGGGGCCGGCAGGCGGGATGCGGCGGCGGCGGGGGGCAGCGGCGGGGGGCAGCGGAGCCGAGGCGGGCTGTGGCATGCGCCAGTCTCCGCGCTGGGGCCGCGGGTCCCGCCGCCTCCCGCGGGGGGATGCGCCGGCCGCGCCTCCTCCGCCCGCCGCGAGAAAATTTGCAGAAAAATCGGGCGGAGAAGAAAAAGATCAAAACCGAGAGGAAAAAAACGAAGAGGAGAAAAAGAGGAAAAAATAAAGGCGGGGGGGAGGGAAGGAGGGCAGGCAGAGAGTCGCCGCTCGCTCCGGCTCTGCCCAAAAAAGCGAAGAAAAAGGGAAAAATTCCCCGCCTAAGGCCGGCGGCGCCCGTGGTGGGGGCAGGCGGGCGGGGGCTGCCGGCGCCGCGCCGCCGTGCGCGGGTGCGGAGCGCGGCCCGAGCCGCGGGGAAGCCTCGGCCGCCCCGGGGCCGCGGCGCCCATCAACCCGCCACGCCGGGGAGCGGGCGCGGCGGCAGGGATGCGGCGCAGGGCAGAGCCGAGCAGGCAAAAACCAAAAA
>VZDJ01000351.1:1382727-1396106 GCA_008694505.1 Cyanoderma ruficeps
TAATAATAATGATAATAATAATAATTCGTGCTCTTACAGCACCTGTCACCAAAGGACAGGAAAACACACCACGGAGGCTCGGAACGCTCCGATTCCAAACACGGAGCAGAAATGACGGGCACGCAGCGCTCCGGCGTCCTCGTTACCGGGTACTACTAGCGGTAACAACCCCTGGCACCCTGGGCGCTCCACAGATTCCCCCTTTCCAATCCTGGACCTGCGGGAGGGTGAGGAAAACCGAGCCACCAAGAGGCTGCGCTCTCGTCCAGCCTTGGTGCGCTCTGCGGCCGAGCTGGGAAGTCCGGCCAGACTTCCTAGCGCCAGGCTTGGCAGGGCGGCAGAAATCCCCAGGGGTCCCCGTCCTGCACGCACTCCCACGGAGGAGCAGCTCCTTTTTTCACAGAATAGCTGCGGGCGGATGAGTTGCTTTAAGGTCACTCTCCGAGGCAGTTATCGTGTCGGAAGTAGGAGCCGGGACTCTTAAATCATGGCCGCTATAAGCAAGTCCCGGTTCAAAGCCAAAGCCAGAATCCGAAAGGAATGCCCCCAACTAAACGGGACACAGGTAGAGCACGCATAAAACTAACATCCCGTGCAGGCAGGGCGTCCCTGAGGTACACGAATGCCTCGATCCCTGAATTCGGGGCAGGCAGGAGGGCAGGGATAATTTAAGTGCTCACTTCTGCATGCATTCACCTGAGCAGGTCAGGGATGCTGCAAACAGGCCCGGCACTTGCAGATTCTGGATCTAAATTAGCCAGAAAGTGCCTAGATGTGAGGGCAGGCTTATTAAATGTTAGCCAGACTGTACCTAGCCAGGTACAAAATCTGCTCAAAATCCAGATAAATAGTTGGAAAAACACCGGGGAGGGGAAGAAGGTTATTTGCTGGGCATCAGGAAGAATAATTTAGGAAGCCTCATTATAAAGCTGGAGTCTGAAGAAGGCAATTGACTCCTTGCTTCACCTCCAAATAATTAAAGGCATGAGGGGAGCGCCCAGAGCACAACCCTACAGCCTTTGGGTGATAGCAGGGGCCAGATCGGAACAATATTTGCATTTGGTTCTGCACATGCAAAAAAAGTCCCATTGCTTTTAAAATTGCGCCTTCTGCACCCTGAAAAATGGATTTTGGGTAGTACTTTTAGTTCAACATCTTGTCCTACAGCCTCCAGAGTGACCTCACATGCACTGGGGCTGATTTCCTCACTTCCTCAGAGAACCTCAATCTCTTTTCATGTAGATGGCAAATCCTGGGGTGGGGGGAAAGAAGAGTTCCTTCTCATTCCAGTATTTGCTGGTAAAAGACATGTTGGACATGTCCATTAATCCATACATTATGTTTCTTAATTTTTCAAAACTTACCAGGTTGTTATAAACGAGATTAAAACCTCCTTTTTTTTAAATTTTCCCCTTGGTAGCTCCACTTGCCTCAGCACTGACAGCTACGATTACTTTATTGTCATGAAGGAAGTGACAAAAGGCACAGTGTGGTGTGTGCTGTGAAGAGGTGGAGGACAGGAACGGGGTCCAGGAGTTAATATAATTTTTTTGGCCCTGCCATAGGTTCTCCAGATGACCTTGGGCACCTGCCTTTCCCTGTGTTTAGGGACCCGGGCTTTGGCACCTGTGTTTTCCCATAGGTACAGCTGGGCCATCAGCACTTGCCTGGTTCTGTGATCTCCGCAGGTGAAAATTGCCCCAGAAGTGCTAAATATTAAATGACTGATAAAGACCTGCCTTCCAATTAACCCTGCAAACTCGTTTAAACAGACCATATGTATGTGCCCATATGGAAAATACAGAAATAAGCATAATGAAGCTGATAAGTATGGGAATGGGACCTGGGCGGAGGGGACACTGGGAAAGCAGGGTGACAACCACAGCCTGCTGTGCTCTGGATGTATTGCTCAAATGTCACCCTGGGCCAGAAACCTGTCCTGAAATGCACGAAGGGCACTGTTAATCCCCGAGGAGAAATAAAATATGTTTGAGTCATAGAATTCAAGAATTGTTTAGACTGGAAGGGACCTTAAAGCTCATTTCGTTCCACCTCGTCTGTCAGGGCTGGGACACCTTCCACCAGACCAGGTTGCTCCAGCCCTGTCCAGCCTGGCCTTGGACACTTCCAGGGATCCTGGGAAACCTGTGCCAGGACCTCCCCACCCTCACAGCCAATGACTTTTTTCCTTCTACATAGTCTGAATCTCCCCTAATTTAGTTTAAAACCATCACCCCTTGACCTGCCACTTCAGGCCCTACTAAAAAGTCTCTCCCCGTCTCTCTCTTCTAAGCCCCTTTTGAGTGTTGAAGGGATTTACAGGATGCGTTGCATTTGTATAACGTGTTTGCACAGGGCATTGCATCCCTCCTGCCAAACACATTAGGCCCTGGATGTAAAATCCCGCCGAGCCCACCCTCAGCAGCCCCGGAGCTCCATTCTCACGGGGGTTTCTGGGGACCTTTCCTGAACCCAGCTGGCTTTGAAGAGCTGAAGCCGAGTTAATTTGCATTGCAATTCAGCCTTTGACAGACAGTTGGAGCCAAGGCACTGTTAACCTAATTGTTTTGCTAACAGCACCAGGGTGTGAGACTCACCAAAGGCACTTCCAACAAAGGGGATAAAACCAGACTTGGGGGGGAAAAAAAAGAAAAAAACAAAACAACACAGAAAACCCTTTTCCTGACATCATTACCGGGTACAAACAAACAGAGCTGATCCCTCTTCACACACTTTCCGGGCGAGGGTCAATAACAAACACACTTTGCTCTTTTGGGGGTATGTCTCCTTTTCACAGCAGTGAAAAGGCAGTCAGGGGAGGTAGGAGAGAACAAGCCAGGGTGAAGGCAGGGCAGAGGCAGCGCAGGCTGGCTCCTGGCACTCTCCCATCCTTTTGTGCACATTAGGAATAGCTAAGCTTGTGGCCCTGCTTCTATTTTTATGCATTATTTTGAGAGCAGAGCTCTCAAGCAATGTTCAAAGTCTGGGTTATGAAGCCATTTTGGCTGTAACCAGTCTCCTTCCACTCCAGCAGCTCATGTCAAGAGAGCAGATTCAAGCTATGAGACCGAAGATCTGCAAAGAAAAGCATTCTTCAGGCAACCCCTCGGTGTGGGGAGCGGCACGGGGAGACAAGGATCTCATGCTCACTCCTGCCACACAGACCTGAGAGCCAAAATCACCATCTCAGTGCTGGTGCTCCTGGCTGCTGGTGGCCATTCCACGGCTGGAAAAGGATGCAGTAAAAGTGGGTACAAGGGGAAATTCACTGCACGCACCTCGGGGGTCTGACAGCAGAGGGACATGGCCCTGCTGGAGTGAATCCAGAGGAGGCCACGGAGATGCTGCCAGGGCTGGAGCCCCTCTGCTCTGGAGCCAGCCTGGGACACCTGGGGCTCTTCACCTGCACAAGAGAAGGCTCCAGGGAGAGCTCCCAGCCCCTGCCAGGGCCTCAAGGGGCTCCAGGAGAGCTGCACAGGGACTGGGGACAAGGCCTGCAGGGACAGGACACAGGGAATGGCTTCCCAGGGCCAGAGGGCAGGGCCAGCTGGGATCTGGGGAAGGAATTGCTGTGTGTGAGGGTGGGGAGGCCCTGGCACAGGGTGCCCAGAGCAGCTGTGGCTGCCCCTGGATCCCTGGCAGTGTCCAAGGCCAGGCTGTACAGGGCTTGGAGCACCCTGGGACAGTGGAAGGTGTCCCTGCCCATGAAAGAAAGGGTTGGAATGAGGTGAATGTTAAGGTCCCTTCCAGCTCACACCACTCTGTGAGAAAAATGAGGAAAAGGCCTGTTGAGGTGAGATGTATCCTGTGCTTACCAGCCATGGGTAAAACCATTCCTCTCTCCAGCCCTGGGCGTTGGGCCATCCAAATCAAATGTCCACCAGTGGCTGTGACAGGGGCCAGTGCTGTCCCTGGGGGGCTCATTCCAGCATGGGACTATTTTCCTTCATCGGGGCACTCACACATGCCTCACTCAGACTATGTGCTTTGCTGGCTGAAATTTTGTTAGCTTTACGAGTTGGCCCCACAGATGCTGCAGTGTTTAGGTTTGGTAACTAGAAAGGCGTTAAACGCAGGGCACCCTCCCTTTATGCCAACACAAGGGAAAGTATACATATAAAGTGCATGTTAAAACTGCACGGTCTCCCTAATGTCAGTAGGAGAATTTGCTGCTTGCAGTGGTGTGGCTACATCCATCAAAGAGGAATGTGGATGGTGCAGGGATCACGGGCCCGGTGTGCTGCAGGGAAAGGAAGAGTGAACAGGGGCTGCTGCCAGAGGGAAAGTGCTGCTGGCAAAAAGGATCTGGTGTCTCATCCCCACGGCAAGAGGTGGGCCACAGGAGCAGTGCCTGCCCTTCGTGGCCTCTCTGGTGGTCACTCACTGACACTCTCAGTGTTGACAGAGCCGCTACACCTCTGCCCCTCAAATAACCCGTGGCAGCAGTGCTGTGTCACCAGTGGGGCCAAGGGTCAGCCCCAGCTCCTGATGAATATCACCAGTGGGATTTATGGCCAGGAGGTGAGAGGGATTTAGGTCAGACAGTCTGAGAGGGGATGATGGTGGAGCTGGGCAGGAGAACACAGTGTCATTTGGGAGCCACAGGCCAGGCAGAGGAGGCACGGGGTTGTTGGAGGAAAGATGTTAAGGAGAGGAATGGAGACAGCTGCAATATTTGATTTTACAGATAAAGGAAAGCTTGAAAATCCCTTTAGCTGGGACATGCTATGCTGAGAAAAAGGCTGGCTTCTTCCTCCAGCAGTCCAACCCAGAGATCCCAGTGCCTTTGGCATTTGCTGCCTCCTTAGGATCTAGAAGAGTCTGAATCAATGTTAATATAAAATATGTGATGCTAATGCACCACCTCAGTTGTAACTCTTCATCTCTATTGTACCTGTACTTCCGTGTTTCAGATGTCCAAATTTGTAATATAAGTTTTCAGATTTGTTTTGGTGTGTAAGCTCTCAAAAAGTGAATTTTTTTTCCTCTCTGTAGCAGCAAAGTGGCTCTGCTGGAACAGTTTATACAGCTATACATGTGGACAGGATAGCTGGTATCCCTCTTTCAGTATTTCAGTAGCGTAGATCAAAGTCCTCTTTATTTCAAGTAGGTACATTTGCATGAACTGCAGTGTTTTATTTGTAGTTACCTGGGGGGATCTCTGGATCGGACAATGGGGTGTGTGGAAAGAGCTGGGGCTGACAGGAGAAATGGGGGAATTTGTTACCCTGTGATTCCTCCTCCTCCTGACACCTCAGAGGAGACCAAGACTTTCTGGTTTCAGCCACATTTGCCAGCAGACCTGCCCGTGGCAGGGAGATTGGAACCAGAGGATCTTTAAGATCCCTTCCAACCCAAGCTACTCTGCGCTTCCACAATTCCAGGACCTCAGGGTGCATCCCAGGTGAGGATCCACTGCCCCCTGGACTCTGGCACATACAACATTGCAACACCAACGCCCAGGAGTCCTGGGGAAGGGTGGGGCGTCCATCACTTGAAAGCAGCGTTTTAGTCCTAATGTTATCAAGCCAATCCCTGAATTCTGGCTTTAGGGGAATTTATCAGCTCCTGAGAGACGGGCTACTCAGATGCAGCCACAAGGCAGGGATGTGCCCCTTCCCCTTACCCAGAAGAGGAGGCTGAGGTGTCACTGCCCGCGGATCAGTTTACCCGCGGGAGGAGCCCACAACGCCCTCACTAAAATCAAACAAAACCACCCCAAGCCCGTTTTGGCAGAAGGAAACAGTTGTAAAAGGGATGGGAGAGCAGCAAGCAAAGCAAGAGGAAAAGCTCCAGCTTCTGTGTTTCCTATTGCTGGCAGGTAGGGGTGTAATTTTGGAGTTCCTTCCTTTTTAATGGGATGGGTCGTAACCTTACCATCATTTATGTGTCTCTCTGTATTTATTGCAGTGGCCTGGCCAGATGCACTGTGGAGCTGAATTTCTCTCCCTCAAACATTAGTCATGTCCTCACAGATGGCAGTGCAACAGCCTATGCTTTTCAACAGACTTTACCAAGCAAAATTCCCAGTGATGCAAATGGGAATTTTTGTCCAGTCAGATACAGGGACTGGCCCGTTGTAAAAAGAAAATCCCCATGTTTATGGTGAGTTGTTCAGCATCAGTGTTCCTCTTTCTAAGCTACAGCTTGACATAAAAAAAATAATCCACCTATCAGACATCTGCAATCAAGGACTTTATGAAGCCCTGACCTTTTACATGTGGAGTGTTGCAGTTACACTGCACTGACAGTCTGCTTCAAGGAGCACAGTTTGGATTTCTTGTCCTCAAATCCAATACAAATCCTCACTTAAAATAGCAAAATTGCTAAATTTTACTTTATATCCCACCTCTCTAGGAGCGTTATAGGTCTAGATTACAATATTTTGGATTTATATACTATATGCCTTTTTGAGTTGTGTGAGGGAGGAGGGAAAAGGTGCATGCAAATAATTAAAAGATGCTTCAAAATCAGGACAGTTGAGGCAAGTAATGTCTTTTATCTGCAATGACTTAGTCACAAAATACCTGCATGGGTGAAAAAAAAAAAAAAAGGAAAAGAAAAGGGGTAGATGCTGTGCTAGGTGGACACAATTGAGAAGCGAAGCATCATTTTTCAACAGTAATGATCCAGGTGGAATAATTAACCACTGGTTGTGGTGGCAGTTTTGTCAATAATAATTGTGAAATGAGGTTTTGGTGGTATTCAGCAGATGAGCTCCAGCTGGTTTAAACCTGTACAGGTGCAGGGAGCCTTTCTGCCCCGAGTTACTCAGGTGGGTAGTCTAGACAGCAGGAATAGCTCTTCATACCCGATAATTTATTAATTAGTAGAGCCAGTGTATTAAAACAGATAATTTGAAAAGTCCTCATTTGTCTAAATGTAGGGTTGGAATTCTTTAATAACTTTCTACAAATATTAAACCCAAAAGAAATGCTTTCATGGCAGTCTTGCACATGGCTTAGTTCCAGGAAATGGAACCTGCTGGGAATTGATTTTTTTTTCTCTGAAATTTCCAAGTGATGGAAATTGCTTGAGAATGGGAGAGCGGCTAACACTAAAATAAAACTGAAACTCTGTCTGATAGTCACTGCCTTCAGGATGAGAAAATTTCTTTCAAGCTCAAGTAAGGGAGTTTCAGGTAAACAAGAAATATAGGATTGGACAGGAACTGACTTCCCTGATTTCACAATCCAAATTGCATAAAGCGAAGGGGAAAAAAAAAAAAGTATTAGAAGTAAAGTGTAATTTAAAGATTGGATTTTCAAAAGCACATTACCCAAACCTGCACATTCATTTTATCTGGAGGGAAGAAGGCACGCCATCTGATAGCAATGATTAATCCAAAGGAGGCCCAGACTTGTTCTCTTCATTTCAGAGGAAAAATTACATATTCTGTGAGGAGGTAGAAACAGCTGTACTGACTGAGATACCTATGGCTCTTCTGGAGACTGCAGAACATGGCTCACCATCTCCCACATGTGTTAATATTTGAGGGTTTTTTCAAAGATATAAAAGTAATTTTAGGTCTGAAATATCCTAAGTGTGTTGGAGACACACTTTTTTTTTCATTTTATGATTTTTGGGGGTTTCCTGACATGATTTAATGACACAAAGTCAACCCACCCAACACTACATATGGAATAGAGGAGGGAACTGATTTACAGCAAAGAGAAAAAGTTCAGTGTGATGGATCCTATATTAACTGTGCCTTCAAGTTCAGAAAAATACCTTAGATATTAAAGTATATCAATTACAATCAGCAAAATTAAAAAGGTTTTTGCTTCCTGGTCCTAGTGAGGATACTTAATTGTGACCTGGTCCCAATGCTTTCCAACGCTCACAGAGACAGGGAAGAGCAATTCACAAAGAATTAAAGGATGACTTTATAGCCATTGTTTAAAACCATAATTAACACGGTGTTTAAAGCAAAAGTGAGACAATTACCACCTTCTAAAGCCCTTAAGAAATCCGAGCAGCACATCTCCTGCCAGACTTTCTGATATCACAGGCACCATAAACAGAGCTTTGCAAGCACCATCCCATTCACAGCCCCGACAGCTATTGTCCTTAGGTGCTAAGTATTATTATTATTACTACTATTACCCTCTCTGTTCATGGTGATGTGCTAGGAAGTCAGCAGCTCGGGTTTCTCAAGATCTTTCTGACTCCTGCAAGGAGTAGCCTCACCTCCAAAAGGTGTCCGTCAGCGGGAGTGCAGAGCTCTCGGGGGCTGCTCCACCAGAACTCGGGTCCGTTGGGAAGACCGCAGGATCCTGGGATGGTTCGGGGTTGGAGGGGATTTTAAAGCCCATCCAGTCCCACCCCCTGCCATGGGCAGGGACACCTTCCACTAGATCAGGTTTCTCCAAGCCTCATCCAACCTGACCTTGGACACTTCCTATGATAAAAAGGACAGACGGCAAGGTCTCTGGCTTCTTGGGTCACAGCTGGAAACATCATGACACATTGTCCCCGGCCCTCTGGCGAGCCCTAAATTGTGTCTCAGTGCATCATCTCCCTCCGTCTCACATCTGTCTGCACAACAGCAGGTCGGGTAAATTGGTACAGCTCTGAAAGTGCCTTTAGTCCGGACTAGTCAAACTATGCTGCAACATATTCATTACGGAAAAATGTGGTAAATTAGATTAGTAAAGCCAGAAAGCTCTCTTAATTGCTTTGACTTACCGGGAACACAAAACTACTCAGAGTCTCAGAAGAAAGGATTCATTTTCTGTACATCTGAACTATTTCAAGTGGTACCTCACTGCCTACAGAGTCCTGCTGGAACTCACACGCTCAGTCCCCATCAGGGCTCTCACACAACACCGGCTGGGATGCACCCCTGGGATAAAGGATGAGAGCCATGCCACAGCTCCGGAGCATCTTGCAGCTGAGCAAAGGGAAATTGTGGCAATATGTGTAAAATCACAGAATTGTTTAGGTTGGAAAAGCTCTCCAAGATCGTTGAGACCAACTTTATCCCCCAGCACTACCCAGGTCACCGCTATCCCCTGCCCCCAGGTGCCACAGCCACATGGTTTTTAAATCCCTCCGGGGATGGGAGCTCCACCACTGCCCTGAGCAGCTCTGCCAGGGCTGGACAGCCCCTTCCATGGAGGAATTTTGCCCGATATCCAACCTGAGCCACCCCTGGCCCAGCCTGAGGCCGTTCCCTCTCCTCCTGTCCTTGTTCCCTGGGAGCACAGCCCGACCCCCCCGGCTGTCCCCTCCTGTCAGGGAGTTGTGCAGAGCCACAAGGTCCCCCCTGAGCCTCCTTTTCTCCAGGCTGAGCCCCTTTCCCAGTTCCCTCAGCCTCTCCTGGGGCTCCAGACCCTTCCCCAGCTCCGTTCCCTGTCCTGGACACGCTCCAGCCCCTCGGGGTCTCTCTCATCCTCAGGGACCCGGAGCTGTCCCCAGCACTGGAGGTGCCTCAGCAGTGCCAGCCCAGGGGACATTTTAGAACACACAATAACAATTCCTCAGCCTGTGGTGCTGCCCTGCTCAGACCCTGCCAGTCTTAGCCTCGGAGGGATCCCTGGCACTGGGGATTCCCTGATGCTTCTTCCTCTTCCTCATCGTCCTCCTCTTCCTGACACCCTTCACCCTTGGCAGCCCCACCTGCTGCCACCTCCGCGCTGCCACATCCTGTGCTCACTCTGCTCCACGAGACCCTTTTTCACCTGGGCCAGCCCTGTTCCTCAGTTTACCCAGCTCTGACTGTGCTTACTAACAGGTTATTACCTCTCAGTCTTATTGCCCCAGGGCAGATCAGCTCCTGGCAGTCAGGAGGTGCAGTTACTCCCCTCCCAGACTCCAAAGGGCACCTACTGCAAGGCAGAACTATTTTTTTTTTTTTTTATTCACAGTTAACACGTAATCCATGGTCTACCTGAAAACTAAACCGAGAAGCAGCTAAGAGGGAGGAAACCGTATAACAAACCTATTTCTATCTCCCTACCCCCCAAAAAAGAGAAGAAAGTCTGTCATTAGATGACTTGGTGTTAAAGGAATGCTGTAATGTACAGAAATCCCATGCCATTATACGTGCCCCTGAGGGCAATGTGGATTTCTGTTCCAGCATCTGCCAAGGCACTTCATCTCTGCTCGCCAGCCTGGATAGGAAAGAACTCAATGCCTCATACACCGTGTGACACTGATTGAAAACTTTTATTTCACTATTGGCACTTGCCTGGCTGGGCCATGCATTAGGTGGCATTCACCTCACATGTATTTTGACAGTAGAAAGCTAGATTTCTGGTCTAATATATATATTTTTTAGTATCTCCTGAGGGTCTCTGAGAGGGGAAAAACCCCTCCAGAGTACAATTCCTTGTCCTGGACACCCGCTGCAGTGTGGGCGATACACCCATGTGGGAAGCCTGCTCATCCCATCCCAGGAGGAGCCCAGGGAGCCGTGTGGTCCAGGTGGGACACGGGGTAGGGCAGGGGTGAGGGATGCACCGCAGCTCAGACGGGTTCGTTTTGGGGATCACAGTTTTGGGACCCAACAGACGAGTGCGTCCTGGGAGGTCTGCAGCTGCACAGGGGAGATGGTGCCACTGCCCAGCTGGGAGCAGCTGTTTTCATGGAGTCGGAATGGTTTGGGTTGGAAAGGACCTTGAAGACCATCCCATTCCACCCCCTGCCATGGACCTTGAAAATTATCACATTCCACCCCCTGCTGTGGGTTGGAACATCTTCCACCAGACCCACGTTGCTCCAAGCCCCGTCCAGCCTGGCCTTGGACACTGCCAGGGATCCAGAGGCAGCCACAGCTGCTTTGGGAAACCTGTGCCAGGACTTGACCACCCTCACACACAGCAATTCCTTCCCCAGATCCCAGCTGGCCCTGCCCTCTGGCCCTGGGAAGCCATTCCCTGTGTCCTGTCCCTGCAGGCCTTGTCCCCAGTCCCTGTGCAGCTCTCCTGGAGCCCCTGGAGGCCCTGGCAGGGGCTGGGAGCTCTCCCTGGAGCCTTCTCTTGTGCAGGTGAAGAGCCCCAGGTGTCCCAGGCTGGCTCCAGAGCAGAGGGGCTCCAGCCCTGGCAGCATCTCCGTGGCCTCCTCTGGAGTGGCTGCAGCAGCTCCAGGTCCTTGTGCTGTTGGAGCCAGGGCTGGGGCAGCTCTGCAGGTGGGCTCTGCCCTGAGCACAGGGGCACAGGGGCAGAATCCCCCGACCCCTCTTGCCCACAGTCTGGGCTGTGCCCATCCCGTATTTCTGGCCACAGATGCCAGTGAGTGTCTGCAGGCAGTCACAAAGCTGCCATTTCACCAAAAAAGTGAGTGCATGACCCCATTTGATAGAACACAAAGAATGATGTGCCATTTCCGTACATAATCCTCCCAAGCTCGGAGCCCCTGGCAGCTGAAGAAATTGGGATGTCCTCTTGCAAAGACCTGTGTCCCATTGCCATCTCCCTCTCTGCGGGCGCAAGTCCCAGGAATCCTGACTCCTTGTCTCCTGCCAACTCTTTTTTCTTTTGGAGTGGCAGAGGTATTGCAAAAGGTCTATGCTTTTCTTCCTTTCTGGTTCAAGGGTTTTATTGATAGGAATAGAGGAGGCTGTGAGCTGTAGAGGTTGAAGGGACTGAGCTGTGGAGGGGAGGTGAAGAGCTGCAAAAGTACAATGACAGTTGATGCTCAAACTCCAGAAACCCCAGGAGACCTGCTTCCTTCTTTTTACAGGTTTGGGAGGCAAAGTTCCCTGCCTGCAAGCAATTTCCTGTGCCCCACTGTCTTTCATGTCTGCCCGTTCCCTCTCTGCCAGCGTCCCCATCATTTGTCTGGAGATAAATCTGTCAGTCCCACTCAGGTGGCCGGGCGAGCCATGGTGGCTTTGTGCTGGCAGGCATCACTGGGAGTCACCAGCCCCGTGTCTGATCTCAGACGATTACAAAAGCGTTTGAAACCCTTTATGATTCCCCATTGCTTCCTCTTCCCGATTTCTACTTCCCTCTTCCTGCAGCTAACTGAGCGCTGCTCACCCAGAGCTGAACTTTCCGAACCGACGCATCCTTAATATTTAAATCACTGCGCTGCAGGTACCAGGCAGCTCCATATGGCACCGAGAAACCCACACCTCTGGACCCACGGCACAGCCTGACACGGCAGGTGTAGAGGTGAGGGTGAATGCTGTGCCCCAAGGACGCGAGAGGGAGGATTGCCCTTGAGGGAAAAATAACTTGCGTCAGCCAGAACACCCAGTGCTTCGGGCTCGGAGCTGCAGGGTCATTAATAAACACAGACAGAGGGAGAGACACAGAGAGGGTAGAGAAAGATCATACATCTGCATTACAGCCCGTCATCATATGCATTATAACCCCAGCACAAACTCTTATATATGAAATAGGCCCCCAACAGCCTCCCTGGGAAATAAAGCGTTGCCCGCCAGAAGGAAAACATTCAATAAAAAGGTCGTTTTTGTGAACCAGGCTTTGGAAATCGAAGGGCACTTTTCCGTCATGGGGTACAGTGCACTGAAGAACACACACAGGGGGCAATAAAAGCCAAATTAAATTATTTTGGTGTGTGCTTGATAAAGGCATTAGGGCCAGGTTTGCACTCCTGTATGTACCTAAGTGAGATGTCCCTTCTTTGTACTTCCCCAACACGTCTTCTTGAGCCAGCGTTTGTAAAACGATATTTCTATATTTACTTAAGCATCTATTTAAAGAGGAACCCCTCACAATTACTCACCACACAGATAGATGACTCTGTTTGGCTGTGTTTATTTAGTTTCTATTACCGATTNATTAGCGATTGGCAAAAAGTCTATTGTGGCTTCAAAGCAGATATAGATGAATGACCCGTTGATCATAAAATAAAGTATGATGATCCCTTCTAGGCCTGGTGGAAAATGGCATGTAAAGGGGACACGTATCATTATCTCATCCTGCCACTTCATGATATAATATAGAATCCAGGCCCTCTGGTAGGTTTGGCTCAAAAGAAGATGTGCATACAGCACTGGCAGTCTAAGGTATAGAATAATGAGAGCAATTCAAGGGAAACTGTTAACTGAGTTCATTTGTCACCGCAGGTGAGACATCTTTCTACAAGTCCTCTGTCATTGATGACGGACAAAATATGAGCCGTCAGAATGTTAATCTCAAACTGTTGGCTTGCTGTTACCTGCTGGTGCACGGTTCATCCTCTGGGAACTCAAGCACAGGCTGTCCTCTGCTCAGCTTCGCACATCCAGAGCCGGAACATGGAGTGGCATGGATGGCACAGACAGAGCAGCATCTGGACTGTGATCAAAGGACACATGAAAATTTACTGTTTGCCATCATGTATTTCACTGCCCTGGGTAGCTCTGCTCATGGAGAGCTTGCAGAGTGCCTGATCTGCCTTTTTTTTTTTTTTTTTTTTTTTTTTTT